>CM053787.1:196335500-196673000 GCA_028749045.1 Cupressus sempervirens
ATGGAGTAATGAAATTGAACACAAGTGAAAATGTGTGGAGGTGGTTAGGAGATTTACCAAACATTTTATTTTAGATCCATTGAGCTACCATTTAGAATTATTAAATTTTTGTGAGTTTTTATATGTACCAAGAAACTATGCTTAATCTTTTCTATTATTTGTATAGGCCTCCTTTAGAAGGGGATGTGACTTCGCAAAGGTTGATTTCTATGAATGAGCCACTAGATTATGAATATTATACTCACTCAAAATTTTTTTTATTAATTTAAAGAAAAAAATTCTTTTCATAGGGAGCAGGTGAGTTAGATGGTTCCTTTTTCTGATGGTAGTATTTGACCAGCTTCTAATGGAGGTGGTGGATGATCAAACTCTTCTAAATGATTTCCTAGATTAGTTTCCAATATTTTAGATGTTTTTTATGGAGACAAGGATAAGGAGGAGCCAAAATTTGTCATCACAAAGGGGTGGTCCATTTACTTTTTTGATACATGGGGCAAAGGATGGCAAACGATAGCAAAGATCTGTCTTCACTTGTCCAATTTTGCTTTGGTAGCCTAACCAGCTTCTTTTTTGTTTATGTATGTTGCTCTTGCCACTTAATGGCTTATCACTCTTCATTTATGTCTCCTGGTCCATAGAGGGCTTATCGTTATTTATGTATCTCCTTATTATTATTTAAGGGTTATATATCTCCTTATTGTTATTTAAGTTTTTCTTGTCACTTAATTACTTTTGGAATCCTACCCATGTGGCTTTTATTATATTTGTAAATGCTCCCTATGACTAAATAATTTTGCTATCTAAATCATTCCAAGTGAAAAACTCAGATGATCTTCATGTTTCCAGTATTTTAATAATATTAAAGTTCTTTTTATAAATTACTATTTAGTTATTTTATTATCTTAAATGTTAATTAATTCAAGATTTGATATTTCAAAACAAATTTTTCTTTAATTGAAAAATTGTGTAACAAAATATAATTGATTCAAAATTACTCAATGATGATGTAAGAATTTATTTATAACTTTCATATAAATGAAATTAAATATTCATTTATGATTATATTTGATTTCTTATTAAAATAGTTTTCTATGAATATATTTTCCATTATAATATATAAATTATATTAATGGATTATTTTCAAATTATTTTGAATTCTCTTTAGTCAATCATACTTTAAATTAAACAATATTTACAAAATCATACCTTAAATTAGATAATATTTATAAATGCCTATAGTTTAAGGTGTATATTATTTTATATATAGATTAAAGATAAAACCGTGATATGCTGCATTTCCAAAGAATCTTTAAACAAACCACAACCCTTCAAATTTGGGATAAAAACCTCCTTAACCACTTTCTCAGCTTTACTGTGAAGTAAATTTGCTGGGTAAGATCAAACACATTTTAAAGAAAAATAGATACCAGTTGGGATGGAAATCAATCCTTCTATCCATTTGTGACAGAATTTCCTCACCCAGAATTAGGTTGATGGGAGTCTACACTGAAAATTTGACACAATAATTTTTGTTATAATACTCCATATGCGTCTACTGACAGTTGATACAGATTCTTCAAGGATTCAACGCACATCAACTAAGTGGTACAAATGATTAAATCTAACAGCCGGTCTATAGTTATGAAAGTGCCTACACTGGTGATTCAGGAGAAGCTGCAGCCTTCAAATCTTTGAAAAATAAATCACAATCTCAAAAATTTTGCTCGGTACAAGAAGGTGCAGAGTGACAATTTTCTCGGTGCACAATGGATGCCGAGTGATAGGCAGTAGGTGCTGAGTGAACTCAGCACATGAAGGAACTGAGTAGCTCGGCACTAAGGGCAACTTGACACAGAGTATGTTGACCGAGTTTAGTCAGTGTTACAAGGTGGAGCTCAGTAATAAAATGCTAATTGAGCTTAGTAAACAAAAGGAACCAAGTGAACTTGGTGAGGATAGTCGAGAGAGACTTGGTGGACTCAGTAAAGACAACATGTCTTGCACAAATCAAGTGACCTTTTAATAGACTTCTTATCTGAACTTTTCCATTATTAAAATGAAGAGAGCCAAAGGATGAAGCTTTCAAATATGAACTTCTCAAATACAAAAGTATTATGCAATGAGGAATAGAGGAAGGGGACAACTAGGATTTGTATGCTTGCTTGCTTTCTATTCAACTAGGTTAAAAAACTATTACAATATCTGGAAGCATTGGCTTCAATCAAAAAATACTAAAAACTTCAAACTAATAAAACTAAATTCAAACTTAAACTTGCAGCATTAAAGGTTGCATACAATGAGCCAAGAGCAATCACTATTTCATAGGACAAAACAATACAAACTCTTAGAGAACAAGGAGATTAAGATTGTACTACTACAAACATTGTCTTCTTGATGTAGGAGCATCTTAAGTATTGAGGAGCATCGAGCTTGAATTTTGATAGAGTTATATTTTCATGGTTATGGATGTGTTGGAGACACATTGGGGAACCTTTCCTCATGATTGCATAGAGATTGAATGGATTGAGTTGAAGTTTGAACTATTTTCACATTGCTGCTATAACTTCATTTTTTTTGGTTTCTAGATGCCTATTGTGAGGCATGTAACTAATTTTTCAGAATGAATGAGAGACTGTGCACTTTAGGGATTGAAGAAAGCCTATATTAATTCCTTGTATCAAAAGCACAAGTTCTAATTCATTATAGGTTGGGAGATATGGCAATTCTTTTAGAGTATCAATTTTGACGGTTTCACGCGATAGTCTACTATGTGTGACTTTCAAGATGGATGTGCATTTTATTTGGGGCATCAGCCTTTGCATATTTAATGTGTTCTAGAGGACCTAGATTTCTACTTACAATTCAAAGTATGAGTTCTAATTCAATCAGAGCTAGGAGATATCGTAATTTTACTCGGATATTGATTGCTAGACATTTAATTGTTTTTGCAAGCTGACTTGTGGCATTTAATTTATGTATTTGTATTTAATTTGTGTTATAGGCTGACTTGTGGCTTAGATGGGTATAATTAGGGTTCTTGTGGAGTGTTTTAGTCATTATTATAGAGTTTGGGGATGGAATGAAGGATAAATTCAAATTTGAGGAGCTAGAGCTGGAGGATCTCTTGGTGGACCTACTGGTACAAGTGTGTATTCTTCTTGGTGTTCTTATCTAGTTGTGTATTTAGACTAGTTGAGATTGGTTGTAAGTTGGATCTTGTTGAATCTTACAAAACTAATTGTATTTTGTAATTTCTATTTTTATTTGGCCCTAATCTGAAAGGCCTTACAGCTGGGCATATTACATGTAATCAATTATATATCCATGAATCAAAAATTGTAATTTGGTATTAGATCTTGCATTGTTGTTTCTTGATATTGCATTTCCATTGTGTGGTAATATTGCTAGGGCCTACGACATCACCTTTGGGGATTCTCCTTCCTTGCACTACGTCAAGTGGTATCAAAGTGAAGGTTGTTCTTGAGTGTGTAGACAGATCATTGAAGCCAAGGTAGTTTGCACCAGGACTTGGGTTGAAGAAGGTTGATCTTGTGGCTGATTGATCTTCTAGATTGGTGGATTTGTTTCTTAGGGTTTGCTAAAATTTTGGAAGATGTCTCCAAGAATATTGGACCCTAGGGTAGTTAATGATATTAGTGATGTTGTAGAAGAATGGATCACAGAGAAGATGAGTGCATAATTCAGATCTAAGATTGCATTGATGAAGAGTGACATGATTGCTGAAATTGTAAGTTCTTTAGGTGGTATACCTAGACATGTGGTTACTGAAGGAAGTTACAAGGAATTTTTTGAAGACTTTGAAGCTACTAGATCTAATAGTGAGGTTAGAACTGATCATGTGGAGAGACCTATTGGAACTAGGGCTATCAGTTTGCTAGGTCTGGATCTCAATTGAAGTTGAAGCATAAGATGAAGCTTTCTAATTTTTTAGTTACTTTGAATCCTAAAGACCTGATCAATTGGATTAGTCAATTGGAAGAATACTTTAAGCTTGAGGATATTAAGGATCCACTTAGAGTAAGGTTGGCACAAACTAAGTTGAAGGGACATGCTACTCTCTGGTGGAAAGAACTACAAAGAGATAGAGAAGAGAAAGGTGAAATGAAGATCACTAGATGGAGATTGATGGTGACTAATTTGAAGGCTAAGCTCATTCTTTTTTATTATGAACTTGAGTTGTTTAAAAGGTTGTAAAATCTAAAGCAAAAGGATATGACTATAAAAGATCATTCAAAGGAGTTCTACAACTTGATCGGTCTGGGCATAGAGAATTGTCGAAAGAGAAGGTAGCTCAATATATTAATGGTTTGAGATTCAATATTTAGGATGAGGTTGGTATGCTGAATATTTTTTCAATTGAGGATGCTTATCAGTATACTTTGAGAGCAGAGGAGAAGCTAAAGAGGAAGAATCAAGGTAGTTTCCAAGGGAAGGAGAAGTAGGATAGTTCAATAGAAGCTAAAACAAAAGCAGAAGTGAACTAAGACCTATTGAATAGAAAAGAAGGATAGGTGGAGGTGGGTTCAGAGGTAATTTTTTCAAGTGTGGTCAAGAAGGGCATAGATCTTTTGAATATTTTTTGGGAGGACAACTACTATTGTGAATGAAGTTTTAGTCTAGGATAGTCAGCTTGAGCAAGGAGAGAGTTTGTTGGCTCAGCAAGTACTAATTGGTGAGAGGACATTAGATTCTTGTCGGAAGACTAGTTCATTCAAGACTTGTTGTAAGTCTAGTGGCAAAATCTACAAGATGATTGTGGATGGTGGTAGCACTGATAACCTTGTTGTTGATGAGATGGTTTAGAAACTTGGTTTGAAGAGAATGAGACATCCTTATCCTTATAGGATTGGTTGATTGCAAGGTGAGCATGCTTTGGAAGTGAGGGAACAATTCCTTGTTGATTTCCAAATTGGTAGTATAAGGACCAAGTGTTGTGTGGTATTGTGGATATGAATAGTTGTCATGTGTTACTTGGTAGACCTTGGTAGTATGATTGTAGGGTTGTTCATGATTGTGTTAGGAATGTGTTTACTATTTAGAAAGGTCATAGAAAGTTTTCCCTGATTCTTTAGTAGAATGAAGAGCTTGGTAGGAGGAACTTGAGTATTGGTAGCCAAGTTGAGTTGGCAGATCCTAAGAAGGTTGGAGACTAGTATGGAAAGCAAACCTGTAGCACACCTTAGATGGATGTGAAGAAGCAAAAGAGGAACAAGGGAAAGAATGTACAACTTAAAGACTTGGATGACATGTATGTGAATGACTAATTTGAGATTTTTGTGCTAAATCTTAGAAGATGTTCTTCCAGTTGCTAGAACATCTTTTCGAACTTGAGGTGTTTGATGTAGGAGCATCCTAGGCTTTCCTACAATCTTACATGTTTGGAGGGATTTTGGTTAAGTGTTGAAGAGCATCAAGCTTGGATTTTGGTGGAGTTATGTTTTCATGGTTAGGGATTTTTTAGAAACACATTGGGGAACCTTTCCTCATGATTGCATAAAGATTAAATGGATTGAGTTGAAGTTTGAACTATTTTTACATTGCTACTAGAACTACATTTTTCTAGTTTTTGAATGCCTATTGTGAGGCATGTAACAAATTTTGTACAATGTATTAGAGGTTGCACACTTCAAGGATTTAAGAGGACCTAGATTAATTCCTTTTATCAAGAAAAAAAGTTCTAATTCATTATAGGTTGGGAGATATGGCAATTCTCCTAGAGTATCAATTTTTTGTAGTTTCGTGCGACAATCTACTATGTGTGACTTTTAGGATGGATGCACATTATTTCTTAGGGAATAAACATTTGTGCATTTAAGAAGTTGTAGAGGACCTAGATTTCTACCTATGGTTTGAAGCACAAGTTCTAATACAATCAGATCTAAGAGATATCATGATTTTACTTGGATATCAATTTCAAGATATTTAATTGTTGTTGCAGGCTGACTTGTGACATTTAATTTGTAGTTTGGGCTAACTTGTGGCTTAGATGGGTATAAATAGTGGTCTTGTGGATTTTTTATTCATTATTATAAAGTTTTGGAATGGAATGAAGGATAGATGTGAATTTGAGGAGCTAGAGTTGCGGCTCAAGAACTAGAGGATCTCTTGGTGGACTGTGGGTAAAAGTGTGGATTCTTCTTGGTGTTCTTATCTAGTCATGTATCTGGACTAGCCCAGATTGGTGGTAAGTTGGATCTTTTCAAATCTTGTAGAAATAATTGTATTTTTTAATTTTTTTTTGTATTTGACCCTAATCCAAAAGGCCTTACAATCAAAATATTACATGTAATCAATTATATATCTATGAATCAAGAATTGTAATTTGGTATCAAATCTTGCATTGTTGTTTCTAGTTATTGTGTTTCCACTATGTGGTTATATTGTTGGGGGCTAGGACATCTCCTTTGGGGATTCTTCTACCTTGCACTACGTCACTTCTTCTTGAACCTACCTTTTATCCTCCGACCTCTAACTTGATCTATTGATTATCTTCCTTCTCTACTTTGTGCTTTTCTTTGCACTTCTCTTCTCTCTCTGCTCTGCAACTAATCCAAATCTTCTACTAACGAAATGAATTAGATTCATTCCTTTTTTCTCTCAACAAAAATATTTTCCTTCTCATTTCTAATTCAAGCTCGCCTACTGAGTTGAATGCTATTAGGTGGGTAGGTGGGTGTTTGGCTCTAGGGGAAAATGACCAAATGTATTAAATTTCTAACACTCCCCCTATGTCTTGAACCAAACAAAAAAATGATCACTCCTAATCCAAATCTACTACACCAAGACTCTCTCTTAGGTGTAAAAAAGTTTCAATGCCTAAAGGCTTGGTAAATATATCTGATAGCTACTACTCAGACTTATAAAATTGCATATTGATATCGCCATTCTCCACCAACTCTATGATGAAGTGATATCTTATCTCTATATGCTTGCTTCTCCCATGGAAGACTAGATTCTTAGAGTGTACAATCGTGGAGATGTTGTTACAAAAGATTTTGGTTCTATTCTTTTTCCTTTCATTCAAATCTATCAAGATTATTCTTAACCAAATAGTTTGACATGTTGCTACATTCACTGCTATGTATTTAGCCTTTGTTGTAGATTGAGCAACAATAGGTTGCTTCTTAGATGCACATGAAATTATACCCAATCCTATATGGAACATGTATCCAAAAGTGTTCTTCTTATCATCTAACCTTCCAGCCCAATCACTATCTATGTAATCAACCAACTTGAAATCATTATCTACAGTATGCAAAATCTCAAATCCCTTGGTACCATTCACATGCCTTAGGATCATCTTTCTCAATTGCCTATGAGAATCCTTTGGTGTTTCCATAAATTTGGAAATCAAACTTACTACATTTTGGATCTCTCTAAGATTTACCTTGTATTTTTTTTTGAGAGATGAAGATGCCATCATGCATTTGTTTTACTTCTATGCCTAGAAAGTATTTCAAGAGACCTAAGTATGTCATTTCAAATTCATTCTTAATGGCCTCTTTGAACTCATCAATTAAAAAATTATCATTTCTAGTGAAGATTAATTCATCTACATACGAGACAACAATCAATACATTAGTATTTGTTGCCTTGATTTAAAGTGTGGGCTCACCATCACTTTTGCTAAAGCCATTGCTCATCAAATATGAGTCAATCCTATTGTACCATGCCCTTGGAGCTTGCTTGATCCCATAAAGAGCTCTCTTCAATCTATACACTTTGTATTCTTCACCTGCAACTTTATAACCAGGTGGCTGCTCCACATATGTTTTTTCTTTCAATACACCATTCAAGAAGGTGGACTTTACACCCATTTGATATACCTTCCATTTGTGTTAGGTTGTGATTGTTATGACAACATGCATAGTTTCCATTCTTGTAATTGGGGCATATGTCTCATCATAATCTCTACCATACTTCTACTTGTACCCCTTGACCACTAATTGTGCCTTATGCCTATCTATTTTTTCTTCAATATTGCACTTGGTCTTGTAAACCCATTTCACTCCAATTACTTGTTTCTTGGGAGGAAAAGTAGTTAACTCCTGTGTCTCATTTCTTTTAATAGCATCTATTATCTCATCCTTGGCATTGCACCATTTCTCTTCATTCACAACTTTCTCAAAATAAATTGGATCACTATGAGAAAATAATGTAAAATTTACACTCATCAAATTGTGCTTCATACTAGAGGAAAAATACACATTCTGTATCTCCTTCTTCTCATCTAGCTCGGTGTGGACTATGATAGATCCTTTGCCCACTATGGGAATGGTTCCATTATTTCCCATCTTAATTTTAGACTTAAAAGTCTTATCAATGAAAGAGAATAAACTTTTATTACCACAATTGTTGTCCAGGTACCATACCTTAGGGCTACCTTCTTCACCTATGTTACACATGATGAAGATTGTGGGATTGTTTGCATTTCCCATGTTCACATAAACCACATTAGCATTCTACTTTGGATGATCACCTTGCTTCTTCTAGAATTCACTTGCATAATTCCCATACTTATGATAGTAGTAGCATTCAACATTACTCTTATTGGAGTTTTAATTTTTCGTACCTCCTTTAGAGTTGTTTTGAGAGGTGCTTGCTCCCTCTTGGTTTCTTTCTCATCTTATGCTTTCTACACCAACTTTCCTTTAACTAATCCTTCCATGACCTCTACTTCTTGGGCTTCTACGAGAGTCATTTCTACCTCTCCCCCTACCTCTTAATTCTCTTGAGCCTCAAAAGATTTCTCTTGGAAAGTAGTTTTTGATCTATTTATCCAGTGCTCATTTGTTTAAAGAGTTCCCATCAACTCATCCATAGTCAATGTGGTGAGATACTTTGCTTCCTCTATGGTCATCAAAAGGTTTTCATATTTCTAAGGTAAACTCTTCAATATCTTTTCTACAATCCTTTGCTCTTCATAATCTTCTCCATTTGACTTGAGTTGATTTATCAAAGTGGAGATTTGTGAGCTAAACTCTATAATAGATTTATTGTCCTTTATCTGAAGGTTCTCAATCTCTCTTCTAATCATCTATTGCTTTACTACTGTAACCTTATTAGTTCCCTTGAAGTTCATCTCAAGGATATTCCATGCTTCCTTTGCATAATTTGTTGCTGCAATCTTGGGAAAAAATTTCTCTATCATTGCTGCCTCAATTAGACTTAATGCCTTTGCATCCTTTCTCCTTGATTTTTTTAACTAATTATTTTGTAGGTTTATGAGGGAAACATACAATGTTAGGACTGTAACATCATCGAATCCATTTACCACAAAATATACAAATCATTTGCAATCATTATGGTTTTCATCTTCTTTGCCCATGTCCACTAAAGGACAATGGTTGTTGCCATATGTTTCCTACATCTCCTGCCATGTCAAATATCCCAGGAAAAAAATTCTCTAACTCACTGTGGATGTGGGGCCTTAAGGCTCTGATACTATTTGAAAAATAAATCACAATCTCAAAAGTTTTTCTTGGCATAAGAAGCTTCTGAGTGATAGTTTTCTCGACAAACAATGGCTGCTGAGTGATAGGCCATAGGTACTAAGTGAACTTGGAAAATAAAGGAGCTAAGTAGCTTGATACTAAGGGAAACTCAACACAAAGTATGTCAAGGTAGATCAATAGTATGGATGTCAAGTGTGCTCAGTCATTATTGCAAGGTGGAGCTCAACAACAAAAGACGTTGAGTGAGCTTGGTAAACAAAAAGAACCAAGTGAACTTAGTAAGGATAGTTGAGAGAGACTTGGTGGACTCAGTAAAGACAACATGTCTTGGACAAACTAAGTGACCTTTTAAAAAAACTCCTGTATAAACTTTTCCACCATTAAAATGCAAAGAGTTGAAGGATGAGGCTTTCAAATATGAACTTCTCAACTATAAAACTACCATGCAATGAAAAATAGAGGAAGGGGATGAAAAGAATTTGTATGCTTTCTTTCTTTCTATTCAACTATGTTAAAAGAAACTATTACAAAATTTGAAAGCATTCAACTTCAACTAGAAAGTACTAGAAACTTCAAACTAATAAAACTAAACTCAAACTTAAACATGTAGCACTAAAGGCTACATATAACAAGCTTGAAGCAATCACTACTTCATAGGAAGAAACAATACAAACTCAAAAAGAACAAGGAGATCAAGATCATGCTGCTGTAAATACTATCTTCTTCTTGAACCTTTTTTCTATTCTTTGACCTCTAACTTGACCTATTGATCATCTTCCTTCTTTACTATGTACTTTTCTCTACACTTCTTTTCTCTCTCTACTCTATAACTAATCCAACTCTTCTACTGATCAAATGAATTAGATTCATTCCTTTTTTCTCTAACCAAAATTTGTTTCCCTCTCATTTCAAATTTGAACTCACCTACCAAGTTGAATGTTATCAAGCAGGTAGGTGGGCATTTGGCTCTAGGGGAGAATGACCAAATGCATTAAATTTCTAACAAAATCAGGGTGGCATTTGATGGAAGAAGAAAAATGACTAGACCTATATATTCAATCATGAGAGTAGAAGAGAGAATATATACCATGCATCAAAATATTAAACACATTCTTTTAGCCAAGTAGAGAAGGAGATGATTTATTTGTTTCATTTCTATTTGCATAACCATATAATGATGGAAACTAAGAAAACCAGGGATGTGTTTTTGCACACTATACATCAACATATATGGCCTACTATCATTTACAACAATATATTTGGCTGGACATATTTTTCTATAAATGATTTAGAAGAAGAAGTAAACAAGGTGAAGAAAGATAATATAAGTTTACTTTGTTAAAAAAATATTTGAAAGAAGTGACGAAATTAAGCAATGATATGGGAGTAGAAAGGTATAATTTTTTAAATGATATTAGTCTTTACATTGTAAAATATACCAAAAAAGGGGAAAAATCTATGTGTTCACCCCACACAACTCAACAAATGAAAGACCAAATTGTAGTGTGTTAACCCACATGAAAATCACAAACTACTTTCCAAAAAAAATGCAAACAACAATAACAGAGTGCTGCTCTTTTTTCCCTACAACCAAGCACACAATGAAATAAACAAGGAAGCAGACAAGGCTAGACGTATGCAAGATTGATTGCTTGCTTTCTATTAATTAAAAATGAACTATTAAAGAAAAGAAATGTAAAAACTAAAACTGTTGTACATAAAATAAACTTGCAACAAGTATAGTTGGATACAAATAAGTCTAGAGCTACTCAAAACTCTCATAAAAAAGACCTTGAGAAATCACTACTCAACAGATTAAACAATAGATGTTGTTCTTGCATTAAATACTCTAAAATAGTCTCTACTGCTACTACTGCTAAAACTAACTCTATATGAGAATAATAATAGAAAGAATGACATTCTCTCTCTTTTTTCTTTCTACTATCCACAAAAGTTTAACTCACCTACCCACAATAAATGCATTTGATTGTTGGGGTTGCAAATAGTGGATGCCAAGTTTGGTAGGTGGGCACGAGATAACCAAAAACTATTAAATATTCCAACACTCCCCCTTTGTCCTGGGCCAACAAAATAAGGATCAATTCTGATCCAAGCTAGTTACACCAAGACTCTTTCTTAGGTGCACAAAAGTTCCAATATCTAAAGGCTTAGTGAATGTGTTTGCTAGCTACTTCTTAGACTTACAAAATTCTATCTTGATATATCCATTCTTTAGCAACTCTCTCATGAAGTGATATTTGATCTCTATGTGCTTGCTTCTCCCATAAAAGATTGGATTCTTAGACAGTGCAATTGAGGAGATGTTGTCACAAAATATTGTGTTTCCATACTCTTGTTTTTCATTCAACAAGGCAAACTTCACATCCATTTGATATACCTTCCATTTGTGCTGGGTTGCAATTGCTATGACAACATGCACGGCTTCCATTCTTGCAACAAGGGCATATGTCTCATCATAATCCCTTCCATACTACTGCTTGTACCCCTTGACCACTAAACATGCCTTATTCCTATCTATTTTTCCTTTAGCATTACACTTGGTCTTGTAAACCCATTTTACTTCTTTTACTTGCTTCTTGGGAGGCAAAGTAGTTAACTCCCATGTCTCATTTCTTTCAATAGCATCAATTTCCTTATCCATGTCATTGCACCATTTTTCTTCCTTCATAGCTTCTTCAAAATAAATTGGATTACTATTAGAAAATAATGCAAAATTAACACTCTCATCATAATCTTCCTTATACCATTCATTTTAGTATATCTCCCTTAGACTCTTAGTATTTCTTGGCAATAGGGAGGTGAGAGTGAGATCTAAATTTTCAATATTGTTGCTGCTACTATTTTGCATACTAGCTCAGGGCTAACTTGAAGTGCTTGGAGCTATCACCCGACATGTAAGGGGTTGTTTTCCTTTCTTTTCTTTGTTTGCAATCATTAATGTTTTCTGCTTCATCACTGTATTAATCAGCAATGTCTTCCTCTTCCTCATCAATACTTGACACTTTTCTTGAAGTGCTTGAAGATACATCAATCGAGCCATCCCATGATTAATTTTCATGAAACTCCACATCTCTTGAAATGATGATCTTCTTAGTGATTGAATCATATAACCTATAAGCCTTTTATTCTAAGCTATAACCCATGAAGATACACTTCACACCTTTTTCATCTAGTTTTCACCTTTGTTCCTTAGGCACATGTGCATATGCTATGTACATTCAAACACTCTCAAGTGTTCAACTGTCCATCTATTCTTTGACCAAGCCTCAAGAGGAATCTTTTCATGAACTGACTTTGTGGGACACTTGTTGATCAAATATACTACTATTGCTACATATTCTCCCCAATATTTAGTTGGGAGCCCTTTTTCTTTCATCATGATTCTAGCCATTTCAACAATGGTCCTATTTTTCCTCTCAACCACTCCATTTTGCTATGGAGTATAACTGGTTGTAAGCTCTTTCTTTATGCCATTTTTCCTCCAAAAATTTACAAACGAATTGGAGATATACTCCCCTCCTCTATCCAATATAAGGACTTTAACATAGTGTCCACATTCCTTTTCAACCAGGGCTTAAAATTCAACAAATTTATTAAATACTTTAGATTTGTTCTTCAAAAAATACACCCATTTCTTATGACTAAAATTTTCTATGAATGTCATAAAATAAGTACTACCCCCAATAGAAGTAGTTTTCATAGGGCCTACTAAATTAGAATGCACCAAATCTAATGGTGCTCTAGCCCTTCTAGAATTTCTAGAATTAAAGGGAAGCCTATGTTGCTTACCCAAAATGAAAACCTCACACTTTTCATATGAATCTACTATTCTTGTTAAACTATCTACCATTCTTTTCTTGGACAACAAATTTAAACTACCAAAGCCAAGATGTCTGATGTAGCAGAAGTCTTCAAACAACAAGAAATGATGACAGTCTCCAATTCCCTCAAAACCCAAGGTGAAAAGTACAAGTGCCAAATACCTACCATAGGTATGGAAATGGGCTTAAAGGAAGGTTATCGCAACCCTACAAGACAAAGTAACCTTATCACTAGGTTCACCAAAGTTCTAAGCACCAAAAATACCAATGCACTAATGGATTCCCTTAGCAAAAGAGGGATCAAACCCCAAAAACTAGATACAAAGACCAAGGGTGGCCTACAATCATCAATATGGCCTATTTAGGTCATACTCAACATGAATCAATAATTCTTCCCATCAAAGACAACTGATAACATCAAGTTGCTTTGAAAACCAATGATTTGGCTTGTAGCCTTTCCTAGAAAGGAAATAAGGCATAAGTTTGAATATCCTCAAAAAAAATGGTCACTTGACTAGATATTTGGATACCCATTTGGGTTTATAAAACATGTTAAAGCACCCAAGAATGGAGAGGAGCACAGGTTGTTTCTATTGCAACATTAAACCAAATTTGAAGGCCTAATTAGGGCTTCATTTACATTGTAAGTGTACTTTCTACAATGGAGAAACTCAATATAATTATTGAGACATGTAGGATCATGTAAAATAACTAGGAAACCAAGGTTTTAGCCTTTGGTGAATCCCAAAACACAAACTAAGAAGGACTATTATAAATGTTGATCAATGTACTCATGAAGATGCATACCTAGGGTATGGTGGAAAAATCAACTCCTTACATTTTCTAGAAAATAACTTGCATAATCTAAAATTACATGGTCACAATTTTTATTCCACCAAAGGGCTTCAGTTTCCCATGGTGGGAAGTGACAAAATGACCTAGCCCTAGCAAAGTACTGATCTCTAGGCTAAATCCTAGGTAGCAAGCAAGAAAATTCAATAACTTTCAACCTGTGGTGACTTAGGACATGAGACTTGGTGTAAAAAAAAGTAGTTTAAATTCTCCAACTTGTATGATCATTGTAACATGCCCACTTGTCCTTCATACATAGGCTTGAAACACTTGTTTTGCAAGGAAAAATGTTGATTTTGTATTGATTTGAATGCCAAATTACAATGTATGTTCCTACCATTAGCCTATGAGGCTTTGTCAAAATTCTCCAATAGTTACATGGTAAATTCAAACTATCTAGCCATTTGGAGGAATAGTTTTAATGTACTTGACAACTTTTTGCAAAGTTACTCAAAAGTTGCTAACAACTTTTGAGCAATTTTTTGCAAATTTTGCAAAAATGCAAACCTAGAGACCAAACTTGGTCCAGACCTAAAGTGAGTGATCCAACATGGATCTAGATATTTAAAAAAAATTTAAAACGTAGAATTGTATGCATTTTTAGGCTTATTGATCATATTTGGCCTTAGTTACCCTGGGGCTCATAATTATGCCTAATCTTGGAACTAGGCCTTACAATTGTATCAATGTGCCAAACTATCCTAAGTGAACTATTTAGAATCCTTATATGCCTTCTTTGATGAGTCTAGAGTAGGTGCTCCTTCACTATACTCCCCTTGAGTTGTAAGACTCAAGTCCCTACTTGAGGGTGGCAAATCCACTAAAGTGCCATGTTGCTTGATTTGTTCTTCTATTAGCCAAGTAGCATCTATGTTGGGGAGACCCTTCCATTTGACTAAGTACTACATATACATCTTGGTTCTGGTTTTCTTGAGTAGCTTTGTGTTAAATATTTCCTCTAACTCCACTTATTTTCTTGGTGGAAGATTTGTAACATAGCCTTCCTCATTGGTGTCTTCATCTTGCTGATCTAATGATCCTACAATAGCCTTATAAGGTGTTATTTTTTCAACATTAAATGTGGGGGAGATCTGTAAAGTGGGTGGAAGGGGGATCTCATAGGAATTTTCACCTATCTTGTTGAGTATGTAGTAGGGGCCTACCTTCTTCATCTGTAGTTTGGAGTACCTTTCTTTGGGTAGTCTCTCCTTCCTTAGAAAAGCCCAAACTTTGTCTCTCTCTTTCAAGTGGATCTCTTTCCTTTTCTTGGTAGCATTCTCTTTTCATTTCAAACTAGATTTTTACAATTTTTCCCTTACTTGTTGTTGTACCTTTTTTATTAGTTCTACCAATTCTCGGCCTTGAGCACTGATTTTAAAATCAAAGGGAAGTTCCATTAGGTCTAATGGTCCCTTGGGGTGTAGACCATATACTACTTTAAATGGTTTTTTTCTTGTTGATCTATTTAAAGAGTCATTGAAGGTAAATTCTTCTTGGGGAAAAATTGTATCCCAACTTTGAGAGTATTGCTTGGTTAGAAATTGTAGGATATTTCCTAAGGATGTATTCACCACCTCAGTCTACCCATCTGTCTGTGGGTGATAAACAGAACTATAGGTGAGATTTGTACCCAACTTCTTGAAGAGTGTCCTTTAAAAGTTCTCTTGAAATTTCACATCTCTATCTAATACTATTGTTTGAGGCAAGCCATGAATTCTAACTACTTCCTTGAAGAAGAGATTGGCTATATGAGATGCATCATTTGTGCTCTTGCATGGCACAAAGTGGGCCATCTTGCTGAATTTGTCCACTATGACAAATATACTATCATATCCTTGCTTTACTTTGGGTAGTCCCATTGATATGGATTCCCAAGGTCTTGAAGGGATTAGTAAGGATTGGTAGAGCCCTTGATTTGTTGTCATCCCTTTAGCTTGTTGGAAAATGGTACAACATTCAATGAATTTCTTCACTTCATTATTCATCTTGGCACAAAAATAACTCCTCTTCACCATATCTACTATTTTTTCAATGCCAAAATGACCTCCTAGGCCACCATAATGTTTTCATCTTATTATATTTTCTCTCATTAAGCACCTTGGTATGAATAGTTGTGCTCCTTTGAAGAGAATCACATTATGAATTAGATATTCAGAATAATCAATAAGATATCTATCTTCTATCTTTGTGCAAATCCGATATATCTCTGCAAAATCAAGGTCATTTAGGTATAAGTGTTTGAGAGACTCAATTCCAACACTTTGAAGTTGCACTTATTAAACAAGACCAATCCTCCTACTTAGAGCATTGACAGCCTTGTTTGCTACACACTTTTTATGCTTAAGAGTGAAGGTATAGGCCTGCAATTGTTCTACCCATTTAAGATGCTTGACTGAAAGTTTTTCTTGTGAGTTTAGAAAACTTAATACATGATTTTCCATGTAGACAAAAAATTCTTTTGGAATTAGATAGTGCCTCCATTTCTTGAGGGCTTGGACCATGGCATAGAGCTCTAGGTCATATGTAGAGTATTTTCTTTTAGCCTCATTCAATGTCTTTGGAAAGAAAGCAATTGGTTTGCCTTCTTGGCTTAGGATAGCACCTATAGCCACATCACTTGCATCTATCTCCACAATGAAGACTTTGTTGAAATTAGGGAAAACCAAGATAGGATACTGAGAAACTTTGTTCTTCAAGTATTGTAATGCATCATTTGCTTCCTTTGTCCATGCAAATTTGATTTTCTTCCCACCTTTTATTATTTCCAACATTGGTGGACACACATGATTGAAATGTTTAATAAATTTCCTATAGAAATTTGAAAACCCATGAAAGCTTCTCACATCACCTTGATTATTTGGTGGAGGCCAATTGATGATTGCATCTACCTTCTTATGATCCATCTCAAGGGTAACTTGTGAAATTACAAAACCTAGGAACACAAGTTACTTCTTCATAAACATACATTTTTCCAAGTTGATTACCAACTTGTGCTAATGGAGTCTTCTTAGTACCCATTCCACATGATCAAGATGGTCTTCCTTGCTATGGTTTAATATTAGTATATCATCAAGGTAAATTAGAACAAATTTTCCAATAAAATCTATGAATATCTCATTCATAATCTTCATAAAAGTACTAGGGACATTTCTTAAACCAAAAGGCATTACTAACCATTCAAACAAACCTTCAATTTTCTTAAATACTATTTTCCATTCATCTCCTAGCTCGATTCTGATTTGATGGTAACCAGACTTCAAGTCTATCTTGGTGAAGTAACAAACACCTCCTAGTTGATCTAATAGGTCCTCAATACTTGTCGTGGAGAATGTATACCTTATTGTGATTTTTTTTAAAGCCCTGCTATCAATACATAACCTTCATTTTCCATCCTTTTTAGGGGCCAAAATTGTAGGTATGGCACAAGGACTGAGATTCTTTTGAATGAGCCCTCTTTCCAACAATTTAGTAACTTGTTTTGCAATATTTGCATGTTAAAATGGTGTCATTTTATATGGTGCCTTATTAGGAAAGGATGAGCCTGGTATAAGGTCTATTTGATGGCTAATGTCCCTAATGGGATGGAGACTAGTGGACAAGTCATTAGAAGTGACATCATTGTTCTTTTAGAGATATTCAACATTTTCATTTGGTATGGGTTCCTTTTGATCAAACCTAATGTTATCCTTGGGTTTTAAAATTACTATAAATGGTGCCATATCAGATTCTTTCAAGGCCTTTGGCATCTCTTTTTTCCTATGATAAACACAATAGGTTCCTTTTCAGATTTTTTATTAGAAAGGGGCTTCATATTGAAGGTCTTCCCATACTTAGTGATGGAGTAGATGTTCTTCCTACAATTGTGTATGATATCAACATCAAATTGTCAATGCCTACCTAAAATTATATGTGAGGCATCCATCTCAACTACATCACAAAGGACTTTGTCCTCAAAATTAGATATAGAAAACTCTATGCAGGCTTGTTCTGTGACTAGAATTTGTTGGCCTTTGGTTAACCATGAACCATGATAGGGGTAAGGGTGTGGCTTCTTAGGAATATTTTACTTCTATACCATTTCACAAGACACAAGATTTTTAGTTGTACTAGAATCTATAAGAACATTGCATACCTTGACATTTGATCTTTGTCCTAAAGAGATTCTTCCTTTGTGGAGGTTCTTGAGTTTGTGGTACTTGAAGGAAGACCTACCTCATCATCAAATATGCTCCTTCCTCTAGTTCTAATTCTCTAGCATCAACATTGTCTTCTTTTTTATCTTCATGGACAAATTTTGCTCTTCTCTCACCTTGATTGTTATTGTTCCTCTTCTTATGGCATCTCCCTACATGGTATCTCATTTGATTGCAATTGAAACACTTCAAAGGTCCATTACCTCTTCCTACATTTGTTCTTCCTATATCGAAAGTTATTCTTTCTCTATAGTTTCCTCTTGAATTAGAGTCACTCTTTTCTTTGCCTCCTTGGTCAGATGTCTTGCTGTTGCTGCCACTACTTTGTCCCTTGTTCCAAGAGGTACCCTTTCTTATAAAATTCTTCCCACTATCATTGTTCTTCCCTTTGCCAAAATATTTCTTTCTCTTCCATTTTTCCTCTACCTTTACTGCCATTTGATAGTACTTATTAACTATGGTAGGACAATGTAGGCTTAGTTCCTCTTGAATGGGCACCTTCAAGCAATTCATGTGTCTTGCCAATTTCTATTCCTCATCTTTTGCTATATTCATCTTCATACATAGTTTCAGGAACTCTTCTATGTATGTGTTTACATCTATGTCCTTTTATTTCAGTCTTTTCATCCTCCTATGGAGTTGTACTCCATAATCCTTAGTTAAATAGGTTTCTTTGATCAAAGCTATCATTCTATTCCATGAATTGATCATGCCCTTTCCATTCTTCACCCTCTCTATCTAGATGAAGTTCTACCAAGTTAGGGCTGCCCCCATCAACTTGGATCTTTCCATCTTTACCCTTTTCTTTTTAGGGATGTCATCGCATTTAAAGAATATGGTCAAAGCCTATATCCAACCCAAGGCCATATCTACATTCATCTTGCCATTGAAAACTAGCAAATCTATCTTCTCTTCCATAGTTCTCCTTCCCATGAATTGCAAGGCATCAATGAGAGGCCTTTGGTCTATAGGGATACATTGTTCAGAGTCATCCTCCTCTTCATGACTCCCTCCTTCATCTTCAAATCCATTTTGTTTGTCTTTGTTCTCAAGCCTCTTCTCAAGTTCCTGAAGCCTCTAAGTTAAGGCCTTATTTGCATCCTTTTTTTCTCTCACCATCTTTTCTAACTCATTATTTGTAACCCTTTTAGGGAACTCCTCATCCTTAGGTTCAAACATGGCTCTATAACCACTTGATATAGCAATAGGTAGTATAAGTCTTCAAACAACAAGAAATGATGATAGTCTCCAATTCCCTCAACACCTAGTTCAAGTGCCAAATACCTATCATAGGTATGTAAATGGGCTTAGAGGAAGGTTATCACAACCCCATAGGACAAGGTAACCTAATCACTAGGTTCACCAAAGTTCTAAGAACCAAAAACACCAAATGCACTAATGGATTCCCTTAGCAAAAGAGGGATCAAGCCCCAAAAACTAGATACAAAGACTAGGTGTGGCCTACAATAACTAGTATGGCCTATTTAGGTCTTGCTCAACATAAATAAATGATTCTTCCCATTAAAGACAATTTATAACATCAAGTTGCTTTGAAAACTAATGATTTGGCTTGTACCCCTTCCTAGAAAGGAAATGAGGCATAAATTTGAATATCCTCAAACAATATGGTGACTTGAATAGAGATATGGATACCCATTTGGGTTTTATAAAACTTACCAAAGTGCTCAAGAATGAAGAGAAGTAGAGGTTTCTATTGTTGCAACATTAAACTGGATTTGAAGGCCTAATTAAGGTTCCATTTACACTGCAAGTGTACTTTCTACAATGAGGAAAATAAATCTAATTATTGAGACATATAGAGGAATGTAAACTAACTAGGAAACCAAGGTTTTAGCCTCCGGTGAATCCCAAAAGACATACTAGGAAGGACTGTTGTAAATGTTGATTGGTGTACTCATGAAGATACACACCTAAGGTATGGTGGCAAACCCAAATCCTTGCATTTTTTGGAAAATTTTTGTAGAATATAAAAGTGCATGGATAAAAATTGCATTCAACCAAAGTTCTTCAATTTCCCATAGCAGAATGCGTCAATATGACCCAGCCCTAGCAAAGTGCTAATTTCTAGGCTGAATCTTAGGCAACAAGCAAGAAAATTCAATAACTTTCAACTTGTGGTGACTCAGGACATGAGACTTGGTTTAAAATAAATTAGTTTAAATTCTCTAACTTCTATGATCACTAGAACATTCCCACTCATCCATACAATTCCTTACATAGGCCTGGAACACATATTTTGCAAGGAAAAATGTTAATTTTGTATTGATTTGAATGCCAAATTACAATGTATGTTCCTACCATTGGCCTGTGAGGCTTTGGAGGAATTCTCTAATGGTTACATGGTAGTTTAAAGTTTCTATCCATCTAGAGGAATAGTTTTAATGTATTTGACAACTTTTCTCAAAGTTGCTCAAAAGTTGCTAATAACTTTTGAGCAATTTTTGCAAAAATGTAAACCTATAGACCAAACTTGGTCCAAACCTAAAGTGAGTGATTCAACATGGATCTAGATATTAAAAAAATTGAAAACCTAGAATACTATGCCTTTTTAGGCTTATTGGTCATATATGGCCTTAGTTACCTAGGGGCTCATAATCATGCCTAATCCTAGAACTAGGCCTTATAACTAGTTCAATGTGCCAAACTATCCTAAGTGAACTATTTAGGATCCTTATATGCCTTCTTTGATAATTCTAGAGTATGTGTTCCTACACCAATGTCCATACCTTAGATACCAAAGCCTGGAGGATTCTTCAGTTATGCTCCTAAGAGATGATTGTTGATGTATTATTGTACATGCATGCTTGGGAGATCCAACTCTAACTTGAGAAGAGAAGCATGTCACTATCCTCAAAGGGAACATCTAGTTCTTTATCATTTGGACTACTACAAGTAATCTATTACTTTCATCCTTCTCAAGAATGGCACACTTGTCATTTTCCATTAGCACCTTGTATCCATTTTGAATGAGTTGCCCAAAACTCATCAAGTTGTGCTTCATACTTGGGGCAAAATACACATTTTGTATTTCCTTCTTCTATCCTTTCTTGGTGCAGACCGTGATTGATCCTTTGACCACTATGGGAATGGCTCCATTATTTTGCAACTTAATTTTAGACTTGAAATTCTTATCAATGAAAGAAAATAAACTTGTATTACCACTCATGTGGTTGCTACAACTGTTGTCCATGTACCATACCTCAAGGCTGCCTTTTTCACCAATGTTACACATTATGAAGGTTGTTGGATTGTATGCATATCCCATGTTTACATTAGACACATTTGCATTTTTCTTTGACTTGTCACCCTACTTTTTTCAACATTCACTATCATAATGCCCATACTTATGATAGTTGTAGCATTCAACATTGTTCCTATTTGAGTCGTAATTCATCTTACCTCCTCTAGAATTATTTTGAAAGGTTCTTGATCCCTCTTGGTTTCTTGCTCATCCTAAGCTTTCTACACCAACATTCCTTTAACCATTCTTTCCATGACCTCTACTTCTTGAGCCTCTATTGGAGTCATTTCTTCCTCTCCCTTGCCTCTTTTCTTGAGCCTCAAAAAATTTCTCTTGGGAAGTTGTTTCTGATCTATTTATCTAGTGCTCATGGATTTGAAGAGTTCCCATTAGCTCATCCATGGTCAATGTGGTAAGGTCCTTTGCTTCCTCAATGGTCATCACAAGGTTGTCATATTTCTAAGGTAGACCCCTCAATATCTTTTCCATAAACCTCTGCTCTTCATAATCTTCTCCATTTGATTTAAGCTAGTTTATCAAGTGGAGATTCATGCTTTGAACTCTACAATAGGTTCATTATCTTTCATCTAAAGGTTCTCAAATTCCCTTCTAATTAGCTATAGTTTCACTAATTTGACCTTATCAATCCCCTTAAAGTTCATCTCAAGGATATCCCATGCTTCCTTTGCATAATTTGCTGCAATTATGGGGAAGAATATCTCTATCATTGCTGCCTCAATTAGACTTAATGCCTTAGCATCCTTTCCCCTTAACTCTTTCAACTAATTCTTTTGTGGGTTTTTGAAGGCAACATACAGTTTTGGGTCTATAATATCATTGAATCCATTGATCAAAAACTCCCGCAAATCATTACCTATCATTATGGTTTTCATTTTCTTCATAAAAAATTTATAATTTTTTCCATTAAAGGATGGTGGCTACTTCCATATCTTTCCTACATCTCTTGCCATGTCTCCTACATGATAAACTTAAATACCCGAAAAAAAAAATACAAAATCACAAGGATTTAGAGCCAATTAGCTCCAATATCATGTAAAATATACTAAAAAAAAGGGGATAACCTATGTTTCAACACCACACAACTCAGTAGATGAAAGACCAAATCATTCAATCAACAAAGAAGACTTTACTTGGAAGAAGCACAAAACCAAGAGTATGCCAAGTAATGTTAACACCTGCTGAAGTAGCATGTTAACCCATGCGAAAATCACAAAATGCTTTCCAAAGAAAATGCAAAAGACAAGAACAAAGTGCTGCTCTATTTTACTTGAGACCAACACACAAAAAAATAGACAAGGAAGGAGATAACAAAATTACAATAGGCTGGAAGTATGCAAGATTGATTGCTTGCTTTCCATTAATAAAAAATGTACTATTATAGAACAAAAATGTAAAAACTACAACTAACTACAATTATTGTACATAAAAAAAAACTTGTAACAAGTATAGTTGCATACAAATAAGTCTGGAGCTACTTATAGCTCTCATAAAATGGACCTAGAGCAATCAATACTCAATAGATTAAACAACCGATGATGCTACTGCACAAAATACTCAAAAGCATTCTCTACTGTTGCTGCTACAAAAATTGACTCTATATGAGAATAATAATAGAATGAATGACATTACGTCTCTTTTGTCTTTCTGTTTCCACAAATGGTTCCCCCTTATTTTTCCAAATTTGAACTCACCTACCCACAATAAATTTATTTTATTGTTGGAGTTGCAAACAGGGGATGTCGGGTTTCTCAAGTGGGCATAGGACAACCAAAAATCATTAAATATTCCAACATATATAGATTCCAACAAAAAGATGAAAAAAAAAACTAAATTTGTTTGATGATGTTAAGAAAAATAATAATGAATTAGAGGAGAAAATGAAGAGACTAGAAGAGGAGAATAACTTCTTAAAAGATGAATTAAATCAATCACTCATTGTGAAAAATGTACATGCTAGAAGACATAATCAATATGTGATGTTTCATGTAGTAAAGATGATTTGGATTTATCATTCGATAAGTGTGATATGGTGAAGCTATTTATAAGAAAGAATTTGAAAATGTGGCATCAAATGTTATATCTGTGATAATAAGAATGTTGGTTGGAGTATATATCATGAAGAAAATAGGTTACAAAGGTAAAGGATTGGAAAAACATGAACAAGGAATTAGAGAATCTATTGAACCAACAATAAAACCAAAGTATGAAGGAAAATGATATATAACAAATTTAAAAAAATGATAATCTTGGTGTAAGTAATTTTTTTCAGTGTAAACAATATATGTAATGTTTAAATTATAACAGGAAAGGACACATGAAAGACAAGAGTTGGGATCTACATCCATGTAGTCTTTGTGGTTTAAAAAGTCATTGTCAAAAGACATGTTGGAATAGGGAGTGTAAAATTTAATCTATGGAAAAGCTCTTTAAAAAAGACTATGGATGGAGCTATGGGTCAAGTTGGTGGAAGATCACATTTATAACCATTTCTTTGTTTAAATAAAAATGTTCAAGTGTGAGGAATAATAAGAATCTATCAACGTGTGAACTCTCAAGAAGGATTATAAATGGTTTGAGAAAATTGGATCATTGTCTAGCATGACATCCATGAAAAGTAAGATTTCATAAAAGCTCCGAGATAGTTTTTCCACATTTGGGATGATATTTGTGCCAAGTCTTTGAAGGGTTTCTGGCAAGCCAAAACCACTTATTTGAGTGAAAAACCTAACGAAAAAAGTAACTATATTAGTTGGGGGAAATACGAAATGGTTATGGGTGAACTGATTAAAAACCCAAAACATAATAAAGAGAGGAATAAGTTTTTTTAGTGATAGTGATAAGAGGAACACAATTTTTTTTTAATTGGGTACCTAAGAAGGATTAGTGCCAAGACCCATCCTATTTGAATTTTATAATTGTACTAACTACTTCCTCATAGAAATTCATTAATGGTAAAAATTAAGGGAGGATGTTGGATTGATTAAAACCCATGTCATCAATAATTACAACATAACTACTACTCTATTTCTAGCTTGTCAAGCTTCCCTATCAATGATTGAATAAACTACTAGTTATGTCCCATTCTATGATCTTCCTTTTTCCATGTAGAGTAACTGAGATTGGGTTGATTCTAGAAAGAGAATGTATGAGCTCTAGATATGGTGTAGGGTCACATAGTGAAAACCAATGGAATATAATTAAGTGTGTTTCTATGTTTGTAATAAGCCCTTAAGGAAATAAACTCAGTCAGGGTGAGTGTAGGGAACAATAAAATGAGGTTGGAAACATAAGTTGATGGTCAAATATGTCATCTTAGCTTCTAGGATCAATTATCTAGGTGAGTCAATTCTTGGTCAAAGGGTTGACTAGAGACATGAAATATCATTTTAGGTCAAAATCCATCCATGCATGTGATTTGGAGTCACTTAGTGGAGATTTGAGATATTTTGTACAAAAGATGTAAAAGTTGCAAAAAAGATACAAACAAGTTGTAAATGAACAAGTTTGATATGGTGGAATATTATGTAGATGAAAGAGCACAACTTGGTAAGAAGAAGATCACATCTTTGGAAATGATGGTGATCAGGTTGAAAACCTAATTTGTCCCTACAAATTATGAAATCTAGATGTACAAAAAGCAATAAGGTTTTAGACAAAATATCCTATATGTTAGTTTCTATATAGAGGATTTCTATAGACTCGTTTTAAGGTAAAAAATAAATAAAAACAAGACATAAAAACTAGCTAGGTATCTTAATGGTTTAAGACAAAATATCCAAGATGGAATTACCATCCTAGCTCCAGATATTTTTCACAAGTACTTCCAAATAGCTTTGAAGGAAGAGGATAAGTTGAAGAGGAGAGTGGAGAAAATTCAAAGAGGCAAAAATTAGAGAAGATATAGAGAAAGAGGATTCTCTATCAAAGGATTGAGTTCTAGTAGGAATACGAAGAATATGCCACTAGAAGGAAGTGGAGAAAGACAAGTAAGAGACAATAAGGATAACTATAGGGGAAAAATCCCATCAAGAGGAATATTTGGAGGACAAAGTAGAAGTACCACTATATTCATGGGGAAATTATACTATTGTGGACAAGTTTGAAACACCATGGGAAGGTGCCCTAATAGGAATTCCACTACAAAAACAATGGGGAGGAGGACTACACTAGCTCAAGAGGATGGGGCCATTAGTGTGCAAACATCTATGGGTAAGGTAGGACCAATATGTGAAGGAGATAATGTGATGCCAAGGAGGACCTTACCACCACAAAGGAAGACTTTGTTTAAAACCACATGCAAATCACATGAAATAGTATTAAAAGTGTAGTGGATTCTAGTTCAACTAAAAACATTGTGTCATTGGAGATGGCAGAAAAAATGAAATTGAATAAGTTACTCTATGTGAGTCCCTATAGGTATCTTGGTTAAAAAAGGATCAACATGTCCTTTTAGATGAAAAAGCCTATTTATAATTTTAAATAGGTGAATATAGAGATAAAGTCCTATGTGACATTTTTTGAATGGGTGCTTGCCAACTACTATTGGAACATCCTTGGCAATTTGATGGTAAAGAGATCTATGATGGAAAAAATAATACCTATGTCATAGCCATGAATAGGAGAAAATTATAAATGGATCCATTTATTGATGTGGTAGAAGATAAATCAATAGGATCTAACGTCATGTTACTAGGGGGGAGGAGTTCCTTAGAGTCTTAAAGACAAAACTTAAACAAGAGGGTTATGCCATTGTGTTAAAACCAAAATAGGAACCTAGGAAGGATAATGAAGCAGTGGTGCCTATAGAAGTGAAGAACTTATTGGATAAGTACATGGATATTGTTGTAAACAACATACCTAACAATCTACCACCTATGAGGGATGTGAACCATCAAATAAATTTGATACTAGGATCTACCTTACCAAGAATGACAACTTATAAGATGACCCCTACTCATAATGATGAAATAGGAAAACAAGTTCAAGAGGTTTTGGACAAGGGTATAATAAGGGAGACTATAGGTCCTTGTGTAGTTCTTATTATTTATCTCCCAAGAAATATGGAAAATGGAGGATCTCTACTACTTCTAAGGTCATCAACAAAGTCACTATTAGATATATATTTCCCATGCCTAGAATTGAAAATATGGTGGATTACCTAGGAGGTGCTTGTTATTTTTCCAAAATTGACTTAAATTCTAGATATTACCAAATCATAATCAGGCCTAGAGATGAGTGGAAGACAACTTTTAAAACTAATAATGGCCTAAATGAATGGTTGGTGATGTTTTGGTCTCATAAATGCACCTACTACCTTCATAAGGCTACTAAATGAAGTACTTGTGAAATTCATAGGCAATTTATCCTAATGACATAACAATATTTAGTAAGAAAAGGGAAGAGAATTTATAGTATTTGGATATAGTCTTGAAGAAAATTTATCAAGAGAAGTTAATGATTAACCTAGAAAAGTTGAGTTTATTAAAACTAAACTAGTATACCTTGGTTTTGTTGTGTCTTAACGAAGTTTGAAAATGGACAAGTCTAAAGTAGAAGTCATTTTGAATTGGCCTACTCCTAAATTAGTATGAGATTTTAGGACTTTTTATGGTTTGGAATCCTTCTATTGGAAGTTCATAAGGAACTTTAGTCATGTCATGGCACTCATTCTTAACAACATCAAAGGAAGGGTTAAATGCAAGTTTGTGTGGACCCCTCAAGCAAATGAGAAAGTCAAAAGGAACATCTAGTAGCATTATTCTTAGAAAAACTCAATGAAGCCAAGAAAAGGTATTCCACATATGAATAAAAACTGTATGCAATGGTTCAGTCACTCACAAGATGGAGACATTACCTCCTTCCAAAGGATTTCATTGTGTATACATATAATCATGCTCTAATTTTCTTGAATAGACATGACAAACTTAGTCAGAAGACCCTAAAATGAGTTGAGTGCCTTGAATAATACATCTTCACTATAAAGAACAAGAAGGGAACCTCAAATAAGGTACTTGATGCCTTTATCATGAAAGTAATGGTAGTACATGAAATTCAACTCTAAAGTGTGGGTTTGGACAACATCAAAGGTCTATATGTTGAAGGAAAAGACTTTGCATAAGCATATAAGGTTTCTTCTAAATTTGCTAATGGGTTTCATATGGATTATGCTACCTACATGTTGTAGGAAGGATTTCTCTTCATAGGATCACAATTATGTATAGCACCAAGATCCATGAGGATCAATATCAACCAATTAAAGCACCAGGTTAGCCTTGGAGGTCACTTTGGTATAGATCATATATTCTAATAAGTGAATAGATCCTACTTTTGGTCTAAGATGTATCAAGATGTGATACATTTTTGTAGAAAAATGTACTATTTTTCAGAGAGGGAAAGGAACCTCATCAAATACTAGACTCTACCAACCCCTATAAATTCCAACTTGGCCTTAGAAATTCCTTAGTATGGACTTTCCTCTACGATTGCCTAAAGTAGTGCAAGGTATGCTAATGTTTTTTTTGTTGTTGACATATATGGCAAGATGACACATTTTATACCATGCAAGAGAAAAATCCATGCTTCATACATAGAAGGCATATTCTTCAAAGATGTTGTGATGATTCATGGTCTACCTCTTAGCTTTGTGATTGATAGAGACTCCAAGTTTATGGGACATTGTGGAAGAGACTTGGCACCAATTTGTCTTTCTCCCCAGCATGTCACCCATATTTAGATGGACAAAATGAAGTGTTTAATACATCTTTAGGTAAATTTTTAATAATCTTAACCAAGGAATATGGAAAAGTGCGAGACTTAGTGATTGGAGAAGTAGAGTATGCACACAATGACTTTAAAGAGGAGCACAAGATAATTACCTTTTGAAATTGTCTCATGGTCTACCTCTTAGCTTTGTGATTGATAGAGACTCCAAGTTTATGGGACATTTTTTTAGGACATTGTGGAAGAGACTTGGCACCAATTTGTCTTTTTCCCCTACATGTCACCCATATTTTAGCTCATTCTTCATTTGTTCATTTTCTAATCTATATCTAGCAATCTTTTCCACCTTCCTTGTCATCTCATGATTAACTCAAAGTAAATGATTTTCCATATCACAATAATTTTGTGTCAACCTTTCCATTTTCACATCTTTCCCATATAGCCTTGCAATTATTTTCCATTTCTCATATTCTATCTTTCTCTTATCATTTTCTACTTTTCTCCTTTGTTATAAAACTTCACACATTATGAACATGTGATATTCTCATTCCTTATTTAGTGATTTTACCTACTCAGTTAGGGTTTTTTTTCTTTTCCATTAGATCTGATATAGCAACTTAAGATTCATCAAAAAAAGCTTCCCTCTAATTTTTATACAAGGTCTTCAACCCGGTCTTGAACATCTTTCAATTGATGGGATGCCTCCTTTCTCTTTCTTAATAAATACTTCAACTTTCTTGTCAGTTCATCAATCTAATATTTTTCAAATTTTAGTTCTATGTTCAAATTATTTATCACCTTTTCATGCCTATAGATTTTCATTTCTTTGGATATTTTATCATCAAATGGTTAAACTTCTAAATAAGAGATAAAGCTCTAATACCAATTGTTGGAAAGTTAAGGTGTTGAGGAGGGTGAGGGTAAATTAGTACCCTCTATAACTTCAACCCTCAATGATAG
This sequence comes from Cupressus sempervirens, assembly GCA_028749045.1. Classification (NCBI taxonomy): domain Eukaryota; kingdom Viridiplantae; phylum Streptophyta; class Pinopsida; order Cupressales; family Cupressaceae; genus Cupressus; species Cupressus sempervirens. The sequence goes on from CM053787.1 coordinate 196,364,827, forward strand.
ATCACCCTTATATACTTAGATCTAGTTTTGTGTGAATGAATATAGCTAAATTAATTATAATTAAAATTAAACAAAACTAAATAGCTTCAACACATAAGCACATCATACATATCAAAAAACTTGACACATTATTTTTCTCATGAAAAAAACTTTGGTTGGAGGGAAAAATATGGTGGGGATACGATGAATCGCACCTTCCTAATTTTGATTTTGGGGTTTTTAGAAGTTATTTAAGTGTATGTGTTTGTGTGTGTTTTTTTTCTTAAATAGTTCCAAGAATCCTTGGAGTGAAACTAGTCCAATATAAGAGCCAAATTGCTCACTAGGTCCTAGGGTGCTCAAAAGTTTCTTAGTGAGCCAAAGTTGCTCAATAGGAAAAATTTTATTAGGGATGGGAAAATAAGGTTTTTTGTTTCCTAAATATGTCCTAGATATCTTATCTAGGGTCCTAGAAAGGTCCTAGGTGGACCCATTTGACCAAAAGGTGTAAAGAGCAAAAATTGCTCCAAAGTTGCAAAGTTGCTCAAATTGTTGTTTGAGCAACTTTTGCAATTTTACAAAAACTTGAAATTGGTGGTTTTGGAAATTTTAACTACCCATTCTTAGGTATATGCACATGGAGTATCATATTTGGAAGGGTTATAAGGTTTTCCATCAGATTATGCATGTGTGGACATGTTGTACAAACAATTCTCTGAGTTTTTCATTGTTTAATGTTGCAGTATGATTGTGTATGAATTGGAACAAGAGATCAAGCTTTTGATTTTTGTATAGTAGTTTTTCCTTGTTCTCTTGCATATTAAAAATTGGGTTGAAGTTATCAATTTTTCAAGTTGTAGCATTTTCTTGCTAACTAGTCTGAGAATTTATTTCACAGGGTTGTTTCCACAAACATGGCTCTAACCTAATCATCCACAATGAAAAATGGTTGAAACCTTCTGGTATGATAGGTTAGACATTGTATATAGTGCTTTTATTTTTTTTTCCAATTTTTTTTTGTTACCTACCATGGAATGATGCCCTAGGCTGAGTACTGGGAATAGGTGAGCCAAGATAGTTTGGAGAAGTTCTTGCAGAGCATGCCCATGATCAAGTTGGGTCAAACCAATGGAATTCCTTGAAGCCCTAGGATGATACCTTGGATTTAAAAGTCTAATGGATATTTTTTTGAGTTTTGAATATTTCTAGAGGCTTTTTAATGCTAACTAGTCTAGAGGTCTAAAAAATAGGCTTTTGCTTAAGGGTGAATAGGGTTATGGGTATTTTGAAGATCTGAAATTTTGGAATCTTGGAGTGTTAGGGGATATATTTAGGATTCCTAAGGTTTTTCATGGGGTTTTTTGGAATAATTTTAATTATTGATGAAAAATAGGATTACTAGACCTAGAACTTAAAAGGCTTAATTAGCCGTATGTGAAGAAAGTGAGTTATCTTTGGTTATTATTGTGATCAGAAGTATTGAATGAGGTTAGAGAGGTTATGAAGGGTATCTAAAATATTAGTAGACTCCAAGGGAGTGGAAGAACAAGATCCTAAGAGAGGTTTAAGGTTCTATGGGAGAGAAGGGCTAGTAAGACTAGTGCCTTAAAGTGGGAGACTAAGTCTACACTAGACCAACTACACCTAGGAGGAAAGTTGGGGGAAGAGTCTTAGAGGCTTAGATTAGTGAAAAGGAAAATAAAAAAGAATTATTGGATGATTCAAGATTATAACCTTGATTAGAAGTGGTTATTTCTTGGAACCCTCTTTACATTAGAGTGGTATTAGTGCCTGATTTCAATTTGGTGTATGTCAAATGTGGAAGACCAAGAGGCCGACAATATTCCACCCAAGGAAATTAGAAAGGGTGCCATAGTGGATTTAGTCAAGGATCTATTGGCCAAATCCAATCAAGAAGACCCAAAGAGTAAGAAGTAAATCATGGAATGGGGAGCTAAGAGTGAGGAAGAAGATGAAAGCCTCATAGGGGAGATATATGACAGGGGCAAGGATCTTGAGTTGGATCAAGGGAAAAAGGTGTTTTTGGATGCCTTTAAGCCTCTTAACAAAGATAGTATGGAGCACATTCCTTATTATAGTGGTAGTTTGACTAGGAAGGAATTACTATATTGGATAGAGGCCATTGACAATCAATTGAATATAAAGAAATAAAAGAAGAGAAGAGAGTCATCTTTGCTAAGGCTAGGCTCAAGGGATCAAAACTAGTCTGGTGGAACATATTGCAAAATGATAGGTAGCAGTAGGGAAGAAAAAGATTGTGTCTTAGGATAGGATGAAGATTAGGTTGAGGGCCCAATTCATACCCATAGATTATGAGATTTAGATATATCAGACGTTGCATAATCTAAGATAGAGATACCTTACTATTAATTCTTATCATAAAGATTTTAATAAGCTAAGCCTAAGGGAAAGAAGACAAGAAGAAGAAGTAGAAAGAGTTCCGACATACCTTAATGGGCTGAGACAAGAGATTCTAGATGAGATCAGCATGATGGCTCCTGATAGTATGCATAAATGTTTTCAATTATCCTAAAGGGTTGAAGAAAAGGATAGGAGAAGGCATGATTCACAAAAAAGAGGCAAAGGTAACTGAGGTTTTAGAGGTAGGGGTACTTTTGGCAGAGGACTAGGACCAAGTCAGCCATAAGAAACTCAAGCCAATGATAGCTATGTAGGTAACGAGAACATGAAGACTTTTCAAACACGAGGATATAGAAGATGAGGAGCACCTAGGTGTAGGTTCCAATCCCAAGGTAGAGGTAGTATTATTTTTACTGCAAGGTGTTATAACCATAAGAAAGTGGACTATACTATGGGAAGATGTCCTGAGAAGGCTTTCTCATCATCCATGGGAGAAAGAAGAATATAATTAGTGTAAGAAGATGACACTCAAAGTGTCACATTACCTATTTCCAGGGTAGGACCAGTGTTGGATGGTGAAAATTTAATGTTGAGAAAAAAATTTCTTAAGGTACCTAATGTAGTAGAACCACCTCAGAGGAAAATTTTTTTGAAAACAACTTGCACCTCACATAGAAATATTTGCAAAGTGATAGTGGACTCTGGATCCACTGAGAACATAGTATCCATAGAGATGGTAGATAAGTTGAACATTAAGAGGATAACTTGCACTAACCCTTACAAAGTGTCTTGGTTGAATAAGGGCCAACAAATATTGGTGGATGAACAAAAATTTGTGGAATTTGAGATTGGAGAATACAAGGACAAGGTGTTATGTAACATAATGCTTATGGATGCTTGTTATCTTTTATTAGGATGTCCATGGCAGTGTGATGTGAAGGTTGTACCTCATAGAAAGCATAATAGTTATGTAATAACCAAGCAAGGTAAGAAATTTTAGATGGACCCTTTAACTGAGCCTAAAGAGGAGAAACATGTGGGGGAAAGTGTGATGTTATTGGGTTGGAAGGAGTTCCTAAATGCTATAAAGAAAGAGAAGGGAGTATGTTGTGCAATAGTAATAAGACCTAGAGAAGAGACTAAAGAGAAGGTTCAAGTACCTCAAGAAGTACATTAGTTGTTGGAAAGGTACCATGAAGTAGTTGATAATGGGCTACCTAATGAATTTACACCTATGAGGGAGGTAAGTCATCAGATAGGTCTGATATGAAGGGAAAATCTACCTAACAAGGTAGCCTACAAGATGACACCAAGTCAGAATGTTGAAATTGCAAAGAAAATACAAGATTTGTTGGAAAAAAAGCTTAATAAGGAATAGCTTAAGCCTTTGTGTTGTACCAACTATCCTTGCACCTAAGAAAGATGGCAAATAGAGGATGTGTACTAACTCCAAGGAAAACAACAAGATCACCATTAGATATAGATTCCCTATGCCAAGAATTGATGATTTACAAGATAATTTGGGAGGCTCTTGCTACTTCTCCAAGGTGGATTTGAAATTAGGGTACCATCAAATTAGAGTGAGGCCTAGGGATGAATGAAAGATAGCCTTCAAGACAAATGAAAGGTTGTATAAGTGGCTAGTGATGCTTCAAGTACCTTCATGAGACTAATGAATTAGGTACTAGAAGATTTTGTAGGTAATTTTTTTATTGTGTATTTGGATGACATTGTAATCTTTAGCAAGTCCAAAGAAGAGTATATGAAGCACTTGGAGATGGTCTTGAGGAGGCTACATCAAGAGAAGTTTATGATCAATCAAGAAAAGTGTGATTTTCTAAAAATTGAATTGGTAAACCTTGGGTTTGTTGTTTCCAATAGTTGTATTAAAATGGATCCTGATAAGGTCGAGTCCATATTGGAGTGGCCAACACTTAAATAAATAGGAGATGTTAGGATTTTTCATGGCCTAGCATCTTATTGTAGGAAATTTGTGAGAGGATTCAATCATGTATGTGCACCCATCCTCAACACCATTCAGGGAGGCATCAAATGCCAATTCAAATGGATAGAGGTAGCAAATATAGGATTTGAACTTTTTAAAAAGGGATTGCAGCCCTACCTACCCTAAGGTTTTGAGATAACATAGTGCAAGGCAGGAGAATCCCCAAAGGAGATGTCCTAGACCCCAAAAAATAACCATGTAGTGGAAACAAAATAGTAAGAAGCAATAATGCAATATCTCAAATTACAACAATATATTCATAAAATATAACTGACTACATATAATGTGTTGGGTTGTAAGGCCTTCCTAGTTACAACCAAGTACAAAGAAAGTAATAGTTCTACAAGATCCCTCAAGATCCAATCCAAACACTAGATAGTCTAGATCCACACTTTGGTATAAAACCAAAGGAAGATCTCAACATGTGCTTGCAAGCCCACCAAGCAATTTCCTTGTTTTCCAAGTCCCAGCTGCTAGCTCTTCTCAAAATTTTCTCTTTTAGCTCATCCTCTTCTCTGAGATGGATGAGTAATGACTAAAGACTTCCCAAAATCCCCTACTTATACCAATCTATGCCACAAGTCATTCCAAAACACAAATTAAAAACAAATACATAAATTAAATGCCATAAGTCAGCCTACAATACCAATTAAATGCCCAAAATTGATATCCGGGTAAAATTACAATATCTCCTATCTATGATTGAATTATAACTTGCACATGAAACCATAGTTATTAATCTAGATCCTCTTCAATCCCTAAAATTTTCATCCTCTAACTCATTGTGGAAAGTTAGTTACATGGCCTGCAATAGGTACCAAAATACATATCTCCAGAAGCAAGGCAACCAAAGACCATGTCAAGTTCCCAAAGCATGCTGAGCACCAGTGCTTCTTTGACCAATCACTGATCTAAGAACCCTCCAAGGAAACTAGTAAGTCTCATCCCACAAACTCTAAAGTAGTCACCAACCAAACCCAAGATGCTCTTGCATAAGACTCCCCAAGTAAATAGAAAAGTATGTCCCACATTTTGATGCCCAAAGAAAGATCAACAACCAACTTCATCTTTACCAAAGGCTTCCACTCCAATAAGGACAAGAAAACCAATTTTCACATCATCCAAACTTGTATCATTCTATTAAACACCAAAATCTCAACCATCTAATCAACATGCTCACACCCAAGAACAAACTGAACATAATACTTCATCAGAAAACCTTCATCCACATCATCAACTAGTGTATCCATACTAGTAGCAAAAAACTCCACATCAATAGCAACATGTATATCTCCATCAACACATGCCAACCTCACAAAACTGGCAATCTCATTTCTCACAACAAGATGCTTTGCAATACTTAACTCACCACCAACAATAATTAGATCATCCATGATAAGCACTCTAAAATTTCCATGTCAGACTTAGCCAACTGATCATTAAAACCAACCTTTGTCCCAACATTAAAAAGGGTAGGAATATCTTTGGAAACAACCTCCAAGTACTCTAGAAGTTCTATATCAGACTCCACAATCTAATCAACAAAACAAAGCTCAACCTTGTTATGCCATCTTCTCTCACAAACAAGTTTCTTAATCGGCCAAACAAGTCTCTTCCAAATCGGTAGACTCTAGGTCCACAAACATCAATGGAATGCCTTCTTCATCCTATCCTTATCATGATAATACAAAATAGTTTCAAACTAAGAAACCACCTTCTTAGTTTAATCAGCCAAATTTGCTTCAACCCAAGAAGACATCTTAGAAAAATTCCTCTCCACCACATCATGGAGATTTGCAATTATCTCAAGGTTCAATCCTCTTGGAGCCATCTCACAAGATCTTCATAAATCCTCTACAAAAAAGCCTTCCTATTCTTCTTGCAACAAAACTTATTTTCTTGCAAGTTAGATTGCAACCTGCCACCTCACACAAACAATTAGGAACCACATCATAAGTCTAGGACAACGGATCTGCAATCTACAAACTCTCAATGATCATGTCTCAACAAGATTAGTCTTCTATCTTCACATCCATCAATCCATCTAAAATCCCTCTAAAATTTTAGGCCAAAACCATTATCTACCACCTCACAACCAAGAGATCTAGGACTCCAGAAAGAACAATACACCACCAAATCAAGATCTACTCAGATCAACATCTCCAACCCAAGTCCTGGCACAAACTACTTTAGCTTTAGCGATAAGTCTACACACTCAGGAACAATCTTTTCTCTAAAACCATCTAACATAGTGCAAGGTAGGAGAATCCCCAAAAGAGATATCCTAGCCCCCAACAAATAACCACATAGAAAAAACACAATAGCAAGAAGCAATAATACAAAATTTGATACCAAATTACAATAATATATTCATAAAATATAACTGATTACATGCAATGTGTTGGGCTGTAAGGCCTTCCAAGTTATGGCCAAGTACAAAGCAAGTAATAGTTCTACAAGATCCCTTAAGATACAATCCAAACACTAGCTAGTCCAGATCCACAATCTACTAGAAACCCCATCAAAGATCTCAACTTGTGCTTGCAAGCCAACCAAGTAGTCTCCTTATTTTCCAAGCTATAGCTACTACCTCTTCTCAAAATTTTCTTTTCTAGCTCCTCCTCTTCCAAGATGGATGAATAATGACTAAAGACTTCCCACAACCCCTACTTATACCAATCTAAGCTATGAATTTTCCCAAAACACAAATTAAATACAAATACATAAATTAAATTTCACAAGTCGACCTACAACAGCAATTCAATGCCCAAAATTGATATCCGAGTAAAATGATGATATCTCCTAGCTTTGATTGAATTAAAACTCTTACTTTGAACTATAGTTAGTAATCTAAATTATATTCAATACTTGAAATTTTTATCCTCTAAATCATTATGTAAAATTAATTACATGGCCTACAACATGCCCTAGAAAACATATCTTCAGAAGCAAGGCAACCAAAGACCATGTAGAGTTCCAAAAGCATGCTGAGCACTAGTCCTTCTTCAACTGAGTACTAATCCAAGCACCCTCCAAAGAAACTACTAAGCCTCCTCCCATGGACTCCAAAGTAGTCACCAAGCACCAAGATGCTCCTACATCACTAGAACTCAATAAACTCTTTGTTGTGGATTTCAATGCTAGTGAGCTAGCTACTGGAGCAGTGCTAAATCAAGAAGGACACCCTAAGGCATTTTTCTCTAAAAAGTTAAATGAGGCCAAATAGAGGTACTCTACTTATGATCTTGAATTATACACAATGGTCCAAGCCTTGAATAAATGGAGGCCCTACCTCCTTCCAAAGGAATTCATGGTTTATAAAGACAACCATGACCTTAGCTTTTTTAATGGGTAGGAGAAACTAAATCAAAGACACCTCAAGTAGGTGGAATATTTGTAGGAATTGGAGTAGTGCTAAGCCAAGAAGGACACCTTGTGGCATTTTTCTCTAAAAAGTTAAATGAGGCAAAATAGAGGTACTCTACTTATGACCTTGAATTATATACAATGGTCCAAGCCTTGAAGAAATGGAGGCCCCACCTCCTTCCAAAAGAATTTGTGGTTTATACAGACAACCATGCCCTTAGCTTTTTAATTGGTAGGAGAAACTAAATTAGAGACACCTCAAGTGGGTGGAATACTTTTAGGAATTCACCTTCATGATCAAGCATAAGAAAGGTGTGAGAAAAAAGGTTGTAGATGCTCTTAGTAGAAGATTCCTATCTATCCAAGAGATCCAATTGTAGAGTGGGGGAAAAAAGGATCTAAGAGACCACTACAAGGAGGATAAGAAATTTAAAGAACCCTATGAAGTATGTGACAAATTCAAGCAAGGTTTTAAGGTAAATTTTACTAATTACATGTTGTAGGAAGGTTTTTTATTCAAAGGGTGCATATTATGCATTCCAAAATGTTCCATGAGGGAGAACATAACCAAGGAAAAGCATCAAGGTGGTTTGGGAGGACATTTTGGGGTAGACAAGACACTTGAACAAGTTTCTAGGTACTATTACTGGCCTAGGTTACAAACTTATGTCAAAAGGTTTTTGGAGCAAAGCCATGTGTATTAGAGGGCTAAAGGGCATAGTAGCAATGCAAGGCTATACCAACCACTCACCATACTAAAAAGGCTATAGGAATGCTTGAGTATGGACTCTGTTTTAGGACTCCCTAAAACACCTAAAGGGCATGAAAGTGTGTTTGTGGTTGTGGATCATTTCAACAAGATGGCACAATTCATCCCATGCAAGAAAAAAAATGATGCTTCACATAAAGAAGGTATATTATTTAGAGATATAGTGACAATCCATGGTTTTTTCACTCAACAAAATGAGTGATGGAGATAGTAAATTTATAGGGAATTTTTGAAGGGCCCTATGGAAGATGCTAGGAACCAATTTTTCCTTTTCTTCATTGTACCATCCTTAGTCTAATGGGAAAACTAAGGTAGTGAATAGATCTTTGGGCAACCTATTAAGGTATTTGACCAAGAAGCATGGTTAATTATAGGACCATATCATCAAGCAAGCAAAGTATGCTTATAATACCTCCATTAATAGGAGCACTAGGAAGAGCCCATTTGAAATTGTACATGGGACTCACCCTCAAGGGATTTTGGAATTAAGGGATCTCAGTCTACATGACAAGAGGAGTGCACAAGGAGATTCATTTGCATAATAGATGAAATAGTTGCATGAGAAAGTTAGGAAGACATTACAAAACCAAGTGGAAAAGTATAGGACTATGGCAGACAAAACAAGGGGAGACTTGCAGTTCAAAGTGGAGGATTTGGTACTCGCTTATCTCAAGAAAAAGAGACTACCAAAGGGAAACCCAACCAAGTTGTTGATGAAAAAGATAGGACCTTTGAAAATCCTACACAAGTTTGACAACAATGCCTATGAAGTTGAACATCCTCTTGACTTAGAGATATCACCTATTTTCAATGTATGTTACTTATTTTCCTACAAAGGTAATTGTTAGCCAATTTTTCCTCCTACCAAAAATTTGAATTTAAATCCCTGAGCCCAACCAATAGTCACTTCTTGCTTTTAATTATTTAAATACCAATGGAAATATCAAAAAATAAACAAACTAAAATACTTATGGTATTTTCATTTTCCTAAGTTTGTTTCCATGGGTCCACAACTTTTCTCACTATTAGATCTTACATAGATCTGTGGCGAGAACTTTCTTGCTTCATCAAAGTGCACTACCTTTACATAATGTAGGCAAGCACTTTGCTAGTGCATGGCAAGTGGGTCTATTCCCTCTTCTAGGTCACAAAGGGGGAAGCTACTAGGTGAGCTAGAAATATGATTTGTAGGCACTTTCCTACATTTAGTGTTTATTCAAACTTCCTAACAATGTGAGAAAGCATCGTCACACCACATGGATTGGTGGGGTCAAATATGTTCTTGTGTGGGTCACAGAGAGGGAAAGGTCTTGTTATTTGAGTTGGCATACGGAAGACACTTCATTGTTCAAGTACTCACACAAATTGTTAGCAAGCTATGGGTTCTCATCGATCATCAAATCTCCCAAGATCAATGGATGGCACTTCCCCACTTTATGAAGATGCAAGGATGTTAAGGAGTGAAGGCAAGTGCCTTGTTGTAATGTCTCTTTGTAGGGTCAGGTTATATTTTATAAGCTACAAGGTAATTCCAAATGGGGTCCAGGTTGCTGAGGTAGCTACCGAGTGGTCTATGGGCCCAAAAATTTTGGAGGGCAAGAGAAATATAATAAAGGTTCTTTCATGATTGTTGATTTTACGAAGATCAACAATCAGTGCTTTTCCACTTTATGAAGATGAAAGGTATGTAAACATTGCAAGAAAGTTTCTGAAGGACATGTGTCCCTATGGGCCTAGCTAAGGAAATAGTACAGGAAGGCATTGACAGTTAAGGTTGATAGTTGTGAGGCCACCATGGTCAAGGTTTTAAAAGGTAGCTTAGTTAGTTGAAAAGATATGGTCAACCATGTAGAGACTTTGCAAGTGGAAAAATTAAATAAAATCATTGGTCCACATGGCTCATTTTGGTTACAAAACTTGTTTGACTTGCTGACTTTGCTAACTCATAAGTTAGAAACGAAGAGAATCAATTTTTCTTGCACAATTTGATCTTCATGATCAATTCCAACCACTCTCGAATGAATGCTACACCTAGTGAATGAATAAAATAGTCCACTACCTCTGATCATGTCCATCTACTTGGTCAAAATGGTTTAATGGTGTCATTTCTAGCATCTTGAGGCCCTATTTTAGCAAGATTTTGGATTTCATTGTATTTGAGTATGTGCCAAGGTTAGATTTGCCCTAGATATGCAGGATTAGTCTCTGTAGGACTTAATGGCAGTGGTTGTGGAGTAACTTCAGTCAGAGAACATCTCAGTTATGCCTAAGCTATAAAGGTAGTTTTTGTATATTTTGTTAGTAGGACTCTTCTCTATTTTCTTTGATATTGCTCTGCAACTTTAGTGTAAATTCCCTTTGCCTCTAAATTGTATGACATTCTACTTTATCTCTTCCAGCCATTGATGTAAAGTGCAAGAATTACTTACCTCTCATTGATGTATTGTGGATATCTACAATCTTGCATGACTATATCTCTTTTGGCCTATGAATGGTATATAAGTGAATCTTCTCTTTCCTTGTGTCATTTATTTGGGTTTTTTGATCTACATGCGATTAATAAATTAAAGAAAGTCTAAATGTGTATATCTTTTGGTATCATAATGGCTCAATAGTGCATGTATGAGTAGAGATTGGTTCAAGCACTATATTTTGGTGCATCACCCCCTTAGGTTAGAGTAGGTAGATTTGCTTCTATGCATTCCTTCTCCCTTTTCCTCTCCAAGAGTAGTTAGGTGGACCCTAATAGTAAAGGATGTTGACCTTCTCTAGAGACTCAACCTCATAGTTCAAGTCTCGTAGCTTAGAGGTTGTTTCCATGTTACACAAGGTTGTCCTTAGGTAAAAATTTTAGACAAGGGTGCAAACTTTTGTGACAAAAATTTTTGGCATGCCTAATGGGACTAATATTCAGATAATTTCAAGTCTATTGGTGTCAAAAGGAATATTTCAAGATTAATATTGAAGAGAAAGTACTTGGTTTAGTACTTAAGCCTTCAAGAGGCTCATTCTTCAAGTACTTGGTGACTCTGAGTTTCAAATACATTTGGTTCCAAACCAAAGTTGCAGTGATTCATGCCCAAAGCTAAAACAAGGGCATCTTTTAGAGTAAATTTTAGTATTAAGAGTTTTCACTTTCAAATCCTAGAAAAAGAAAGACTAGACTATCTTTATCACTAGGTCAGGCTACAATAGTAACATATACACCTACAAGATCCATCTCTACTCCTATTGTTAGATCTCAGCCTAGATTACCATCAGCACATATCAATAGATCACTTGTCTATATGGTGTAGCCTAGAGCTCATGCTTTTGCCCCCTTTAATGGTGGAAGTCCTCTTTATTGGTCCAAAGACATGACATACCAATAGCTGCACTCAAAAGTATACTAGAATTTACTGTTGAAACTTCTATCTCTCCCTTAGAACACATTCAAGAAGTTGTAAATGTCTACAATATCCATGGTGTTACAGAAGATGATATTACAGTTAGGCTTCTAGCCTCATCCTTGAAAGGAAAAGCACTACAATGGTATAGAGGTTTGGCTAATGGTTCTATAATAGATTGGGATGGACTAGCAACAAGACTATGTAAACACTTTGAGGAAAAAGGTGACCATTTGTCATTTTAGAATAGTTGACTACTATAAAAAGTCCCCCCCATGAATGTATGACTGATTTCAACTATAGATTTCAAAGGACATGGGAAAGAATACCTACTTCAGTAAAGCCTACCCTTGGTAATGCCTTATTGCATTACCTTAGAGCTTTTAACAATGATATTTCCACTACAATCATAACTATTAGAGGAGATACCTTGCCTAATGCTTATTACATAGCAATAAAGTTAGAAAACATATTGATACAAGGATGTAAGCTAGCTCAAAGGCCTCTTATTCCCTTCTTCCCTAATGCCCCAAGCCACCAACCAGAAATGGCCCCTGTTCCCACAACTTCTACATCACAATCAATTGCTCTAGTCCCTCAAGCTTCCATGTCTTCAAATTGGATGAGTGAAATTAAGGAGATGATGCAATCTATGATGTTGAACATCGATAAAAGATTACAAGGCCAAGAGAAAAAGTTGGAGGATAGCATCTTGGTGATGTAGAAAGTGGGCAACAAGGTGGTGACTATTTTCACAAAGGTTTGCACCCTTGTCCAAATTTTTTACCTAAGGACAACTTTGTGAAACATGGAAACAACCTCCAAGCTGTGGGACTTGAACTGTGAGGTTGAGTCTTTGGAGAAGGTCAGCTTCCTTTACTATCAGGGTGCACCTAACTACTCTTGGAGAGGAAAAGGGAGAAGGGATGCATGAAAATAAAATTTACCTATTCTAAACTAAGGAGGTGATGCGCCAAAATAGAATGTTCAAACCAATCTCTGCCCATACATGCACTATTGAATCATCATGACACCAAACGATATACACATTCAAACTTGCTTTAATCTAACAATCACATGTAGATCAAAAAATCCAAATGAATGACACAAGAAAAGAGAGGATTCACTTATATACCATTCATAGGTCAAAGGAGATATAGTCATGCAAGATTCTAGATCTCTACAGTACACCAATGAGAGGCAAATAGTTCTTGCACTTTACATCAATGGATGAAGGAGATAAGGTAGAATGCCATATAGTTTAGAAGCAAAGAGAATTTACACATGAAATTGCAGAGCAATATCAGAGAAGTTAGAGAAAAGTTGACCTTTTCAAAATCTACAAAATTTTCCTTTATAGCTTAGGCATAACTGAGACATTTTCCAACTGAAATTACTCCACAACCAATGCCATTAAGCCCTATAGGGAATAATCATGGAGATCTGAAGAAAATATGATTTGAGCACAAATCTAGATGCAAGGATAATTGATCTTTGTTGGAACAAGGCCCTAAGAAGACATAAATTATGCCATTAAACTATTCTAACTAGGTAGATGGATAAAATAGAGAGGAGGAGTGTTTTCTTACATTCACTAAGGTCAACATTTATCCAAGAGTGGTTGACATTGATCATAAGGATTAGATCATACAACAAAACTCAATTTCCTCTATTTCTAGCTCATGAATCAACAAAGTCAACAGGTCCACCTAACTCTTGCACCCGAGATAGGCCACATGGGCCAATCACTTCATTTCATTTTGCTACCCCATAGAGTCTCCACATGGTTGACCATGTCTTTATAATTGACTGTGCCATGTCCTCATAACCCTGACCGCAATGTTACATAACTATCAATGTCTAACTATCACTATCTAGCCACAACATATCTCTCTGGGCCTACAAGGACATGTGTCCCTCAGGCACTTTCTCACAATGTTTAATCTTCATGCACTTCCATATTGTGGGCAAGCACTAATTGTTGATTTGCAAAAGATCAATGATCGAGAAAGATTCTCCATATACTGCACTTGCTCTTCAAAATTTTGGGCCCACAAAACACTTAGCACAACCTGGCATCCAACTCATCAACCCAATGTCCACCTTGGTATCATCTTGCAGAATATGAAACAAGCTTGGCCCCACGAGGACATACAACAATAAGGAACTTTCCCGCATTCCTTAAAATCCTTGCATCTTCATATTGCAGGGAAGTGCTAGCTCTTGATATCATTTGAATCTACGGTGATCAAAGCTCTGCAAAACTGCATACTTGGTCAGCTGGATGGGCCAATGAGATGCCCTTGTTATACTTTGACTCACTTGACAACTGCCATGGGAGATGAGCTATCATTACCTTCTAAGAAAAGTGGGCCCATGATGTCACACCACGCCATGTGTCACAAAGGGGCATGCCCGCAATGTTTAATTTCCTTACATCTCATCTTGTGGGCTTGCACCAATCATTGATCCTATGAGATCTGATAGTGCTCATAAAATGCACTTTCTAAACTTGTATAACTACCCTTTGTGATGTCACATGGATGTGTGTTGCCAGGGCACTTGCTCACATTGTCAAAAAGTCTAATGAAGCTTCAAATGCGGGAAAGTGGGCACCAATAGAAATGCCAACTCACCAGCCAGCTTATCCACCCTGTGGCCCATAAGAGGACATGGACCCACCTACCACATGTCGCTAAGGGGCTTCCCTACAATGTCAAGAAATATAATAGAACTCAGAATGTAGGAATGTGAGTGCCAATAAAATTGCTAGTTGGACTGACCCTCCTCCTTTCTGCGGCCCACACAATAATGAAAGGACCCATCGATCCATGTGTCACAAAGGGGCTTCCTCCCATTATGTAAAGGTCATGCATTTTGAGAATGTGAGAAAGTACCCACCATGGATCATGGCAAGATCTAATGGCACGAAAAGTTGTAGACTAGCAGAAACAAACTTAGGGAATATAGGAAATACTATAAGGTTTTGATCATTTTAATTTTTTTTTTTCATAATTTAAAAAAATGGAAGGTGACCGTTGGGTGGGGTTTGTAGTCAAAGTTCAAATTGTGGTGGGAGGCAAAATGGGTAACATTTTCGATGACTCAGAGGGGATGCAAGCTAGCTATGCATATGACTAGTGACCCTATGCATCCATTGGGCTATAAAGTCGAAACAATGTGGATCAATGTGTCACAAAACCCTACAAAATACCAAAAATCTAGAAAACCTACCCTCTGCAATTGAAACCAGAGATTGAAATTTTTTTGAAAAACACATGTTCTCATGCACTTCTTGGAAAGCTGGAAAATGATAGAAGGAAACTACTCTAATATGTATAGAAAGCTTCAAGCCTTATTAGAAACATGGTTTGAGATAGATCCCATTGACTAGGATAGGCAAAAATTCACCACCAGGCTTGCTTAATTGAAAAACATTAGCCTACTTACAACTACCAATTAGGTAGGGACCACTCCATAGTGCATCAAATTTTGAGTGTCTCCCTAGTCTTGCCATGTCTACATCCCATTTCAAAACTAAATCACCCTCCCTGAAGGTCCTGACCCTAGCCTTCTTGTCAAAACTCCTTTTCACCTACTGTTGATGTATTTCTAGGGTCTATATGGCCTAACTTCTTCTCTCTTCCAACTCCATTAGCTCTGCCATTCTTACTATCATGGCATCATCTTCAATTAACTCTGGCTGATGAGCTATCTCTAGGGATGGAAATTCTAATGAAATTGGAAGCCTTTCTTCTTTGCCATATACCAACATAAATGGTGAATTCCCTATTGACCTCTTAGGTGTTATTTTGTCATCCCACAATGTAGTCCTCAATTTTTGATGCCAACACCTTTGGTTATCCTCTATAGTTCTTTTCATAATCCTAATCAAGTTTTTGTTGGAGGACTTAGCCAAACCATTTCCCTAAGGATAGTAATTTGAGGAGGTGTTTAAGTAGATATTATGGTCTACTGCCCATGCACAAATCTGAGCTCCTACAAAAGATTTTGCATTATTTGAAATGATGGTTGAAGGGGCACCAAACTTGGTCACAATTCCATTAAGGAACTCAACAACTAAAGGTTCTATGGTGTCCTTCAATGCAACTACCTTTGTCCATCTGGTAAAGTAATCTGTAGCAGCTAAAATCCATTTGTGACTAGAACTGAAGGAGGATTAATAGGGCCTATGAAATCCAATCCCCATTGAGAAAAATGTTGGTCCACCTGAATGGGATGAAGAGGAAGAGTTGCAAGCTTTTTCTTACTAGAGAAGAAGGCACATTTTTCACATTTTCTCACATACCTATGACAATCATAGAACAGGGATGGCCAGTAGTAACTAGCCCTCATGACCTTCATTGTAGTTGTTCTTGCTGAGAATTGACCACCATCAGGACCCTTATGAAGCTCTATGATCATTCTTTCAGCTTGGTCTATGTCAATGCATCTTAATAGGGCTCCATTAAAATCTTTCCTAAAAAGGGTAACATCAACTATAACATAAGGAATTGATTGTAATCTATACTATCTCCTTTTAGTTTTATTTGATCCTTGAGGGTATCCATTGCCTAATAAGAAATTCTTCATATCATCCACCCAGTTCCTTGGGTCATCATTTATTGCTTCTTGTTGCTCTGTTAATATCATAACAGCTTCCTCATTTGATTCCTGAGGTGATATCATATGTTTACATAACCCTTTCCCTCTTACCAACTTGGTGATCTGGATGTCAACATCATATTCCATTACTTTAGTAATCCAACCAACTCTCTTCTCACTAATATCTTTTCTCAAAAGGATATTTTTTACCCTATCATGGGGTACTAACAGATGAATTTTATTATGAGACAGGAGGTGTCTAAATTTCTTTAAAGCTTTGATGACTGCAAGTGCTTGCTTTTCTACATAGTTGTATAATTTGTCTTCATACTCTTTAAGCCCTTCACTAAAGAAGGCTATGGGTTGCTCTGCATCTTTATCACTTGTTTGAGTCAAGATAGCAGAAATACCTAACTCACCACCTAGGGTATAAAGGGAAATCCTTTTCAAAGTTTGGATTAGTGAGGGTAGGGGCTAAGGCTATGGCTACCTTGATCTCTCAAAACTTTCCTTCCCTTCCTTGGTCCATGCAAAAACCATACTTTTCTTGACCATAGCCGTAAGGGGTTTTACCATGGTAGCAAGATTAGGGATAAACCTTCTTACAAAATTTATCCTACCAAGGAAACTTTGCAACCCTTTCTTATGTTTAGGAAGAGGGAGAGCAAGTATTGCTTTTGTTCTTTCTGGATCAATGGTTAAACCATCCTCAGATACAATGTGTCCTAATAATTTTCTTTGATTAGTAGCAAAGACACTCTTGCTTGGGTTGAGATACTCCAAACTCTCTACACCTTCAAAACACCTATCTTAAATGGTCAACATGGTCTTCTACATTCTTTGAATACACTATGATATCATCAAGGTAAACTAATGCAAACTTTTCAATCACATTTTTGAAGGCCATCTCCATTGCCTTCTGAAATGTAGCACCTGCGTTGGTTAGCCCAAATGACATCTTACAATAAGCATAGGTACCCCACTTGGTGGTAAATGCAGTCTTGTATCTATCAGACTCTTTGACCAGTACTTGATTGTAGTTAGAAAATCCATCAAGAAATGAAAACCTCTTTGAACTGGTAACCTTGGACAAAATCTACTCCATGGAAGGGAGGGAATGGTGATCTTTAAGGGAAGCTTCGTTAAGGTCCCTAAAGTCCACACACAATCTAATTTCTCTATTCTTCTTCCTAGCAAGGACAAGGTTTGCTACCCATGACAAGTATTTGATGGGAAAAATTATATTGGCCTCAATCAATTTGGATAGCTCTTTTCTCATTAAGGGTTCAATTTTGGGATTCACTAGCCTCTATTTTTGTCTTACTGGTTTAACATTATCAATTAAATCTATGGTATGCTGAAACAACCTTGGGTCAAAACCCTTTAAATCATCATATTTCCAGGCAAATATATCATTGAATTCTTGACATAGATGAATAAAACTTTCTTGCTCAATCTCAAAACATACCTTCCCCATGTTTAAGGATTTTCCATTAACAACCATGACTGGGGTGTAATCATCTTCATTAGCAGCTAAGTTCATGATTCTGCTTCTTGCCTGGTCATTAGGATTAAAAACACTCTCTAAAGTAATGAGACCCCTAGGTAGCTTATTGGAATTGAGGTTAATGATTTGATCACCATACTAATTCTACAATCTTGACTGGTTTCTATCTAAAATTTTTGCTTCATTCTGCAAGAAGCTTACAATTTGTTCATTAGATTCGAACACTTGCCAATGGATGTTTTTATCAAGGATGGTAGGCCTTACTACCATCTTGATTTATTGCTTCTTCTTCTCCTCAAAATTCCCTAGAAAATCATGAGATGCACCTATTGCTGAAAGTCTATCAACATGTCTATTTTCTTTTCTAGGGATGCTTTGAATATTAAATACATTGAACCCCTCAAGCAGATCCCATACCTTATGTTTATAAAACTTGAGAAAACTATTCTTGGTGATATTCTGATTTCTCACTTGATTAACCACCAACTCACTATCTCCATATACACTTAAGGCTTGAATTCTTTTTTTTTGAGCAAGTAGGAGACCCTGAATCAAGGATTCATATTCAGCCACATTGTTAGTGCAACTAAACTAGAGCCTAAAGGAGAAGTAGTAACTTACTTTTGTAGGAGAAACCAACATCATGCCAGCCCCTGATCCATTCTTATTTCTTGAGCCATCAAAGTACATACTCCATATCCCACTCATATCTTCTTTAGTCTCCACAAGATTGGGAACTAGAGCATTTTCCTCTAATATACAATATGTATAGAGGCCTATCTCAAGGGTTTCTGACATAGGATCAAATTGATATGCATTATCCCATTCATCTAGGAGAAGATTAGGTATCTCTACTAGGGAAGTAGTAGGCTCATTCATTATGTCATTCTCATCCATTTCTAAGATAGTGCAGTTCATTTTGATGAAATTAGGGGTGTAGGGCTCAACATGACGGAGGGCTAGAGGCTCTGCTCTAATTGAAGCTTTGGCCCCATACCTTGTCCTAAAAAACATATATGACCAATTAGAAGATATGTAACCACCTATTTGGGTAGTGAAATATCTTGATGGACAGATGGAAAAATGTGGCTTGACTTATACAATAGATATATCTTGAGTTACAGTACAACTAGGGCATGCATGTAGGGCCATTTCCACATTCTTAAGGATCCCTATAGTCTTGACAGTACTACCATCCAACTGTAATACATCCCTAACAATGGGCTCATATTTCATTCCCAAAGCATCAACAACACACCTAGGCATCACTGAACTACTAGCCCCTAAATCAATCATGCAATTGTGGACTAGTCTATCCCCTATAATTAAAGAAATATAAAATGGAGGGGGTCTAACCTTTTTACTTGTTTCTTCCTCCCTTGATGGTTGTACTAGGCTTGTGGTACTTTCCATGCTGGGTGGCTGATCCTTTGGTGTAATACTTTCCAATTCTTTTCGTATCAACCTCTTTTGCATGGGTATAGTAGCAATGGCATCCCACATGGAAATATTCACATTTTTTTCTTCATTTGTTCTATCACACTTAATGGTGTACTAGGTACTTTGGTAGAAACTTTGGGGGCTTCATTTGTAGGAGGTTGAGATGGAACAAACTGAGGATCACTTACATCTTTTCTACCATCATTTCACCTTTGCTGCAGAGGGCTATTTCACTGATCATTTATTGCCTATTCATGGGATATTGCATTTGGAGTCGAGGGCTGATTGGGAGGAGGTAGGGTAGCACCTTCAATAGCTCTTCTCTTACTCCAAGTGTTGTGAGAAATGGAATCCTGGTTTACATTACAATGTTCCTCCATTTGATGATTCATAAAGGAGCAATCACCCTGTCCTTGCATATATGAGGCCTCTTTAAACTGGCCCTCCTTGTATAATTGTCTTGTTGTAAGCTCTTGGATGGTCAAAGCCAAATAAGATTTAGCCTTCTGACACATGCAATGAGCATAGGAGTAGTTACAGGAGGGATAAAAATCATGATCTTGGGCCATGTTGTTTTGAGGAACTATGGCCCTACTTTGGTTTACATTTGAGGCTGAAGCATGGCTATTCTTCCTATTTTGATCAAAAGAATTGTTCTCATAATTATGAATTGGAGGTGTACCATTGTTCATAGTTTGATGCTGCAATTGATAAGCCTTACTACCTTGAGCTTGTTGTCTTTCTAAAGTCACCACCTTATTGCTCATTTTTTGCATCATAGAGAAACTATCCTCCAGCTTCTTCTCTTGACCTTGCAATCTTCTATCTATGTTCAACATCATAGATTGCATCATCTCCTTGATTTCATCTATTCCATTTGAAGATGTGGAAGCTTGAGGGACTGGAGCGAGGAATTGTGATGTGGAAGTTGTGGGAACAGGAGCCATTTCTGGTTGGTGATTTGGAAAATCAGGAAAGAAAGGCATGGGAGGCCTTGGAGCTAGCTTCCCTCCCTATATTAGGATGTTTTCTAACTTTATTGCTATGTCATAAGCATTAGGCAAGGTATCTCCTCCCATAGTTTGGATTGTAGTGGCAATGTCACTATTAAAAGCTCTAAGGTAATGCAAGAAGGCATTACCAGGGGTAGGTTTTACCGAAGCAGGTATTCTATCCCATGTCTTTTGAAATATATAGTTAAAATCAGTCATGCATTCATGGGGGGCTCTTTTTATAGTAGTCAACTATTCTAAAAGTGACAAATGGTCACTTTTTTCCTCAAAGTGTTTACATAGTCCTGCTCCTAATCCATCCCAATCTATTATAGAACCATGAGCCAAAACTCTATACCATTGTAATGCTTTTCCTTTCAAGGATGAGGCTAGAAGCCTAACTATAACCTCATCCTCTATAATACCATGGATATTACAGACATTTGCAACCTCTTGTATGTGTTTTGTCAGAGAGATAGAAGTTTCACTAGTAAACTTTGGTATACCTTTGAGTGCAGCTATTGGTATGTCATATCTTTGGGCCAACAAAAGAGGACTTCCACCATTAAAGGTGGCAAAAGCATGAGCTCTAGGAAATGCCATATAGACAAGTGATCTATTGATATGTGTTGATGGCAATCTAGGTTGAGATCTAATAGCAGGAGGAGGAGAGCTAGATCTTGTAGGTCTATTTATTTTTATTGCACTCCTAACTGGTGATAAAGATACCCTAGTCCTTCTTCTTCTAAGATTTGAAAATAAAAGCTCCTGGTACTAAAATTTACCTCTATAAGATGCCCTCATTTCAACTTGGGGCATGAATTACTGCAACTTCGGTCTAGAACTAGATGTATTTGAAACTTAGAGTCACCGAGTGTTTGAAGAATGAGCCTCTTGAAGGCTTGAACATCGAAGCCAGTACTATCTCTTTAGTATTACTCTTGAAATCTTCCTTCTGACACCAATAGACTTGAAATTTTTTGA
Organism: Cupressus sempervirens; assembly: GCA_028749045.1. Lineage (NCBI taxonomy): Eukaryota > Viridiplantae > Streptophyta > Pinopsida > Cupressales > Cupressaceae > Cupressus > Cupressus sempervirens. The sequence goes on from CM053787.1 coordinate 196,386,242, forward strand.
ATATTGTCCCACCGGGCGTGCTAAAAATTTTTGTCACAAAGGTTTGCACCCTTGTCCAAAGATTTTACCTAAGGAAAACTTTGTGAAACATGGAAACAACCTCCTAGCTATGGGACTTGAACTATGAGGTTGAGTCTCAAGAGAAGGGTAGCTTCCTTTACTATCAAGGTCCACCTAACTACTCTTGGAGAGGAAAAGGGAGAAGGGATGCATGAAAAGAAAATCTATCTATTCTAAACTAAGGGGTTGATGCACCAAAATAGAATGTTCAAACAAATCTCTACTCGTACATGCACTATTGAACCATCGTGACACCAAAAGATATACACATTTAGACTTGCTCTATCTAACAATCATATGTAGATCAGAAAACAAAAATGAATGACACAAGGAAAGAGAGGATTCACTTATATACCATTCATAGGTCAAAAGAGATACAATCATGCAAGATTACAGATCTCTACAATACACCAATGAGAGGCAAATAGTTCTTGCACTTTACATAAATGGCTAAAGGAGATAAGGCAAAATGCCATATAGTTCAAAAGTAAAGGGAATTTACACATGAAATTGTAGAGCAATATCAGAAAAATCAGAGAAAATTCAACCTTTTCAAAATCTAAAAAATTTTCCTTTATAGCTCAGGCATAACTAAGACATTTTCAAATCGAAATTACTCCACAACCAATGCCATTAAGCCCTACAAGGAATAATCATGGAGATATCAAGAAAATCTGATTTGAGCACAAATCCAGATGTAATGATAATTGATCTTTGTTGGAACAGGGCCCTGAGAAGATAGAATGGCACCATTAAACTATTCTAACTAGGTAGATGGATAAACTAGAGAGGTGGAGTGTTTTCTTGCATTCATTGAGTTAAGCATTTATCTAAGAGTGGTTGGCATTGATCATAAGGATTAGATCATGCAACAAAACTCAATTTCCCCTGTTTCTAGCTCATGAATTAGCAAAGTTAGTAGGTCCACCTAACTCCGGCACCTGAGATAGGCCACATGGGCCAATCATTTCATTTCATTTTTCCACCCCACAGAGTCTTCATGCAATTGACCACATCTTTATAACTGACTAGGCCACCTCCTTAGAACACTGACTGCGATGTTACATAACTGTCAGCCTCTAACTGTCACTATCTAGCTGTAATGTATTGCCCTAGGCTTGCAAGGACATGTGTCCCTCATGTGCTTTCCTAAAAAATTTAATCTTCATGCACTTCCATATTGCAGGCAAGCACTGATCGTCAATCTACAAAAGATCAACAATCCACAAAGATTCTTTGTATACTACACTTGCTCTTCAAAATTTTGGGCCCATGAAACACTCAGCACAACCTAGCATCCAACTCAGCAACTTGGTGTCCACCTTGGTATCATCCTATGGCATATAAAACAAGCTTGGCCTCACAAGGACACGCAGAAACAAGGCACTTTCTCATGTTCCTTAAAATCCTTGCATCTTCATATTGCGAGGAAGTGCCACCTCTTTATTTTTTCTTTGAATCTAGAGTGGTCAAAGCTCTACAAAATTGCATACCTGGTCAGCTAGATGGGCCAATGAGATGCCCTTATTGTACTCTAACTCACCTAACAACTGCCATGGGAGATGAGCTATCATTACCTTTTGAGAAAAGTGGGCCCATGATGTCACACCATGCCACATGTCACAAAGGGTCATGCCTGGAATGTTTAATTTCCTTGCATCTCATCTTGTGGGCTTGCACCAACCATTGATCCTGGGAGATTTAATGGTGCTCATAACATAGGCTTTCTAAACCTGTGTTACTACCCTCTATGATGTCACATGGATGCGTGTCACCAGGGTGCTTGCTCGCATTGTCAGAAACTCCGACAAAGCTCCGAATGTGGGAAAGTAGGCACCAATAGAATTGCCAACTCACCAACCACCTTATCCACCCTACAGCCCATAAGAGGAAATCGACCCACCTATCATGTGTCACTAAGGGGCTTCCTTGCAATGTCAAGAAATCTAATAGAACTCAGAATGCGGGAATGCAGGCACCAATAGAATCACCAGTTGGACTTACCCTCTTCCTTTCTGCGGCCCACACAAAATGAAAGGACCCATCAATCCATGTGTCACAAAGGGGCTTCCTTGCATTATGTAAAGGTTGTGTGTTTGGAGAATGCAAGAAAGCACCCACCATGGATCTTGGAAAGATTTGACGAAGAAAAAGGTTGCAAACCAGTGGAAAAAAACTTAGGGAATATAGGAAATACTATAAGGTTTTGATCATTTTAATTGTTTTGTATTTCCATAATATTAAAAAATGGAAGGTGACTGTTGGGTGGGCTTTGTATTCAAAGTTCAAATTTTGGGGGGAGGAAAAATGGGTAATAGTGACTTTGGAGAGGTAGCAAGCTCAAGGTAATAAGGCTCGTCAATTGCAATATCAAACTCCAAACAATAGTAGGTCTACAAATCATTATTATGGAAATAACTCTTTTGATTAGAGTAGATAGAATAGTCATGCTTCAACGTCAAATGTACACCAAAGTAGGTCCATAGTCCCTCAAAACAACTTGGCTCAAGACCAAGACTTTTTTCCTTCTTTTAATTATTCATATGGTTCTTGTATGTGCTAGAAGGTAGAAGAATTCCTAGCAGTAACTACACAAGATTCATATGCTAGATAGTAATGTAATGACCCTCAATGTACTAATGTTGCCCATTTTTAGTAGTCAGGAGATTGTTCTTTTATGAATCATCAGGTGGAAGAACATTGCAATGTAAACTAGGATTCCATTTCTCATAACACTAGGAGCAAAAGAAGAACTATTGAAGATGCTCGCTCTCCTCCTCCCAATCAGGCCTCAACTTCAAGTGCAATACCTCATGTACAAGAAGTAAATGATCAATCAAATAACTTTAAGTAGAAAAGATGAAATAATATCAGAAAGGATGTAAGTGATCCTCAAGTTGTTCCATCTCAACCTCCTACAAATGTAGCTCCCAAGGCTTCTATCAAAGTACTTAATATGTCATTCAATGTGGTAGAACAGCTAAAGAAGACAAATGTGAATATTTCCATGTAGGATGTTGTCGCTACTATACCCATGTAGAAGAGGTTTCTACAACAAGAATTGGAAAGTATTGAACCAAAGGATCATTCACCTAGCATGGAAAGTGCCACAAGCCTAGTACAACCATCAAAGGAGGTAGAAACAAGAAAAAAGGTTAGACCCATTGTTAGGGATGTATTGCATGATTGATTTAGGGCCTAGTAGTTTAGTGATGCCTAGGTGTGTTGTTGACGTTTTGAAAATGAAATATGAGCCCATTGTTAGGGATGTATTACAGTTGAATGGTAGTACTATCAAGACTATAGGGATCCTTAGGAATGTGGAAATGGCCCTACATGCATGCCCTGGTTGTACTATAACTCAAGTTATATCTATTGTTGAACTCAAGCCACATTTTTCCATCTGTCTATCAAGAGACTTCACTACCCGAATAGGTGGTTACATATCTTCTGATTGGTTATATATTTTTAGAGCAAGATATGGGACCAAAGCTTCAATCAAAGTAGAGCCTTTAGCCCTCCATCACATTGAACCCTATGGCCCTAATGCCATAAATATGAATTGTACTATCCTAGAGATGGATGAGAATGACATAGTAAATGAGCCTGCTACTTCTCTAACAGAGATAACTGATTTTCTCTTAGATGAATGGGCTAATGCATACTAGTTTGATCCTATGTTAGAAACCCTTGAGACAAGTCTCGGTACATATTGTATATCAGAGAAATATGCTCTAGTTTAGAATCTGATGAAGACTAAAGAAGATGTGAGTGGGGTATGGAGCATGTACTATGATGTCCCCAATTTTAGAATTGGTTTTAATGAAAAATAAGGATTAATTACCAATATTAGATTCTTAAGTAATATAATAATTATTATTATCTATTTTAAAATACAAATATTATTTATAATAAATAAGATAAATAATATTAAACATATATATATATATATATCATTATTTAATGTAATAATCTTGTGGTATGTTTAATAATGACATAGTTATAATTCATCGTAATATAAGATTACATAATATTATTTAAAATCAATAATATAATATTATAATAGTCTTATTAATATTAAAAATAATTTATATAATTTATATATTTAATATAATAATAAAATATATAATCATTTAACATAATATATAATTAATAAAATAGATAGTTATCTTATTAATATAATTAATATTATATGAATGGACTTATAATGAGCCCAAAATAATTATTATATCTCTTCTTGTTTAATAAATATCTATATATTCTAATATTAATACATGTTATCAATACAAAATGTTGATTATATATCATTGTTATCAATCTATATATATCAGTATATATAATTGACAAACATTCTCATTAATATTATCATGGATCACATCTCAACAGAATGACACCAAGGAGAACTAAAATATCATGTATATGAGAGTATAAATGGATACAAAGAGGGAATGCTTCAGTTTTGGAGTCCCCATTGAACCAGAAATGATTAAGGGGGTCATGAGTTCAAGTCGTCTGATTATAGTTTAAATAATAAAAATGGCAATTTAGAATTAATCAGAGAAGGAAATTAGAAGAACGAAAACTTCATCCATATTTGAGAATGAATATAAATAACAATAGTCATGTTAGGAAGATGAGGCGTTTGAAGATGAATACAATCAATGTAGCACATTCGAGGAAACCCTCATGATATGGTGGTAATAGCACCATCAAAACTATATTAAAGATTATTTCTTTATCAAAGAGATTTGTGCATAGTGATTTAAATATATACTCAATATACCAATATCAAGGTCTTAGAGAAAGAAGCATCCTAAAATGAAAGTTATAAGTAAATAGTACTAAAATATTAAGAGATCGATAAAAGGCTCATTAAAATGGCATCAAAGCCAACATCCTGCCAGCCTGTGAGGTTTTCTATAGAATCCATGACATTCAATGGCTTTGGGCTTGATGTACTTAGCTTCCAAACACTCCAACCACCCTAGCCAATAACTTCAGCACCAAACTGGGAGCATGATTACCAAGAGTTTTGAAACATTCGTCTACACAACGCATTCCTTCTTTTCTCATTCATTGAAAAAGAGGACCAAAGTTGAACAGTACCCAGAATCTCTATAGAATTCTGTAGTAGTAGTTGCAAACCAAAGATAACAGATTGAACACAATAGCATATTCCACATCTATAATGGCATATTGAGTAGAGGACATAAATGGAAGAATATGAGGTGGGAGATCAGAGAGGACAACAATACAGGTAGTTCATCTTCCATAGGAACTTGAATACATCCATGGAGGCTCCAAGCTAACATACAAATTGCACACCATGCATAGAACGCAAGGGAAGACAGATAGCAAGTCTGCTTGTGTGGCTACCAATTGGGATTCCAGCTTAGCAATCTACTTCTCAAGGAGATTAAATTCCTTGGCACAGCCATGAATGGGGTCAATCACTCTTATACTCACTTCATAAAACATGTTATTCGCTGTTGTTGCTCTTTCCTCACCAGCCTCCATACCCTAAACCAATACAACATCAAAATTATTAGTGCTACTTCAGAAACTACTACAATGCTCAATACTTCTATGGTTTTAGGGAAAGAAAATAGTTACTCCTTTTAGGTTAATATGTATATTTGTGTTTTTCCAATTAATAATTTAGCACAATTTTCTTTCTATTGAGTTCAGGAATTGAGAACTAAAGTACCAATATATACAATGTTCCTAAAGTAAAATCTTGAAAAATAAATAAGAGAAATACCTAAAGTAGTTTAGTGATCTAGCCAGTCCCAAATATTTTGTGCACAATTGCAAACTACTCTGGATCATTTGCAGGAAAATGGGTAGCCAACACACACTTTGTTGAACATTTCTTGTGTTGCACTCTACACGTTGCACATGATGTCATTTTTCTTTTCTTAACCATATCAAATAATGAATGCTCTCACTATGTGATAGCACTCAAATAGACCAGCTTTAACTCTATCTTATAGCTATATTCTATCCATCTACAACTTCTACTTCTATATAAATATATGTGTCAGAACTTGCATCAACAAATATACAGCTACCTTGCTAGAAATAGTATCATGATTAAATATATGTCCAGACAAATAGCTGTCCATTTCAAAGGTGTCAAGTTATTGTGGATACTTACCTATTTTTAACATGCAACCCACCATGATATGTTTCTTGCTTACCTTAATTTTCCACAATTTCTAGAATGTCTACAATCATGATGATAGCAAGAAAATATTACTTTGGAGCCTTTGTAATTTTGTCTCCCATCAATGCTAATAGTAAACATATGTGACTGAGGAATAAATTGAGTTAGCAACTAAAGTCAATGATAACAATATTAAGGACCATCTTCTCATCTTATATAGATTTATATTGAGAACTAATGTAAATAGAAATTCCAATCTACCAAACAAGTTAAGGAAACAATGATTGTAGACAATAGGATTTGACACCAAGAAGTTATTCCTTCCACCGATAGCTAATTGCATAAAGAGTCTTGACCATCATAGACCAAATACAACAAAAAGATCATAGACCAGATAAAATGGGGATCGCAGTTATAATGGAGAGTACAGTTTATGCAAACTCATAATGTATGATTGGAAAAGGAGACACAAAATAATAAATATACATTGGGGAAAAAATGACCACTCCTCATGATGTCCCCATAAGGGTTAAAGGGATTATTAATTATTAATATGTAGAACCATTCCAATAAGATGGGGACAGTTATGAAGGAATGAGATATTAAAACATATGAACACACATGGACAAAATGTTTAATGCTCTTCAAAAGAAAAGATTTTCTAAAGAAATGGAAAGCAGAAAAAGTAATATTGGGAAATGCAAGTACCAAGATGGCACTATTTCTTGTGAAAGAGAATTTAGTTTGACACATCATGACCCTATCACATAATGTATGAGGTAAGTTATATATTTTCTTTATATTTTTATTTTGGAAAAAATTTGTTACTATTATCTTATAAAATATTATTATTACTAACTTTTTATTATTGACATATTTCATTATTGTAATGAATAATGAATAGTCAAATACCTCCTATCAATGAATTTAATTAACTAGTTACAATGAAATGAAATTGATTTTTAAGTTGATAGGTAATGATCAAATTATTATCAAATTAGATATTTACCATTAAACAATGATTGAATATAATTAAATTTTCAATCTAAGTGAGATTAGTTCTAATCATTATCACCAAGAAAGGGAAAGAAATACATAGGGAAATACAAAAAGGAAAATCATTAGTGTAAAGCATGTTGGAATTTTGTAATACAAAATTAGTAATATACTTTGTACTTTGATATAGACTTGTAGTGACCAAGAAGGTATGTGCCTGTAATTGATACATATAGATGTTTGAATTAATATAGATTTAAGGAATTCAGTGATCATAAATATGAAACTATTTAATACTTGATTCATAGGAATTATAGCATTTCTTTAATAATGAAATAGATATGGAACTCTATATATATTAGAATACATGGGATGTTAATATCGTGTGTGTGTGTGTGTGTGTGTGTAGATGTGAATATATAAACATGAAAATTAGATAAATATTGAATTAAGGGATACATGTATAATATATAAGGATATGTTCATAAGGATCATGATGATATTAGGAACATATTCTCATTATAGTACATAGGGTCTATTTCTCATCCACATTACGATATCTTAAGGTAGGGAGTTTGTGGAGGGAGAGGCAGAGTAATTTCGAGCACATGACAGATATCCTCTAGGGAACCACTTGTAGTCTATTTTATGCACCCTTTGGCACTATAAGTCTTTCATCTTATGATGATTGTAATAAGGAGAAAGAAAGATTCCTTTGCTCTATATGAAATTTTTTTTACAAATAATTATGTTCATTAGATTAACACTCATCTCCTCAATACCTTAATAATAATGATGTTTATATGTTGTTAAATATTAGATGATGATTCCCTAACTTATTCCAATTATAATACATAGGGATCTATTTCTTGTGCACATTATGATATCTTAAGGTGGGGGATTTATGGAGGGAGAGGCAGAGTAATTTTGGGCACATAACGAATATCCTCTAGGGAACTGCTTCTAGTCTGTTTCATGCACCCTTTGGCACTATAAGTCTTCTATTTTATGATGATCATAATAGGGAGAGAGAAAGATTCCTATGCCCTATATGAAGAAATATTCCAGATGATTATGTTAATTATTATTGAAAATAGAATAGTAAGGAATTATCATAAATAAGTAGCAATAATATTGTCTAACGGATCAACATTAATGTTATATGAAAACATAAGAGACATGAAAGATTAATGTTACTAGTAAAGTGGATATAAATCCCTTTATGTTGCATTCCATAATGGATAGGGAGTGTGCACAGGGGGAGGAGTAAATCGGTTGTGTTGGGGCAATAGAATCCCAATATGGATTTTAAAATCTGAGGGAGTCCCAAGCTAAGCGTGTCCAAACTCAAAGCCATAGTAAATCTTCCATCCACTATGGAATGATACACCCTATTAGAGTACTAGTTATGGAAAATATGCATTTCTAATCTAACTTTGATTTTGAGATAGGGGAAAGAAGCACGACATTCACGATCAAGGTGGTAAAACATTTCTTTACTTTTCTTATTTCAATTTGTAAGCAAGGTTTTAACATGTATACTATGTGTCTACATCGTGTCTTCATGCATTGATGTGTTTTCTTCATGTCTTCTTTGTGTCTTCCTACATTCATGTGTCTACATCATGTTTGCATTGCATCTTCATGCATTAATGTGTCTACTTTTTTTCTTTATACATATGTTCTTGTAAATGCTATTATATACTAACATATTTACTTTGCAAGTATCTAACACATATGTAGGAAAAGAATGAACCCAGACTATATTAATGAGGATCAAATTAATTGCTTGAGGACAAGCAAATTTTAGAGGGGAGAAATGTGATGTCCCCAATTTTAGAATGGGTTTTAATGGAAAATAAGGATTAATTACCAACATTAGATTATTAAGTAATATAACTATTATTATTATCTATTTTAAAATACAAATATTATTTATAATAAATAAGATGAATAATATTAAACATATATATATATATATTGGATATATCTAAAATATGTATGTGTGTGTGTGTGTGTATATATATATATATCATTATTTAATGTAATAATCTTGTGGTATGTTTAATAATCATATAGTTATAATTCATCGTAATATAAGATTACATAATATTATTTATAATTAATAATATAATATTATAATAGTCTTTTTAATGTTAAAAATAATATAATATATAATCGCTTAACATAATATATAATTAATAAAATAGATAATTATCTTATTAATATAATTAATATTATATGAATGGACTTATCATGAGCCCAAAATAATTATTATATATATTCTTGTTTAATAAATATCTATATATTCTAATATTAATACATGTTATCAATACAAAATGTTGATTATATATCATTGTTATCAATCTATATATATCAGTATATATAATTGACAAACATTCTCATTAATATTATAATATATTTCCAAATAACCCCTGATCAATAATAACATAATTGAATTTGTCTAAAGGGTGTGACTTTTTAAAGATCTTGATAAACGTATTTATACATGGTCTCCAAATGTTTCATAGGGGGAAAAATAGGGTAGGAAGAACGAAAAACATAAACAAAATATAAAAATAATAATAAGAGTTGCAGATCGCACAACAAAGATAAGGAAGTATGAATGAAGTAGACAATACCAAGGATATGAAGCATCGAATCATGGCATAAGGAAAGAAAGATAATATACCTAGCATCATGGTTAGAATTAATAAAGGAGTGGAACTTATAAAGTAGAGATATTTGGTAGTGTTTCAACATATCCATATTTGTATCATGGATCACATCTTAGTAGAACAACACCAAGGAGAACTAAACTCTCATGCATATAAGAGTATAAATGGATACAAAGAGGGAATACTTCAGTCTTGGAGCCACCATTGAACCAGAAATGATTAAGGGGTCATGAGTTCAAGTCGTCTGATTATAGTTTAAATAATGAATAGTAACTTTTAAAATGGCAACTCAGAATTAATCAGAGAAGAAAATTAGAAGAACGAAAAACTTCATCCATATTTGAGAATGAATATAAATAATAATAGTCATGTTAGCAAGATGAGGTGTTTGAAGATGCATACAATCAATGTAGCATGTTTGAGGAAACCCTCATGATATGGTTTGTAATAGCACCATCAAAACTATATTAAAAAATATTTCTTTATCAAAGAAATTTGTATATAGTGATTAAAATACATAGTCAATATACCAATTTCAAGGTCTTAGAGAAAGAAGTATCCTAAAATGAAAGTTATAAGTAAATAGTACTAAAATATTAAGAGATTGATAAAAGGCTCATTACATGTACTTTGATGGATCAAGAAATAAGAATGGATCAGGGGTGGGTGTGATGTTGATTTCTCCTATGCAAGCAAGGTATTACTTCTCCTTTAGGCTCTATTTTAGTTGCACTAATCACATGGCCGAGTATGAATCCTTGATTTAGGGTCTCTTACTTGCTCAAAAAAGAGGGATTTGGGCCTTATAGGTATATGGGGATAGTGAGTTGGTGGTTAATCAAGTGAGAAATTAGAATATCACCAAGAAAGGTTTGCTCAAGTCTTATAAACATAGGCTATGGGATTTTCTTGAAGGTTTCAATGCATTTAATATTCAGAACATCCCTAGAAAAGAAAATAGATATGTTGATAGACTTGCAGCAGTAGGTGCATCTTATGATGTCCTAGGGAATCTTGAGGAGAAGAAGAAGCAACAAATCAAAATGGTAGTAAGGTCTGCCATCCCTGACAACAACATCCATTGGAAAGTGTTTGAATCTGATGAACAAATTGTAAGCTTCTTACAGAATCAATCATAGTTTTCAAATAAAAATCAGTTGAGATTGCAAGATTAGTATGGTGATCAGATCATTGATCTCAGTTCCAAAAAAATTCCTAAAGGTCTCATTACCTTAGAGAGTGTTTTCAATCCTGATGACCAAGAAAAAGGCAGAGCCATAAACCTAGCTACTAACAAAGATGATCACATCCTAGTCAAGGTTGCTGATGGAAAATCCTTAAACATGGGAAAGGTATGTTCTAAAATTGAGCAAGAAAGTTTTATTCATTTATGTCAATAATTTAATGATGTATTTGCCTAGATGTATGATGATTTGAAGAGTTTTGACCCAAGGTTGTTTTAGCATACCATAGATTTAATTTATAATGTCAAACTAGTAAGACAAAAATAGAGGCCATTGAATCCTAAAATTGAACCCCTAATCAAAAAAGAGCTATCCAAATTGATTGAGGTGAATATAATTTTCCCCATCAAGCACTCATCATGGGTAGCAAACCTTGTTCCTGTTAGGAAGAAGAATGGAGAAATTAGATTGTGTGTGTACTTTAGGGACCTTAATCAAGCTTCCCTTAAAGATCACCATCCTCTCCCTTTCATGGAATAGATTTTGTCCAAGGTTAATGGTTCAAAGAGGTTTTCATTTCTTGATGGATTCTTTGGTTACAATCAAGTGTTGATCAAAGAGTCTGATAGGTACAAGATTGCATTCACCACCAAATGGGGTACCTATGCTTATTGTAAGATGCCATTTGGACTAACCAATGTAGTTGCTACATTTTAGAAGGCAATGGAGATGGCCTTCAAGAGCATGATTGAAAGATTTTTATTGGTTTACCTTGATGATATCACAGTATATTCAAAGAATGTGACAGATCATTTTGATCATCTCAGACAAGTTTTCATAAGGTGTAGAGAGTTTGGGGTATCCCTCAACCTAGGCAAGTGTGTCTTTGCTACCAATCAAGGAAAATTACTAGGACACATTGTATCTAAGGATGGTTTAACCATTGATCCTAAAAGAACAAAAGCAATACTTTCTCTCTCTCTCTTCCTAGACATAAGAAAGGGCTACAAAGTTTTTTGGGTAGGATAAATTTTGTGAGAAGATTTATCCCTAATCTTGCTACCATGGTAAAACCTCTTATAGCTATGCTCAAGAAAAATATGGTCTTTGCATGGACCAAGGAAGGGAAGGAGAGTTTTTAAGAGATCAAGGAAGCCATAGCCTCAACTCCTACTCTCATTAATCCAAATTTTGAAAATAATTTCATCCTTTATGCCCTAGGTGGTGATTCAAGCATTTCCACTGTCTTGACTAAAACAAATGATAAAGATGAAGAGCAGCCCATAGCCTTCTTTAGTGAAGGGTTTAAAGAGTATGAGGACAAATACAACTATGTAGAGAAGCAAGCCCTTGCAATCCTTGGAGCTTTAAAGAAATTTAGACACCTTCTATCTCATAATAAGATTCATTTGTTAGTACCCCATGCCAGTGTGAAGGATTTCCTTTTGAGAAAAGATATTAGTGAGAAGAGAGCTGGTTGGATTACTAAAGTCATGAAATATAATGTTGACATCTAGATCACCAAGCTACTAAGAGGGACAGGGTTGTGTAAACAAATGATATCATCTTAGGAATCATGTGAGAAAGCCACTATGATACTAATAGAATAGCAAGAGACAAAAAATGATGACCCAAGGAATTGGATGGATGATATGAAGAATTTCTTGTTAGGTAATGTATATCCTCAAGGATTGGATAGAACTAAAAGGAGATAGTATAGATTGCAGTCAATTCCTTATGTCATAGTTGATGGTATCCTTTTTAGGAAAGTTTTTAATGCAGCCTTATTAAGATGCACTGACATAGACCAAGCTGAAGGAATGGTCAAAGAGCTTCATGATGGTCCTGATGGTGGCCACTTCTCAGCAAGGACAACTACAATGAAGATCATGAGGGTTGGTTACTACTAGTCATCCCTATTTCATGATTGTCGTAAGTATGTGAGGAAGTGTGGAAAATGTGCCTTCTTCTCTGGTAAGAAAAATCTCATAGCTCTTCCCCTTCGCCCCATTTAGGTGGACCAACCTTTTTCCCAATGAGGATTGGATTTCATAGACCCTATCAATCCTTCTTCTAGTTCTAGTCATAAATGGATTCTAGCTACTATTGATTACTTCACTAGATGGACAGAGGCAATTGCACTAAAGGAGGCCACCGAATCTTTAGTTGCTGAATTCCTTGATGGAATTATGACCAAGTTTGGTGCCCCTTCAACCATCATTTTAGATAATGCAAAACCTTTTTTAGGAGCTCAAATTTGTGCATGGGTAGTTAACCATAATATCTACTTGAGCACATCCTCAAACTACTATCCTTAAGGAAATGATTTGGTTGATTCATCCAATAAAAAAATAATCAAGATTATGAAAAGGACAATAGAAGATAACCAAAGGTGTTGGCATCAAAATTTGAAGATAGCCTTGTGGGTTGATAGGATAACACCTAAGAAGTCAATAGGAAATTTTCCATTTATGTTGGTATATGGCAGAGAAGTGAGGCTTCCAATTTTTTTAGAGTTCCCATCCCTAGAACTAGCTCATCAAATAGAGCTAATTGAAGATGATGCCATGATAGTGAGAATGGCAAAGTTGATGGAGCTAGAAGAGAAGAGAAAACAAGCCATGCAAACCTAGAAACGCATCAGCAATAGGTGAAAAGGAGTTTTCATGGGAAGGATAGGGCTAGAATCTTCAGGAAGGGTGATCTAGTATTGAAATAGGATGTAGATAGGAGAAAACTAGGGAGGCACTCAAAATTTGATACACTATGGAGTGTTCCCTATGTAATTATTAGTTGCAAGTAGGCCAATGCTTTTCAATTAAGCAGGCCTGATGGTGAAACTTTGCTTAGCCCAGTTAATGGGATCTATTTCAAATCATGCTACTAATGAGGGTTAACGTTTCATTTATATAAGTAGAGTATTTTTATTTCTATTGGTTTCCTACTTTCCAAGAAGTGCCTAAGCATAGGTTTCTCTTTGTGAGATAGCTAGTTTTTTCAAGTTTTGAAGGTTGCAAGAGTTTTAGTCTCTAGTTCAAGTTGTAGAAGGCAAGCTTTCTAGGGTTTTTTTCTCTCATAGAGATAGGGCTAGGGTTTCATAATGGACTAATCCACATTTTTTATGATTCTATGGCCTAATAGATGCATAAGGTCACTAGTCATATGCATAGCTAGCTTGCATCACCTTTGAGTCGCCATAAATGTTAGCCATTTTTTGCCTCCTGCCAAAAATTTGAATTTAAATGCCTAAGCCCACCCAATGGTCACTTCCAAATTTTAATTATTTAAATACCAATGGAAATATCAAAAAATAAACAAATGAAAAGACTTATGGTATTTTCTTTTTCCTAAGTTTGTTTTTGTGGGTTCGCAACTTTCCTCGCTATCAGATCTTACATAGTTCTACGACGAGTACTTTCCCGCTTCATCAAAGTGCACTACCTTTATGTAATGCGAGCAAGCACCTTACTATCATGTGGTAGGTGGATATGTTCTCTTTTATGGGCTATAGAGGGGAAAGCTAGTGGGTGAGTTGGCAATATGATTGGTGGCTGCTTTCCTACATTTTGTGTTTTGTCAGACTTCCTGACAATGTGGGTAAGTGCCATCATGCCACATGGATCGATGGGGTCAAATATAATCTCTTGTGGGCTACAAAGAGGGAAAGGGCTTGTTAGTCAAGTTGGCATATGGAAGACACTTCATTGGTCAAGTACTAACATAGATCATCAGCAAGCTACAAGTTCTCATCAATCGTCAGATCTCCCAAGATCAACAGATAGTGCTTTCCCACTTTATGAAGATGTAAGAATGTTAAGGAATGCGGCCAACTGCCTTGCTGCAAGACATCTTTATGGGGTCAGGTTATATTTTATGAGCCATAGGGTGATTCTAGATGGGGGCCAGGTTACTGAGGTGGCTACTGAGTGGTCCGTGGGCCTAGAAATTTTGGAGGGCAAGTGCAGTATAATAAAGGATCTTTCACGATTGTTGATCTTACAAAGATCAACGATCAATGCTTTCTCACTTTATGAAGATGCAAGGTATTTAAACATTGTGGGAAAGTACCTAAAGGATATATGTCCCTATGGGCCCAGCTAAGGAAATAGTACAAGAAGCCATTGATAGTAGGCTGCCACAGTCAGGGTCTTAAAAGGTGGCTTAGTTAGTTGAAAAGATATGGTCAACCGCATGGAGAAGTTTCAGGTGGAAAAATGAAATAAATTCATTGGCCCATGTGGCTTATTTTGGTTATAGAACTTGTTTAACTTGTTAACTTTGCTAACTCAAAATCTAGAAATGAAGGGAATCAAGTTTTCTTGCATAATCTAATCTTCATGATCAATTCTAACCACTCTTAACTAAATGCTACACCCAATGAACAAAGGAAATTGTCCACCACCTCTAATCCTATCCATCTAGTTGGTCAGAATGGTTTAATGGTTTTGTCTCTATCTTCTTGAGGCCTTGTTTTGGCAAGATTTTGGATTTCATTGTATTTGATTCTGTACCAAGGTTAGATTTGCCCTAGATTTGCATGATTAGTCTTTGTAGGACTTAATGACAGTGGTTGTGGAGTAAATTTAGTCAAATAACATCTCAGTTATGCCTAAGCTATAAAGGTAGTTTTTGTAGATTTTGTTAGTAGGACTCTTCTCTATTTTCTATGATATTGCTCTATAACTTCAGTGTAAATTCCCTTTGCCTCTGAACTGTATGAAATTCTTCCTTATCTCTTCCATCCATTGATGTAAAGTGCAAGAATTACTTCCCTCTCATCGATGTATTGTAATATCTACAATCTTGCATGACTATATCTCTTTTTTCCTATGAATGGTATATAAGTGAATCTTCTCTTTCCTTGTGTCATTTATTTGGGTTTTCTAATCTGCATGCAATTGGTAGATTAAAGAAAGTCTAAATGTGTATATCTTTTGGTGTCATAATGGTTCAATAGTGCATGGATGGGCAAAGATTGGCTCAAAAACTCTATTTTTGTGCATTAACCCCTTAGGTTAGAGTAGGTAGATTTTCTTCTACACATTCCTTCTCCCTTTTCCTCACCAAGAGTAGTTAGGTGCACGTTGATAGTAAAGGAAGTTGGCCTTCTCTAGAGACTCAACCTCACAATTCAAGTCCCATAGCTTGGAGGTTGTTTCCATGTTTCACAAGGTTGTCCTTAGGTAAAAACTTTGGACAAGGGTGCAAACTTTTGTGACAACAATACTCATGCTAATACTGATCAACACAATCTTACAGACTTTGTAGGGGCAAATTGGGTTCAAGACTTGCCAACTCCCCAACCTTCACAACTAGATAGCATTGTGGATTATAAGGTAATCAATAAGACTAGGAAGGGAACCTGCAAGATCTATTTTGTGAAATGGATGGGACTACCTGATGCTAAAGCTATCCAAATGACTAAAGTTGATATACTGAAGCATGGGGTCACCATTGCAAACCTCCTAACTCAAGGGACTTGAGTTCTTGTCCTATGGGAGTATGGTGCAGGGAACTTCCCTAATTTCTATGTTTGGGGTTGTTAGAGGTTATGTAATTTTATTTTATTTTGTGTGTGTTCTTAATAAGTTCCAAGAATCCTTGGACTGCAACTAGTCCAATATAAGAGCCAAATTGCTCTCTAGGTACTAGGGTGCTCAAAAGTTTCTCAGTGAGCCATAGTTGCTCAATAGCTCAAATTTAATTAGGGATGGGAAACTAAGGTGTTTTATTTCCTAAATAGGTCCTAGGTATCTTATCTAGGGTCCTAGAAAGGTCTTAGGTGGACCCATTTGACCAAAAAGGGTAAAGAGCAAAAATTGTCAAAAGTTGCAAAGTTACTTGAGCAACTTTTGCAATTTTTGTAAAAAAATACGATTGGTGGGTTTTGAAGTTATAACTACCCATGCTCATGTATATGAAGCATTTAGGATCATATTTTAAAGGGTTAGAAGGTTTTCCATCAGATTATGCACGTGTGGACTTGTTGTATGGTCTGTTCTCTGAGTTTTTCATTGTTTAATGTTGTAGTGTAGTTGTGTACAGATTTGAACAAGAGATCAAGCTTATGATTGTTTAGAATATTTTTTCATTTTGCTCTTTCATATTCAAACTTGGGTTGGAGTTATTAGGTTTTCAAGTTGTAGCATTTTCTTGCTGACTGGTCTGAGAACTCAAATTCATAAGGTTTTTCATGGGGTTTTTTGGAATAATTTGATGGATTAATGCAAAATAGGATTACTAGACCTAGAACTTAATAGGCCTAATTAGCCCTATGTGAAGAAAGTGAGTTATCTTTGGTTATTGTTGTGACTAGAAGTATTTAATAAGATCAAGGAGGTTATAGATGGTATCTACAACATTAGTAGACTCTAAGGTGGTGGAAGACAAAATCCTAAGTGAGGGTTAGGGCTCTAGGGGAGAGAAGGGCTAGTAAGACTAGTGCCTTAAGTGGGAGATCGTGTCTACATGAGATCAACTACACCTAGGAGGCAAGTTGAAGGAAGAGTCTTAGAGGCTTGGATTGGTGAAAAGGAAAAGAAACAAGAATCATTGGATGATTCAAGATTAAAACCTTGATTAGAAGTGGTTATTTGTTGGAACCCTAGGCCCTTTGCATCACAATGACACCCATAATCCTTCACTACTACAACATCAAGGTTTAGAGCTTACAATGTTGTCACTTCTAATTACTTACCCTATTAGGATTAATACAATAAGACCTACTAAAGTATACCTTGTAATATGATTTCACTACACTATTCAAGTGTGCACTATATTAAGAGATTTACATATAAAAGTGTATTAACTATATAGGATTTAAGAATAAAATACAATTACAATAATATATTTAGTCATTCATCTGGAATAACACATCTACCTAAATTTGTGTTTAAATTCCTTATCCTTAGTATCGATTCATTGTCATCTTCTTTCTGATTTTACCAAATTCATCCACTTTCACTATTTGGTAGCTCTACTTTCTTTATCAATGCTATGCACTCATTCTTCTTCTCTCATGTGCATTATGATCTCTTCTCTATCTATCCTTATATAGTTATCATGTATTTTCTTTTATATACTTTACCTAATTAGGTTTTAGATCCTTTTACAACACTTAGATAACTAGATCTACTATCCATATTCATTTCCTCTTTTCAAATAATATTCTCTTTATTTTCATTGGTTCAAGCTTTTCCTTGAGATCATATAAAATCATGTTTCAGTCATTTCTCCTCAATCTTTATAAACCATTTACTAGCTTAGTAGAATCTATTCACCTAGTATTGATCTACTTGATTATCATTTTGTTCCTACTTGGTAACATTGTTCCTTGATTTGTATACTTTCTTGATAGCTATTATTCTTGGTTAACTATATATGTTTGATTGTCCAATTATTTTTTATGTGGATCCTAATCAGACTCAGGGGTTAATTTTCCCACTTAATTTTTATCATGTTCCAACTAGATTTTGTTTGGGGGAAATGCCCCTTATGTAGTCTTGTGGAAAAGCCCCAGGAATGCTCCTTGGCATGATACAGGGAAGGGTCAAGGTACAGGGGCCCCTATGTAGGTTTTTGAGGGTGATGCCTCCAAAAGATCAAATGACTTTATTATTGTAAAAGGTGTCAAGAGCCATTTTTCTATTGGATGACATATTTTATCCCTAATTTTCTAACATGCAAAAAACTTGTATAAAATTGCTTAGGGTTAGGGATTTTATGATGTATGATAAGTTAATAGTTTCTTGTGCTAGTATTTAGTTACAAGGGATTGCATATTGTAATCACATTGTATCACTGGATGATAAGATTATTATAATCTTAGTTGATGGATGTAGTTTAGGGATTGGGTGAATCATGTTAAATATTTGTGTCTTATGCTCCCTTCTATGTGCTTTAATATTTTCTGATATTGGTTAAATTTTCATGTAATTGTCTTCTCTATCTCTCTAATCCTAACACAGTATACTTAGTAACTAATGCACGAGTACTTCAAAGCTTAGATGATTAGCAACAATCCTTTGCTAGATGCAGATGAGCACAATGGTATCTCCAGCTACTCTTCTAACTTTGATGAAATTCAAAGCATAAGCTCAGAGGAGGAGGGAAATGTTTCTTCTAAAAAGAAAATTAAGGGTCATGTCAAGAAGTAGTCTTCTGATTTAACCCTTAGAAGAAAGAGCCCAAGGGACCATGGCCAAACCTCTGGTAAAGATGATATGGATTATAATGAGGATGAGGAGGACATGGCTTTTGATGATGAAGAAAAGGAGATGGAAGAGGAGATTAAAAAGGAGCATGGAGGGAAAAAATAGAAGAGGGATGATGTAGATAATGAGAGGGTTTCGAACTAGGGACTGGATGTTTCAATTCTCCCATTTCCCCTATTTATCCCCATCCTCAATCTCACTCTAAGGAGAAGGAAAAGGATAATACTGGTGCTAAAGAGGGGCAAGTGCTTGTCAAAAATAGGAGAAAATCTTGGAGGAAAATCAATGTTAGGACTACAACACTAGGAATTTATAGAGAAGCTATGAATCCTCAGATTCTAGTGGAAAATCAGGAAGAGCCCTGGCTTGAAGAGCTCATAGACCCAGCTGTTGTGGCCATCTCTAATAATGCAAGGGAGATGGGTATGAACCTTCTCAACAATGCTTGTAATAGCATGACTGATAATTTCATATCAATCAAGTGGCTATACCATGAGCTGGAAGAGGTTAGAGAGAAGGTTTTTCAGTTGGAGGCCAACAATAGGAAGACTAAAAATGAGAACTAGGAGGATTAGAGTGATAGAGCCAATTTGGTTGAGAGGAGAATTAAGAATATTGAAAACTACAATCATAATTTGGCTAGTTAGATGACCTCTCTCCTCAATGAAAATATTGTCTCTTTAATCGGTGTGTTCAAAGAAAAAGGTCTACTAGTAGGTGAGGATGGAAAGGACTAAGAAAGAGCCAAGTCTAATTATGATATGGCCATTGACATCACCTTTACCAGTTTGGACTAGGAAACGGAAAAAGTCCAGGAGCAGAAGGCCAAGGAGCACCGAAAGTCCAAGAGTAGAAGGCCAAGGAGCACCAAAAGATTTATGAGGCTACCCAAACCATGAAATATTTTGAGAAGAAGAATGAAGAGTAGCCCTCTTGTTCTATTTTTTGTGTTTTTGTTGTTTCTCTTTTGGTTTTTTGTTCTGGCTTTTTCTTAGTTATGTTAAAGACAATTGGATCTGGTCTTTTTTTGGGCCTTTGTTGTTGGTTGGGCCTTGTGCTTATTATCATCCATTAGACTAATTTTTTCTAGTTGGGATTATTTTCTTATTATCAACCTTGGTTTGCAGCTACTTTTGGGTTTCAGGATCCTATAAAACCTATTTATCTTATCAAAAACTAAGTCCACTAATCACATAGTTTTGTGCTCAATAACTATTTTTCCTTTCCTTTTTTGAATGACTTTACTTTCTTCACTGACCTATGTTTTCTCTCTCACCAACTTGATTCATCAACATACCTTTTCACTAATGACAACATAATTACATTTAGGAATAAAAATTCCAAAAAAAATTATAAATAAGAGCTCATTTGTTTAGTCAAATATTTAGTGAATATATATACTACTTAATCTTGTGTGCTTATATATTTCAATATGATTTCCTTCTAAATGACTTTCTCTCTTAGAAAAATGATACTTAATAGAAATATGCTTAGTTTTTTTGTAAAGATACATTCTTAGACATGTTAATTGTACTTGTATTATTACAATGCATGATAATAAATTTATAGAAGTTATAACTATATCCTTTAACATATATTTCATCCGTGTTAACTAATACAATTATTTGGTGCTTCTACATATTATTATTTTGTTGTAGACTTTGATATGAGATCTTGTTTCTTGGGAAGACATATGCCAATCTTCTTCCAAGAATAAATGCTCCTCCATTAGTACTTTTTTTTTCATCAACATTTTATTCCCAATTAGCATTAGTATAGGAATAAAATGTGAATTAATTTGATCTATCATATGATAAACCAAATTCTAAATTTCCCTTATCTAAGTATTATTTTTATTGCTGCTATGTTTCATTCCTTAAGATATGTCTTATACCTTGCCATAATACCAACTACACTAGCTATGTCAAACCTAGTATTAGTCAAATATTGTAAGCCACCAATCATAGATACATATTGTACCTAAATAGTGCTAGGTGAATCATCATTATTATTCAAATGATATTGTATAAAAAAACTATTTTCCAAATTATTTTAAAAAATTCATACCAAATCATAATAACAATACCTTAAGGTACTTAGTTTGAGATATAAATATACCATATTTTATTTGGGTTATTTTCAATCCCCCAAAAAAATTATTTAACCTATCATAGACATCTCAAATTCATGTTTCATTCATTAGAGAACTTATTTTCTACCTCATTAATTCCCTCTAAAATGATATCCATAATCAATAGTCCATCTGAATTAACTCTTAGGTACAAATTATTGTCTATAATTCCCTTTTTGAATCCCAAGTTTAGAATGTGTTTATCTAACCCTACATACCAATCTCTAGGTTCTTTCTTTAATTCATAATGGGATTTATTCAAGTTATATATCATATCTTCTTTTCCTATAAATGGAAACCAATAATACTTTTGAATGTATACTTCTTCTAGTTCCACATTCAAGAAAGTTCATTAATCTACCTGCTTCTAATCTTTCTACAGGGGAAAGGTTTCTTCAAATTCAATACCTTCTTTTTTTGAATGTCATCTACATCCCCATCTCTCTTTGTTTCTTACCATTTCTCAATACCCATTCATTTTGTTTCTAAATACCCACATTGTTCATATAACATTCTTGTGTTTAGGCTTAGAAATTGATTCCCATGTATTTTTCTTTTCAATTTGTCCAAGTTTTTCCCTTATAACATTGATCCAAGATTCATCTTTTTATTCTTCATCAATATTCTTAGGTTCAACGTATAAATTAAAATAAATTTTATTTCTATTTCCTTATCTTGTCATTTGCTCTGCTACTTAAATCACCAATAATTTGATCATCATGATGATTTAAGGAAGCATACTTTAGTTTTCTTTTTTCTTCTCTAGGTTCATAAAGTTGAATGTGAATTCCATTATCAATCTCAAACAATAGTTCAAGTTCTACATTCTAATTTTGTATTGATCTCAAACTTTTTCTTACTTGATTTGTATCATCGTATGAATCATATTCCAATTTTCTATTTTGTACCTAAAATATTTCATGAATGCTTACATTTTCACATTCAAAAATATTCTTTAGTCTCAGTTTATAACATATCTAAGCCTTACTTTTAGTTCAATATCTAAGAAATATACCTTCATCACCTCTAGGATCAAGACTTCATATTTCATCATTTCTTTTGATATAACATTGTTTTCCAAACATTCTAAAATACTTAATAGTACTTTTATATAACCAAACCAAAGTTCATAAGGTTTTTTACCTATTCCTTATGTAATATAAATTTTATTCATGGCTCATAGTGATGTATTTACTACCTCTCACAAATGTACATGTTCCACATTACCTTCAAGAAACATTTTTCTTGTTGCCTCACAAACTATTCTATTTCTTCTCTTTGCTACTCCATTCTACTATGGTGTTTTAGGGGCTAATGTTTTCCTATGAATTCCATTATCCTCACAATATACAATGAACTTATTAGATGTAAATTTTGCACCTCTATCCGACCTTAATTATTTAATCCTTAATCATGATTCATTCTCAACTTTAATCTTAAAGATCTTAAACTTATTAAATGCAAGTTTCATTTTTCCCTCAAAAATAAACTATCTCTCACCAAATAATGTTCTCATATTGGTAGGTCTACATGAATCTATATGCACAATCTCCAACTTCTCTAAAGTAGTAAATTATTTTTTCTAAAATGTACATTTTAATATTTTTCCATTACACATTCCTTAGACATAATTCTAGAAGGTTTTATAATCTTAGGTAGATTTCTAACCATGTTGGAATTACTTACCTTTACTATGTTGTCAAATTTTATATGACATAATACCCTATACCATAACTAAATGTTATCAAATTTTGCAATAAAATAACTTATCTCAGAAGGATTAAACTTAAATGCATTATCTCTAGTTCTAGTACCTTTTCAATCTCATTCCTTTTCTTATCCTCAATTGAACATTTTTTAATAGTGAATTTTAAATCATTCCTCTTGTCTATAATTTTTCTAACATTTAGGAAATTATGTTTTAGTCAATCAATGAATATTACATTATCATTATTAGTCTTGTCATCAAGCAATATCAAACTTTTTCTTTTTAACAAGAAATATGCATCATCGTGACCTCAAACAATACCTCCATCATAGCTTTTAAAATCCAAAAATATATCTATGTCCCTTTTCATGTGATGTAAACATCCACTTGTTGGAAAAAATTTCAGCACTCCCCTTGGGATTCGTGATAAGGGCTTAATCACATCTTGTGCACTATAAGTTGAGTGGTTGTATCAAGTATTAAAATATTTTCATTTTGGTGTAATGGTAACCCCACTCCAATAATTGATATTAGAGCATTAGGTCCTTGTAGAAAAATGTTAACAACTTAGGGAGATCAATGGTGGGTCATTTCAAAAAAGAAAGTCGTAAGTTTAATTGAGTTAACTATGAGAGTTGGAAAGAGAAGATGAAGACACATCTTCTATGCATGGGTCCAAGATATTGTTTGATGACTAAGAATGGGAAGACCATCATTGAAGAAAGTAAACTTGAAGAATCTATTAAAGTTGAAAGTGATGTGTTCATGTGTAACATGCTTGCTAGAGAACCACTTTTGTTAGCTCTTCCTGAAAATGAGAACTATCAAGTAAAATCTTTAAGGTTATCTAGTGAAATTTAGAAAGCTTTGAAATCTACTTTTCAAAGTCTTAAACATGCTAAAAGGATTATATTACAATATTCGATATGTTTATTTCAAGAAGATAAAATAATGGAGGATGAATCTGTAAGAAGCTATATAGGTAGAATATTAGAAATTTTTGTAGGAACCAAGGCTTGTGAAGGAACTAAAGAAGAATATGAGATCACATGGAAAATCATGAAAAATTTGACACCACCATTCAAGTAGATAGCACAAATGATTAAGCAAGGGATACCTTATACTAAGAAGTTCTCTAGAGAGACTCTTCTTGGAGGATTAGAAGTAGTAGAGATAAGTTTTAGATAGCTTGGAAATTTACCTAGAGTGGAGACTTCCTTTAGTGCACTAAGTGTTTGACCTACCTTATCTAGGAGTGAAAGCACTATTGGACATTATGTTAGCAATAGCAGATCAAGATCTAAGGAAGACAAAAAGATTGAAGAAGGAGTTTTCCTTCTTGTGAGAAGAGAACTAGATGGTAAGAAAATTTTTAAATGTTGGACTTGTGATGAATTTGGTCTAAAAATGAAGAGTTAAAAATGAATTTGGATTAAATATTAACTGTTTCAAATCTTATAGAGATGGAGAGTTTACCTCATATGAGTTAAATAATTTTTTTAAAGTCAATGGTATTAATAGACAAATTTCATCCCCTAAAACACTGAAGTAAAATGGTGTAGCCGAGAGAAGGAATGAGTATGTAACAAAAGCAACAAGAGCTATGATGTTTTAAAATGATGTATCAAAGACATTATAGATAGAAGTAATTAATACACCAGTGTAACAATGAAGAAAGTATAGATCAAAAAAGGCACAATAAAGTCTCCTTATGAATTATAGTTTGGACACTCACCATCAATGAAGTATTTTACAATTCTTGGAAGAAAATGTTACATTAAGAGATGATGATATTCATAAGTTTGATTCAATAAGAAATGAAGGTATGTTCTATGGTTATTCATTGAAAATAAATTCTTATAGATGTTTTATTCAAAGGACGAAGACTATTATTGAAAGCACAAATTTGAAAGTGGATGAGAAGTTTTGAGTTCAAGGAAGTATTGCTGGAATTCTTTAGAATAGCTGGAGGGGGTTGAATTAGTTATCCAAGGTCCAGATGTACAAATAAAACATTTCAATTCTTAGTAGACCCAAATCCATAAAACTTTATTATGCATGCATCCATTATATCATACAAGACTTAAAAATTTTAGGTTATTATCCTAGGTCAAAACAACTTTGCAGAAATGTAAACACATAAAACATAAAAGATTCAATAACACATTTTACAAAATGATTTTATGTGGAAACCCAATTTGGGAAAAACCATTAGTAACATGCTACTAACTCTCACTCTTCTGAAGTGATTCCCTATGGAAGGCCAACCCTATTAAAGATTTCAATACACACTGTTAAATGTGACCTAGTTAAAGGATTTCAATCACCTTATTAAGAGTGAGCCTTGTTAGAGGACTTTAGGTCCCATTCCATTATAATTTCACCTAGCTAAAGGATTTACAAATGATAGTTAGGTCAAGCTTAATCCAAAAGATTTACCCTAGACTGATACAATGATTAGAAAGCAATAGTAAGGCTTGATCTAATAATAAATTACAACTCACTTGCAGATTATAGATATTTGTTTTAGTCCTCCATTCTGCCTAGCATTTACACACTTTAGCTCTAATAGCTTATTCATCCTTCAAGAGTTCATACACTTAAGCCTTCTTGCTTTGCATGCCAATTGTTGTCACTTCTATTTGGCCATTGAATGAAGGAATACCCTAGACTCCTTATCTTTCTTAGGTTCTTGCACATGACAACCTTTACTTCTAGCCAACTCTCTCTATAAATAGAGAATTAAGGTCTTTTTTTTCTTAACCAAAATTATCCATTTTAGGATTAGGTAGGATTAGGTAGGATAAAATGAATCTACTCACTTTTCCATTTGGTTCCACTAGAAACTTATTCCTCAATCTTCCTTGAATTTGCCTCAAAATGGTTTACCTTGAAATCTGTACCACCAGGTGATCATAGTTATCTTCACATGCTTCACACAGTTCAAGAAAATAAAATAGTTATCTTAGATTCATCAAATATTTAATTTAACATAAATACTAGCACTTGGCATCAATATGTTGTCACTCGAATTCTATACTATTCTTCCACTCATCCAACACTAGTTCACTCAATGAATACTAAAGTTTACTAATAATTAGCATCAACTAAAATTTACTTGGCATATATTGACAATCACTTAGCTTGATCTAATTTTCATCTTTTCTTGGCATCTCTTGATTTTCACTTGGCTTACACTAATTTCTACTTGACTTGCACTAACCACTTGACAAGGCTCATCAGATGCTTTTCATACTTGATTTTCTTCTAGTGCTAACTTGAGTAATATTTTATTTCAAACATTAAGTAGATAAACAATACACTACAGTATCAATGTCTTAGTTGGTCTTAGTGCTTATTTTACATACCAAATAAATCAACCTTTCTCTAGGTGCTATTGTTATCTCCTCTTCTCAAATACTCTTCATCAATCAACTAAATGATAGCTTGTAGACCAAAAAGCATTTGTCTCACTAGTAGGTAGTAGGTTTGACATCATTGACAAAATAATGATTGTTCCATTATAGGTTCTTCACTTAAAAACAATCTTATATCAACAATCTCCCTCTTTGGCATTGATGGCAAACCAATACCAACAATAATGCCAAAAAGAAAATAAATCTTTGAAATTTCTCCCTCTATTAGTGTAGCATATGTCCTTCCTCTGTGTAGGGTAATGTGAGCTTTTTCAAGTTCCTTTACTGTATCTTGTCCCTCTAACTTATATCTCCCTCTTTTTAATATTAAGGTATCTATCTCTCTCTAATCTATTCTTATATCTCCCTTAGTAATTTCTCCATGTTACTGGGTAGATGTATATTTCTTTTAGTCATCTCTCCCTAAATGGTTCATTTCTCCCTCTTTGACAATAATGCCAAAGACTTGACATCTCTATATGCAAATATAATCAATTTCATATTCTCCCTTTATCATCTTTCTACATTGTGACTGTAAATCTTCTAATCTAGCTCCTTCATTACTTTAGGTAGCACCTAAAGTAATATCCACTACATCAAGTTGTAAGATACAACATTCATCTCATTTGATGTTGGGCACTACTTCTGCTTCTTAAGTAGATTTGGATAGGGGTTGTTAACTCCTGAATTAATAGCTTTTGAATAACCTAGTGATAGGAACAAATGCATCTAGGGGTAGCTAATTACCATCTGCAACGTACCTATTCTGACACTAGGGCCAATTATAAGGCTATACTCCTTTAGGCTCTGCAAAACCTAGGTAGGTGAACCTATAGATTCTTCATATGGTACCTATTCCAAAAGAATACAACTGAATCTAGACAAAGCAAATAAAATCCTTATTTCTCTTATACTTCTGCAATAACAAAGATGTATAGTAGAAAATTGTAAATCTTAACAAAACCATAAGATGAATGATGGCATCCTTTTAGCTCTTAAATAGAAAGGGAAATTCATGATTATAAATTTGATTTCAACAAATCCCAAATATGCAACAATAAGAAACATGTTGATCCTATAGTTGATTAGTGCCTTATCTATTGGGCAATTCCATAAACCATACACATACATCTATGATACCAGTGACTATTCCATACATCAAGACATCACATATATCCTATCACTTCATGAATCAAACATCAGTGTTCATAAAGACCTCATACTCATCAAATATCCTTCTCAAATAACCAAAAACCCTATCAAATATATCAAGCATTTACTTGGCTCTTTATTTGAATAGCAAAAGCATACAAGACATACAATTTTAAGGGTTGCAAAAGGGTTTAAGTTTAGTGTCCCTAACCAAAAAATATTTCAAATTATAGAGATAGGAGATGAGAATCATAATGAAACTAAGATGTTTATTGTCCATTATATTCATTTCTTTGAAACTATACATTCAAGTTGCATGTAAATAACCCATAAAACTACTAAATAGATTAGAGTTATCTATATTAGCTCAACTATTGTTATTCATACAAGAGAGAAATGCTAAAGAAATGGTGGAATCACAATCATGAAATAAATTTCAACCTAACTGGATCCATCCTTGTGGTATCATAACAGTGAAAAATGTCTAAGAACTATAACCAACCCTTACAATGAGAGAGAAAGAGAAAGATATAGGGAAGGAAGAAGAAATTGGATCTAATTTGGAAGTGACACATGTCCACTTGAATCTCCACCCCCTATTGTTGTAAAACATCTCTCTTCCCTCTATAACCAAAATCTGAAAGGAATCTCATCATTGAGTGTAACAAACTTGAGATATCTCTTCCTAATGATGAAAAAACCTTACTCTAATAAAATATTAGATATGTATCTAAAATTATAATAAAACCCCTCACTAAACTAATTTAGAGATGAAAAACCCATCACTAAACTATATCCCTAATAACCTTGGTGCACACCTAGTTCATCATTTTTCCAAAAATGAAATCTAAACTGCACTAACAGGACGTGATTGGAAAATAGGCACTTGGTAAAAAACCATAAATAGCTTGAACATACTACTTCCTATGCAAAAAAAAACTTCAAATATGGAAAGTATGTTCCAAGAGCTTTCTAATGGTATATGATAGTCCTATACCTGCTCATCGAAAATGCCTAAGACATCCATTTGAATATCAAGTTCAAAAATACATCTCAAGTCTACAATTCTTTGCCAAAAATTTAAAACCTTTTCTAAAGTCCAACTTTATGTTATAACATTTTGTTGATTAAAAATTTCTACATTAACTTATTAGAAAAGAAATAAAAAATTAATATTTTTGAACCCTAGTTTTTCCCTCTATATTTCCATCTGGGTCAAACCTATTTGAATTTCCTAGCGACATGTGTCATGATCGATTGGGTGGCTTCTACTTTGTCACTACCACTTGGGCACCACATGACAGTCTCTAATTGGTCCACTAATTTGCCAACTATCACCTAACATATGCCACATGAAAGTCTCCCATTGGATCTATATGCATAATCTCTATGCCACATCATCACCACGTGGCATCCTTTGATTGGCCAAAATACTCTACCCTTGCCATCCAAGCCCACTACCACATGGCAAAAAGGTGCTTTCCTGCATTCCTTAATGAATGAGAAAATTTTCAATGCAAGGAAGTGCTAGTCATCTGATCTACCACATGTCACAATCTGGCAAATCCCTCATGTTTGCTACCACATCACCACCAAGTGCCACATGTCATCACGACACTTCCCCACATTCTTTAATGATCTTGCATCTTCATTTTATGGGGAAGCATTAGTCATCTGATCTGACCATGTATCACATTCTGAGCAGTGAATCTAGAAACTACCACATAATCTCTCCTTGTTTTTTTGTGTCAACTGTCTCATTGCAATTGGTCTAGCTGGCTGAAACATGACTACTTTTGCTTCATTGCTCAGATCCATGTGTACACCACTTCAACATCTAGTCTTATTCACATTCAGTCAAAATTAGCCTTGCATCACCATGTCAACAAGCCCACTACATGCATGCCTTTCACTTCCCATAAGGAACGTCTCTCAAAGAGATTACATTATTTGAGTGATCATGTATTTAAACATCAAAAAACTCCATCTCACCACAAATGTGGGACTAAAACCCCTTTATTTCAACACTTTAAACATGACTCAGGTTCTTCTAGAAGATTTCTCCATTGTTGATAAGATTCGGAATGGTTACATGATATTAGGCTCTTGCTCCCATTCCATGTTTAGATAAATACACCACTCCTTCTCCCTCCTTGCTCAGAATGAACATGGATGAAATGTGTCATAAGTAAGTAAATAATAGATGGGGTTCAAGTGAAATAGGAACAACTGGCCTCACTTCATTCAATTATAGTCATGCCTACCTACATATCCTGATGTAGGAGCATCCTAGGTGTAAGAACAATCTTACATCACCCCAAAAATATTTGTATTTTAGTCTTTTCTATTCTAATAAGGACTAGTATACAGGGTGGTTACTATTTATGGGAACTTGCTATTTTTAGTAAGTTTTTCATATGAGCTTAGAATGTTCTCATTTTCTAGAAGAATATTCATTTTAGAGTTGTAAGCCTACCATAAAAATCTCTTTTCTCAAGCATAAGTATTGAATAAGTTATTGTGAATTTTTGGTGGAAACATTTGTAGAAAAATATCTAGGCTCACTGTTGGAGGCTTAGAGTTCCAAAATGAGGCCAAAAAAATTGATAGAAGGGTGTTAGCATGGTTTTTATTCTATAGATCACGAGCTAGCATTTCCAAAAAGTGGTTACAATATTCAATCGGAGTAACGATTCATGAGTTATGGCCTTTCAAAGTTGGGCTACTTAAAATATCTAAAATAATTGTCAAAGATGTATTTGGCTGACTCTATATGTATTGTTAGGATCTTTCAAACCTGGGTATTAAGTTTTAATGTCTAGAACCTTCCCTGGTGACATAAAATATCCTATTTCAGAAAAGCCAAATATTGTTCAAGATAGCTCTGGGTGATAGTTCACAACTTGTCTTGTAGATTATTGTCATATTTTACTTGAGAATTTTGTAATTCTACATTTGCGGTACAAATAAGTACTTCTTTTTTTCTCACATTGGTTGTTATTTCTTAATGTCTATTATGAGTTTATGGTTTTAAGCGAAGTACCATTTATCAAGTGGTATCAGAGTTAGAGTTCTTGAGTGTGTGGATAGATCATCAATTGTGAGGGAGTTGACACTAGGACCTTGGTTTGGGATGAGTGTGTAGACATATTGCCGATTGTGAGGCAATTTGTACTAGGGTTTCAATGGAAGTGCAAAAATGCCTCCACAAAGAGAGCATGGTGCAAGAGATGTAGGTGTTACACCTAAGGGTTTCTAAACCTTCCAAAGGAAAATACAAGCATTGGAAGAACAAAGGAGAAGAGGAATAAATCTTCCTATGAGAGATGAAAGAAAGGATGAGGACAAAGTAGAAGAAAATACTAGAGCAGAGGTAGTTCTAAACCCAAAGGAAGAGAGACCTTTTAGGGCCATCTCCAAGATTGGAAAAAGACCTAAGTTTGAGGTTCCCACATTTTTAAGAAATCTTAACCTAGAAGAGCTAATCGATTGGATCAATGAATTGGAGGAGTAATTTTAGTATGAAGATATTTAGGATCCAAATAGGGTCAAGTTTGTGAAGGAAAAACTAAAGGGACATGCAAAGATCTAGTGGCAAGAGGTTTAGTTGGAGAAAAATAGAAAGGGAAAGGACAAAATCACCAGATGCAATTAGATGATAGCTAAAATAAAGTAACAATTTATTCCTATGGATTATGAGCTTGATCTATCAAAGAAGATGCAAGGAATGAAACAAGTGGGGAAATTTGTTCAAAAGTTTACCAAAGAGTTCTATTGAGTTCTCATTAGAATCGGCCATGCAAAAGCTGATAAGGAGAAAGTCACCCGTTATCTTAATAAGTTAAGGCAAGGCATTTAGGACAAGCTAAGTCTAGTTTGAATGAGTAGTATTGAGGAGGCATACCAATTTGCCCTAAGATTTTAGGAGAAACTAAGTAAGAAGTTTGACAATAAGAATAGTGGAAGAGAGTTCTTGGTGGAAGATTTGGCAAACAATCTTATGGAGGTCATAATGATGATCAAAAGAACAAGGATGAGGCTAGAAGTAGTAGTTAGAACCAAATGGGAAATAATTCCAATCATTTTCGTGATTAGAATAGTAGAGATTATAGAGGAAGAGGTAGCAGACAAGGATCTGGAAGAGGAGGTTTCTATGGGAAATGTTTTCATTGTAGAAAAGAAGCTCATAGAGCATTTGAATGTACCCAGTTCCAAGGAAGGATAGATTGAAGAACCAAAGGCCTGGCTAGAGTTGTACATGTTGATCAAGATGCAAGATCCTCACATTCTAAAGATGCTAAAAGAGGAGAAGTCTTAGTTAATATAAGAGTCCTACTGAGTGGTGAGAATGAACCTGATCAAAGAAGGAGTTTGTTTTGCGTAAGGTGCAGATGTGAAGATAAGTGTTGTGATGTGATAATTGATGGTGGAAGTACTAAAAATATGGTGTTAGAAATAATGGTCACCAAGTTGAAGCTGACGAGACAGAAACACCAACATCCATATCATATTTCTTGGGTGCAAGATGACCACAAGGTTATGGTCAATTAGCAATGCTCAGTGAAGTTCAAGATTCGAAGCTACTAGGATGAGGTACTATGTGATATCATACCTATGGACATATGTCATATGTTGTTGGGTAGGCCATTGCAGTTTGACAAGCATTTTGTACATGATGGGTGAGAAAATACCTACACTCTAACCAAGGATGGAGTGAAACATAAGTTGAAACCATTGAAGGATAAAGAAGAAAAAGTATGTAGTGCTACCAGAATATGTTTTAATGCTGATGAAAAAGAGTTTCTCAAATGTATGAAGTGTGAGCATGTGTATTTTGTTATAATTTCAAAAGATAGTAAAGAAGAAGTAGAGGAGGTACCTGCAAAAGTTGTAGATATGTTGGAAGAATTTTTTGATATTGTATCAGATAATGTATTTGATAGATTGCCCCCAATGAGGAAGATTAGTGTAATGCCCCACCCAGAGATCCTTAAAAACAAGGATGAAATACAAGCCAAGAATTTTATTTTTACAAGTATGAATGCACATGACAACATCATACAGGGATCACAAAGATCGCAACAGAAGACTTCACCACAATCACGGCAACCAACAGATCTCTGAACGCCACTACCAACTAACACATGCGAACAAAAGCCAACAACTACCACAACAAGATGAGGGCTCAAGAAAAAACCACTCATCAACAAAACACCAAGCTAGGGTAGAATGCAGAAACTTGAAATTTTGCTAAGCCTAAAATCCTAAAGCCCTGAAAACTTCCTAGAATCCATAACTTATCTCCAAGAGGTCTGAAAACTATCTCAAAAGATTCGTCGCATATATTAAAATATATCTTAAGTATAAGAAATTAAATATATGTCAACTTATACTTATATGATATATTTTAAACCCCAAGAGACTAAAACAGAAACACAAAAATTGGATTTCAAGAGAAACTAACAGAATACAAAATGTAACAGCATAGGGTCAAAGAACACCCAAAAGGGTAGCCAAATCAACCCTCAAAAATTTTGGAACATGATGAAAAGAGCTCGTTGTCTACCTGCACAAGTTTTTACAAAAAACTATGCGACACTTCCTACTAAGGGAGGGTGACACTTCTCCTTAAGGTGTGCAACACTCTTCCAGTATCATACAACATTTCTCAAGAAGGCATGCGACACTCTAGAGTATCGTACGACATTTCTCAAGAAGGCGTACGACACTCTTCCAGTGTTGTATGACATTTCTCAAGAAGGCGTGCGATACTTTACAGTATCGTACGACATAGTTTGCATGGGCATGCGATACATTTTTAATGTCACACCATGCTACACAAATATCACCCAAAAAACAAAAAAACACTTCAAGAAACACAAAAGACCAAAATAGAACAAAGAACCTCCACGTTAGGGAGTACCAAATCCAAAAAAGCTTGAGGAACGAACACTCGAGTGCAAGAACAACACAAAATGAAGAACATCTATCCATCTAAACCATAGCAGCAAAGAACATACTGAAATAAACATTGAAGAGAACAAAAGCAAAATTGCAATGCATAGAAATACATCTCAGGAACAAAACAACCAAACTAAGTACATGAATCCTCCCATTTGTCAATAGCATCATAAGACCATCATGGGTCCTAGCCATCCCTCGTGTGTAACATCCCAATCCACCGACTAGATTGTCGGTACTATCGTAATAGGGATGTCACTACTAAAAACATGTACAATATCAGCATAAAGAAATCTAACATGCTAGTGATAACACATAAGATAATCCTACAGTAGATAACATCACCTATCACATGCTAAACATCAATAAGCAATAGATATGCTACTACAAAAATTCACATCATCTAATCATATGCTAAACATTATAATATGGGAATGCGTCAAATAAACTAACATCATCTAAAAATGATATCCAAGCATTCCAATGAAAGCATAAATCACAAAAAGGCATACTTTAGAACCCGAAGTACCAAGTGAAAACATCCAGCAATGGTCGCACTAGAACAAGAAGATCATCTTTGTACACTGATCCCTAGCAGTGGTGAAGGTAGCTATGCCTCCCAACCATGTGGCACCCATAGGTCCACACCCTTCATGCTAATGGAGAAAAAGATCCAACCACAAACACACATAAAGCACAACATCCAAGGCTAACACTCATGCCAGATAGTATGATGGCTAAACCAAGAACCTAAGACAATGCAAGGAGTAAAGGTCCTAGTCAGACACTCAAAAGGCTACTAAGTAGGGGCTGACATCATGGAGAGTCGCTTGGCATTGAAAAGCCCAAGCTTGGATCACGTGTGGCAACACTCTCAAGGGACTCCCTTGGAACCATCACATAAATGTGGATCTTTTCATTATCTTAAATTTTATTAACACTCACATTTAAATTTAGTTATCACTTACTTAAAACTTCATATCCTCCATCAACCTCTGATGCCATAAATGCCTAGCTACAAGATAGAAGCCCCCTCCATATGTTACCCTACCCTACCCATGCTCATCCTACAAAAAGTGCCCATGGGCATGCATACTTCCATCCCAACCCCAATGATCAAAACTTCTAGAAAATACATGGAAGGTTGAGACCCACAAGTCCTTCGACAAACATACGCACACATACTTGTGTGTGGCGCACCACCATCATGAAGATCATAACACAAGGATAGGAATTAGAACACAATGCAAAACAAAACACCCAACCGAAAGCAACTCAAGAGGACAGATTCTACATGAATCCCAAAGCCAATAAAACCATACATCATAAAATCACTCAACCGGCCTCAATCCGAGAGTACGGATTCTACATGAATCTCAATGATGTAACAAGACCAAAAGTCATGAACTTACTCAACTGGCCTCAATCTAAGAGTATGGATTCTACATGAATCCCAATGTCGATGAAACAAAGCAAAGGTCTAAAAGAAACCATAATACAAGTATAAAATCACTCAACTGAACACAATATCAGGAGTACGAATGCAACACACATCTCAATGCAACATAAAAGTGTAGAAGTGGTCTAACTCATATCCAAACGGATCATCCAAGTCCATGACCCACATTGTGTCGAGAAAACTTGAGAAAATAGGGTAGCACGCAAAATGAGGTAAAAACCCCAAACTTTGGAAAAACTACAAAATTAAAACCCATTTGACCTTTGGGCACAAAAACCCCAAAAATCCAAAAATAAATAGAATCGAACACCATATGCAAAAAGAGGTCAACATAATGGCGTAAAATCCCAAACCCTCATCCCAAAAAATAGGGAAATGTTCATACCCACCCAACCGGGTAGAACTAACATATAGAAATGGAGGGGAACATTAGTTCTCAGCCTCCAAACAAACGACTACCAAAAATAGAAGCAGAAACAAAGTAAAAATAATAAAATAGGAAAGCCCTACCTCACAGCCAAAAGGGCAAAATGGGAATCTGAACCATAAAATAAATATCCCACAGAAGTAGCTGAAAATTGTGGCAATCCAAGGTTTCCCCGAGCTGGATCCAACAAGCCCAACCTTGCAATGATCCCACACTCGTAGCTCCCACAACGAACAAAACAATAAATCCTCATAAAGAGGATTTTGGGTTTTACTCTCCAACTTTCTAATTCAAAAGTGAGAAGTGAGGAATTAAATTCCTCTTTGGATATTTATTCACTTTTTGAGTGAATAATTGATTAGGGCAAATAACAAGCCAACCTAGTTAAACCTCGAATCGACCCAAACAAAAATAGGCTATTCTTATAAATAGGAATTCATCTATGGTAAAGCTGCCAGAAATTAAAATAAAACAATTAAAAAGCCCAAAAATCCAAAAACACAGAAATCTCCTTAATAACTCTTGCAACAATGTGAACCTCTAAATGCACAGACACGCTTACTGGTCTAATCACATAATGCAAATGAGTTTGGATTTAATAATCATTGAAAGGTTTAAATTAAACATTTAATTAAGGATACGTCAACCATATAAGGACGACATTGGTAAAATATGAATGGTTGAATTGCTAACTCCATGTGCCACTATCAGGGATATAAATCATGCACACTAAACAACACAATCAAGTGCAATTGCATATAATAACAGAGCCAAAAAAATAAATGCATTAAATTGCCTAATTTAACCATTTATTTAATTATATTAAAATAATCTATTTACATCACTCACATTTGCATAAAGCATAACAACGCAGGAATGAAGTAAATAGCCAAAGCATTAAATCCATCACATAATGTAA
This sequence comes from Cupressus sempervirens, assembly GCA_028749045.1. Classification (NCBI taxonomy): domain Eukaryota; kingdom Viridiplantae; phylum Streptophyta; class Pinopsida; order Cupressales; family Cupressaceae; genus Cupressus; species Cupressus sempervirens. The sequence continues at coordinate 196,422,712 of CM053787.1, forward strand.
TCAGAGGTATGTCCAAAAACCAGATAACCGAATATCATCATAAAACACACTATCATCTCAAAATGGCATCATCATGCAATATGATCAACTGAACAACATAGTATTCTAATATCTATGATACTGAAATCAAGGTATAACATCTGGCCCTCGGATTGCCTCAAATGTAAAGCATCACATGAGTAACAAATATCTCTCTAATTAGAAATATAACAAGGTAAATGTTCGCAACACATAATCAAAGAATCCAACAAGAACAACCCATTTTAATTACTTAAGCATTTAATAATGATTGTTTAAAAAACATTAAAAGGGCACTTAAAATGCATAAGAAAACATAGTCATAAATATGACTAACCACTACTACAGGAACCTAGTCCAATGTAGCATGGTAATAAAACATAGTGCAATCTCTGCACACATCTCAGGGTAATCATGAAACAACCTCATGATACCCCATCAATCTTGGTAACCACTGGCACAAACCTCAGTGAATCAAAAATCACAACATAATCTCATAGATCAGTCAAAAGCATAAACAAAGCAACTAATATAGAAACATAAATCCAAACACCTCGATGGTGTAGACCACTTAGGGTCACAATCATGATCCATCACAAAAAAAGATCAATAAGGTTGCATCCATCAGGATGACTTATAGAAGTCAAATGGGAGAGGCACTACAATTAATCACCAGATGGATTTGGTTCCATGAGCCAGTTTTTGAAATAGAGAAGTGCACAGAATGACACTAGTAGAAAGTGAAGAGTTGAATAAACAAGTTCATGAGTTGGTACAGAAGGGGTTGATTCAAGAGAGTCTAAGTCCATGTGTTGTACCAATAGTATTAGCACCAAATAAAAATGGAGGATGGAGGATGTGCATAGATTCTCACACTATCAATAAGATCACAATCAAGTATAGATTTTCATTTCCAAGGATTGATGATATTATGGACTATTTGAGTGTAGCTGAGTATTTCACAAAGATAGACCTGAAGAGTGGATACCATAAAATTCATATTAGATAAGGTGATGAGCGGAAGACTACTTTCAAGACAAGGGAAGGACTGTATGAGTGGTTAGTCATGCCTTTCAAGTTAACCAATGCATTGAGCACTTTCATGAGGTTCATTAATGAGGTACTAAAGGAATTTCTAGGTAAGTTTGTCATTATTTACCTAGATGATATATTGATATTTAGTATGACATTGGAGGAGCATTTGATCGATATTCCCAAGGTGTTTGATAAGTTGGGGGAAGAAAAATTTCTAATAAACATGAAGAAGTGTAGTTTTGTAAAGAAGGAGTTAGTGTACTTGGGATTTGTCGTCTCAGTAGAAGGTCTAAAAATAGATCCAGAGAAAGTGAAGGCTATCCTTCAATGCCCTACTCCAAGGAGTGTGATAGAGATAAGATATTTTCATGGACTAGCCACATTTTATAGAAATTTCATAAGAAGTCTTAGTAGTATTTGTGGACCCTTGACTAAAACAATGAGAGGGGATAAGAAAGAGTTTAAGTGGACTATAGGAGTAGATAAGAGTTTCAATCTATTGAAATAGAAAGTTACTAAGCAACCTATTTCAACACTTCCTAATTTTAACAAGGTGTTTCAAGTAAACTGTGATGCTAGTGGTACTACAATAAGAGTTGTTTCGAGCCAAGAAGGTAGGCCTGTTGCTTATTTTAGTGAGAAGTTGAATGATGTAGAAATAAAATATTATATTTATGATCAGGAATTGTATGCTATAGTTCAAGCATTGAAGAAGTGGAGACACTATCTTCTTCCTAATGAGTTTTTTTTGTATATTGATCATCAAGCTTTGCAATATTTGAATAGTCAAAAAAAATTGAACCAAAGGCATTTAAAGTGGGTTGAGTTTTTGTAGAGTTATACATTTAATTTGAAACACAGGAGTGGGAAGTCTAACAAAGTTGTAGATGCTCTTAGTAAGAGATAACTTTTGTTGACAGAAACGCAAATAGAGGTGGTTGGGTTCAAGGAACTTAGTACTCTATATTTAGATGATCTTGATTTTGGTGAAACATGGAAGGCTTGTATAGACCTTGTTACACTTGATAAGATAAGGTAGTTGGATTTCATGATCTAGGATAGTATTTTGTTCAAAGGAAGCCAATTGTGCATTCCTAGAAGTTTAATGAGAGAGAATCTCATCAAGGAGAAGCATAATGGAGGATTGGTCGAACATTTTGGTAGGGATAAAACCATAGCATTGGTTGCTAAGAATTATTATTGACCATAGTTGTAGCAATATGTGAAGACGTTTGTACAGGGTTGCAGAGTATGTCAAATGGTAAAAGGAGTGAAGCAAAAAAAGGATAGTATCAACCATTACCTGTACTAGAGAAGTCATGGGAGGATGTTAGAATGGATTTTATTCTTGGATTACCGAGGACTCAGTGTGTGAATGATTCTATTTTTGTGGTGGTTGACAGGTTTTCAAAGATGGCACAATTTATTCCTTGCAAAAAGACTAGTGATGTTGTTCATGTAGCAGAATTGTTTTTCAAAGAGAAGTGGTGTGACTACATGGCCTGCCTAAGAGTATAGTTTTAGATCAAGATACCAAAATTTTTGGTTATTTTTGGCATACATTATGGAAGAAGTTGAAGATAGATTTGAGGTTTAGTTCATCACATCATCCATAGACTAATGAATAGATAGAAGTTGTGAATCATAGTTTGGAAAACTTGTTGAAATATTTGGTTGATGGGATCTAATTTTACCACAGGCAAAATTTTCATATAATAATTCTATTGATAGGAGTACTGGTAAATCACCATTGTAGATTGTATAAGGGAGTAGTCCCAGAAATTCTTTTGAATTGAGGTAGTTGGATAAAGTAGAGATAAGTAGTGCTAAAGCAGAAGATTTTGCTAAACATTTGAAGAACATCCATGAGGAGGTGAGGAAGCATATCATAAAGATGAATACATAGTATAAGGCTAAGGTGGATGTGAAAAGGAGGTATAAGGAATTTTAGATTGGAGATGAAGTCATGGTTCATTTGAGGAAGGAGCATTTTCCAATGGGTACATATAATAAGCTGAAGATGAAGAAGTTTGGCCCATGCAAGATAGTGAAAAAGGATGATTATGGAAATTCTTATGAAGTGGAGTTTCCTACTGAATTGAATATTTCACTAGTACTTAATATATTAGATTTGACAAAGTAATATGAAGGAGGTGATGGAGATGAAGTTACAGAAGCATAGTGGAGTATTCCAGCAACTAGTTTGGCTACAAAGGAAATTGAGAAGATACTAGATAGTTGTGTTGGAAAAAGTACAAGGAACAAAACTTATGAGGAATACCTGGTCAAATGGAAAGGGAGGTGAGTAGAGGATTCATCATGGCTAGCAAAGGAGGAGGCTAACCATCTTGATTTTCCTCTGAACACCTGAGATGTGATGGAGTCACTTCTCAAATTACCCCAAGTGTCTAATGTAGGAGAATCCTAGGTGTAAGAGCAAACTTGTATCACCCCAATAATATTTGTATTTCAGTCTTTTCTATTTTAATAAGGACTAGTAGACATGGTGGTTAATATTTATGGGAACTTTCTATTTTTAGTAAATTTCTCATATGAGGTTAGAATGTTCTCATTTTCTACAGGAAGGATCATTTTGGAGTTTTAAGCCTACCATTATAATCTCATTGCTCAACCATAAGTATCAAAGAAGTTATTTCAGATTTTTGGTGGAAACATTTGCAGAAAAATCTTCAGGCTCACTATTGGAGGCCTTAGAGTGCCTGGATGAGGCCCAAAAATATGTTGGAAGGGTGCTAGCACATTCTCGAGCCTATAGATCAAGGGCTAGCATTTTTGAAAAGTGATTATAATAGTCAATCAAAGAAATGGTTCATCAGTTATATCCTTTCAAAGTTGAGCTACCCAAAATATCTAAAATAATTGTCAAAGATGTATTTGGCTGGCTCTATATGTATTGTTAGGGTTTGTCAGCCCTACATATTAAGTTTCAATGTCTAAAACCTTCTCGGGTGGCATAAAATTACCTATTTAATAAAGACCTAAACATTGTCTAAGATAGCTCTAGGTGATAGTTTGTAGCTTTTCTTGTAGATTATTGTAATGAAGGTGCCCATGTGGGTTAGCATAGTGTACTTGAGAATTCTATAATTTTGCATTTGTGGCACAAATAAGAACTCCATATTTTGTTCTCACATTGGCTATTGTTTCTTTGTGTTTGTTATGAGTTTATGGTTTTAAGGGGAGTACCATTTATCATATCCATTGAATTCACTAATGGTTACTCACTATATTAGGTAGGGGCAATCTATCTCCAATGGATTGACTATTTGTGGCAGCATAAGAAAGGTCAAAGTGGGTTATTTTCTCCCTCATTCAAGCCCCTCCTATACTATTCTTCCTTATAGATAGTAGAACCTAGAATCTCCATTCCTTTAGTGTACATCAACTTCTTCTCTACATTCTCAAGGCCCCTATTTTGTTTGGATTTTACTGTGAGCTTCAATGTGACATGCATGAGCTAGGAGATCACAAGGAATCTCTTTCTCCATCAGCATAGAGGTAAAAGCCCATCAGTAGGTATTTTCTTACAACCTCCCTGCTCAAATACCATGCTTCCAAGGGCATTCCATTCTCTAGAGGAAATCATTGACTAGCTCTCTAAGGTCTCACTCAAGTTGGTGGAGTAATTTCTTGATTCTGCTTGGTCACGTGTCCTATGGTAATGTGATTCATTCCTTAACTTTTTACTCCTTCAACATCTTGTGATCATATTCCCTATGTTTGATAACTTTGAGTTCTTTTCCCTTTCATTTTGGTTCCTTCATGCATATTTTATCGCTCCACTAGCATAAGGAATAGGAAAGTGTGAAGGAGAAATGAGTCTGCATGACCCCATGTCACCCACCATGCATGAAAAGTTAGAAAGAAAATGTACTCAATGCATAGTGTTTGTTCATTCCTTCAGCAAGCTGCAAATGCTCTAAGAAAAAATGCCACTTATGAAACCCCAATGCTCATCTATGTTCCTCTTATGAGGACTTTGCCTCCAACCACCAACCATTCATGTAAAACACCATTCCCTCAAGTAAACTATTTATTACAACAAAATTTATTTGTAAATATTTAATCTTTGTCAAGTGTTGGCTACTTTTCAATCCACACCAAATGACCTCACCATTATAAGTCTACATTTTAGATCCAACACTATTTTGGATACTAACATAGCAAAAAATTCTTGCACCTTATTCCCATGCACCCCGTGTAGTTGTGATAAGACTATGAGACACTCCCTTGAGATGTAAAGCACATTTACTATCCTTGGAATCAAAACTGAAAAATAGCTTTCTCTAACACAAATTATCGAGTAGTGTGATCACTGACCATCATTTTATGAAAATTTATCTCATATGGTGACAAAATGCCAATCCATAAATCCTTCTCAAGTGTCTTCCACTCATGTTGTTCACATTAGTCCAATGAAAAGAAATGTATTTCTATGGAGGCATAGTTCAATCTTTTGTGAATATTTTGACATCCCATATGAGTATTATACCTTTACTCAAAGTAAATGAGCATATTTTTTAAGATGTGAAAATATTTTAAGTCCAATAATATAGACCTATTCACAAGCTAGAATAGATCCAAATTTTAAACCTAGTGAAGTTAGTCGGGCCCCAAAGTGGGTCTGGCTAAAAAAAGTTAAACTAAAACACCTAACCAGTCAAATCCACTAAATGGACTCTCTAAAATGATTGGATTTGAACTAGATTGAAATCCATCGTCAATTGATCAATTAAAACTCAATTTACCATGTTCATGCAAACTATGATTTTCCTGCCAAGAAGTCCTCTAACTAGCCTTAAAAATTGACCAAAACACATGATCAAGCTTTGAAAAATTGACATGCTAAATATTTACTCCACATTCTCATACCCTATCATATTTTATGTCATGAATACACTTGGGTCAAAAGATAGTGATAGTCAAAGTTGCCTTCTCAGAACTGTCTACAAGCAAACATGTCAGAAAATAATAAATTGCATTCAGTTTTGGCTTCAAAAATAGGTCAAACTGACACTTGGAGGCACAAAAATTGGGGCATTAGTTCACTATCATGAGGAGAGTATTATTCTATGATTTGGTCTCATGATGAAAAACTGGGTGCAACTGGTAAATATTCAAAGTGGGATACTTAGAATTGCAGGATTGGGAACAGTGGTAGAAAAGTGATTTTTGCAAACATGAAGGACCTAGGAAAGTGTGCAGATGGATTTATCAAGATTTGCAAACTAGAACAATTTTTTTTAAAATTAAGGTAGAATACATTTATACAATCTATTTGGTTTCAGAAATCAAAGATTTAGAGTTATGACATCATGAATAGGGGTATTGATCAATCTATACTTTAGGACACCAATAAAACTTTTGAAATTGCATTTGGAATCATGTTTAAAAACTAGTCAAACAGATTTTTCATATGCTCAAATTTGGAACATAGAAAGTTTCTAACCTCTAGAATTTAATGCAATATGATTTTTTTCATTTTTGTCAACTAGGTCAAAGTTACAACTGGTCAAATAGGGCCTCCCAAAATTTTGAACAATTTACATTAGCATGACAATAGAAAACAACCGACTTTGAGGGATTCAAAACCTAATCAAAAAATATAGAAATGACTTGAAAATAGAAATATAGGTTCTTTGATATGCATGCTAAACACTACCAAATTGGTGAGTCATGAAACATTATTGGGTATGAGATATTCAAATGCAAACTAGGCTTTTTGTTACTGCTTGATAGTTGGGCAAAAATGCAGATTTGAACATTGCTCAAAATGGAACTTCACAGAATGACTCAAAATGGAAATTTATCTTCATAAGATGCATGGATATACTGAATGAAAAGTTTTAGAAACATCAAACACCTCATAGGGTTTAATAGAATAGCTAGGTACACATGCATTAAATGCACTTATAGGGCTCCATTTTTACTCAAAAGCTTACAAAATTACTCAAATCAAGAATGCAAATTTGAGTCCCAACAGGGGTATCACCCCTATTTTACCTCTAAGATACTTGTAAGTATCCTTAGGTAAATATTTTATGAAGATATTAGCTATCTACTCTTTTGTATTCACATATTCCATCCTCACTTCTTTGTTTTGAACTAACTCTCTCAAGTAATGATACTTATTGCAATGTGCTTATTCTTTGTGTGTGTCACAGGGTTTTTTGATATATTTATAGCACCTATATTGTCACAATAACATAGGTTTAGTGATATCCTCCTTCATACCTTTGAGTAGTTGTTTGATCCATAAAATATTTCTATAATTTACTACAATAGCCACATATTCAACTTCAGTAGTAGATTGAGATATACAAATTTTTTTCTTGTTGGTCCAAGTGATCAACCTATTTCCTAATAAAAATGCTCCACCATTTGTGCTCTTTATGTCATTAATGTTTCTAGCCCAGTCAGCATCAATGTAGGCTCTCAACTCAAATTTTTCATTTTTCTTATAATATAGACCATAGTCTTCTATTCCTTTCAGATATCTCATAATTCTCTTAATAGCTATTAAATGATTCTCCTTAAGATTATCAAAGAATCTTGCAACAATCCCAATAGATAATTCAATGTCAAGTTTTATATGCACTACATATTGCAATTTTCTAATCATAGACCTGTACAATGTTTGATTTGCATTAGCTAAATCATCTTATGTTTTGTCACCATAGGTGTACTAACTAGTTTTGAATCTTTCAATCCAAAAGTTTTCAATATTTCCTTAACATATTTAGACTGAGTGATGTATATACCATATTTCATCTAATATAATTACAAACCACCAAATAATTTTATCTCTCCAAACATAGACATCTCAAATTCTTTCTTCATTTCATTTGCAAATGCCTTATGTAATCCATCTTGACCTCCAAATATTATATCATCAACAAATATTTTAGATAGTAAAATACCTTTACCTCCTTTTGTCTAAAAGTACAATTTTTTTTTATCATTAGTCTTCTCAAAACCAATCTTTACAAGATAATTGTGAAGCCTTTCATACCATGCTCTTGGGGCTTTCTTTAAATCATATAAAGCTATGTGTAATCTAGATACCATTTTCTTGTTGTTAGCATCAACAAATCCTTCTAGCTATTCTATATAAACCTCTTCTTCTAATATGTCATTTAGAAATTTTGACTTCACATCCATTTCATAAACTTTGAAACCATTGTATGTAGAGTAAGCAAGTAGAGTTCTTACTCCTTCCAATCTTGCAATAGGGGCAAATATTTCTCCACTGTCTATTTCTTCATCTTATGCATACCCTTTGAAAACTAATCTTGCCTTATTCCTTGTGACTTCACCATTTTCATCTAACTTGGTTTTGTAAACCCACTTGGTTTCAATCACATTCTTGTCCTCTAGTTTGGGAACTAGAGTCCATGTCTTATTCTTCTCAATCTACTCAATCTCTTCTTTCATGGCTTTACTCCAATTCTCATTTTCTAAGGAATCTTTCACTATCTTAAGTTCATGCATGCTCAACAAACATGTATCACTTCTTAGCCTATTTCATGTCATTGGTCTAGCATCTTTGTCTCCAATAATTTTTTTAGTAGGGTGATATCTTTTGACATACTTTGACAATCTTGGTTCTGCTCTTCTTTCTTCATTAGGTGTATCAACTTCAGAATTGCTATGTACTTCTCTATCTAGTAATTCAACATCTCTTTCATGTACACTTATCTCAGAATCAAAAAGTACCTTAGCTTCTGTCTGCAACTTGACTCTTGATTATAACTTAGTTCTTGAATGCAACTTGGTATTCATTGTATGTGACTTAGTAGTAACTAAAACTTTTGTTGATTTGCAACTTAGTTTATACCATCTTCATCAACAGGCATACCATCATAAAAGTATACAAAATATTTATGCTCCTCAAGTTCCTTCATAGGTTTTGCTTCATGTACCTCCATATATTCATCAAACTTCACATTTTCACTTTCCACAACTTTTTTAGTGTTAGTATTTAAACTCTTATAAGCTTTACTTTTTGTGGAATAGCCAAGGAATATACCTTCTTCACTTTTAGCATATAATTTACCATTCTTGAAATCCTTAAGAATGTAGCACTTGCTTCCAAATACCTTAAAATATTTTACATTAGGTGAGTATGCATACCATAATTCAAAAGGTGTTGAATGTGTACCTTTCTTTACTTTTACATGTTTCAAGGTATAGACAGATGTACTTACATCCTCTCTCCAATATTTCAAAGGAACATTCTTCTCCATCATGAGTGTCCTAGCCCAGTCCATTACAAATTAGTTCCTCCCTTTAGCAATCTCATTTTATGGAGGGGTCTTAGGTGCATATGTTTGTCTTTTGAATTCTTTGTCATTTAATAACATCTCAAACTCATTTGATGTAAATTCTCCACCTCTGTCAGGTCTCAAACATTTCAAGCATTTACCTATCTCCTTTTCAACTCTAGCTAAGTACCACTTAAACATTTAGAAAGCATCAAATTTCTACTTTAGAAATATAACTATCATCATCCTAGAATGATCATCAATAAATAGGATAATGTATTTGTCACCTTTTTAGCATTGCACATCAATTGGTCCACACAAATTAGTATGAACAATCTCTATAATTTCTTTTCAGGTGTGAGTCTTACTCCTAAAACTAGATTTTGTCATTTTGCCTAGCTGACATTGTTTGTAAATTATATTGTCAGGTTTCTTCAATTTAGACAAACCTCTTACTCTTATCATGTTACTGATACTCTCTAAGTTATCAAAGTTAGCATGACATAACCTCTTGTGCCATAACCACACATCATAAAATTCTACAACAAGACAAGTAGCATAATTCATATCAAGATAAAATAGATTACCTCTAGTCTAATCACCTTTCCCAATTAGTTTTACATTATTGTCATAGATCTTAGCTATCATGTTCTCAAACTCAACCTTGCAACCTAAACTATTTAGTTTTGACACACTCAAAAAATTATAGTTAAGTCCTTCAACATAATAAGCATTGTTACACGTGATCTTTTCTATTAGTTTTATAGAACCTTTTCCTTTTATCAGATAGGGTGCATCATTACCAAACCTTACACTATTTCCACCATAATAATTTAGGGTAATGAATTACTTTTATTTCCAATCATGTGATGTGAACACCCATTGTCAATGATCCATCTGTCACTCTTGTTCACATAAGACACCAATGAATTTGCAATGATCCATTTGTCATGTGATGTGAACACCCACTATCAATGATCCATCTCTAGTTTCCTCTTCTACAATGTAGAAAGACTTCTTGTCTTTGTCTTTGTAATTTTTTTTGTCCTCGTCTCTTTTTCTTTTGTATTTGTCTCCAATTCTATTTTTCTTCTTCTTTGGACATCTAGTAGTGTTATGACCAACCTCACTGTAATTAAAACACATGATACATAACTTACCTTTAAAATTTTCTTTGCCTCTATGAAATCTCCTTACTAGTAGTGCTTCAATTTGTTCTACATCTTCCTCATCTATATCACTATCACTAGAAACATATTTGACCTTTTTCTTCTTCTCTTTAGGTTCCTTTAATGATAGTTTAGCTTTGAAAGTAGATTCAACATTATTAGATTTAAACTTATCAAAATTAGAGAGCTCAAAGGTAGTGAACCTACCTACCACACCTTCTAGAGTTAGATTAGAACCTGGTATACACCTTAATTCTTGTATGGTAGAAATTCTAATAGCATAGATGGGCAACAATGTTCTCAATACTTTACTTGATATAGTATCATCATCTATCTTAGCAATATCTCCTCTTATAGCATTGAGAACATATTTTATTCTACAACAATATTGAGCAACATTCTCACCTTCTTGCAGCCTCATGTCATCGAACTTAGCTCTAAGACTTTCACATTTGGCTCTCAAAACATTTGCATCTCCTCCATAAATGTTATAAAGAGCATCCCACATCTTTGCAGAATCACAAACCTTGATTTCATCAAACTCATAATAACTTAGAGCAAAGGCAATCTCCAAGATTGCCTAATTGTGTTCTTTCTTCTTTTTTAGATCATCAATAGTTGGGGCTCTAGTAGGGTTGACATGCTCAGTGATAATGGTAGATTGTGCATGATCTCCAAGACCTAGGTGTAGCTTCATTAGAATTTTCCATGCAGGGAAGTTCTCCTTGTTAAGATTGGGTACCTCTCTCTTCAACATCTTGATCTTTTTCTTTTTGTACCTTTGAATTGGTCCTCTTAAACACTATGGCTTTGATACCAATTGTTGGAACTCTTTAGAATAACTAAGAGGGGGTTGAATCAATTATCCAAGGTCTAGATTTACAAATAAAACTTTTTAATGTTTAGGAGACCCATATCCATAAAACCTTATTATGCATGCATCCATTAGATCATACAATACTTAAACTTTGTAAGTTATTGTCCTAGGTCAAAAAAACTTTGCATAAATGTAAACATGAAACATAATAGATTAAATAACACATTTAACACAAGGATTTTATGTTGAAATCCAATTTTAGAAAAACCACTAGTAACATGCTACTAATTCTCACTCTTTTGAAGTGATGCCCTGTGAAAGGCCAACCCTGTTAAAGGTTACAATATACATTATTAAATGTGACCTGGTTAAAGGATTTCAATCACCCTATTAGGAGTGGGCCATGTTAGATGACTTTAGATCATTCATTTGGAATGTCACCTTGTTAAAATATTTACAAATGACTATTAGGTCAACCGTAATCCAAAGTATTTACCCTAGATTGATACAATGATTAGAAAGTAACAATAAGGCTTGATCTAATAACAAATTATAGCTCACTTTCATATTATAGATCTTTGTTTTAGTCCTCCATTCTACTTGGCATTCACACACTTTAGCTCTGATAACTTATTCACCCTTCAAGCATTCATACTCTTAAGCCTTCTTTCTTTGCATGTCAATTGCAGTCTCTTTTGTTTATCCATTGAATGAAGCAATACCCTAGACTCCTTGTCTTCCTTAGGTTCATGAACATGACAACCTTTTCTTCTGACCATCTTTCTCTATAAATAGAGATTAAAGATCTTTTGCTACATAACCAAAATTATCCATTTTAGGGTTAGGTAGGATTAGGTAGGATATAATGAATCTAACCACTTTTCTGTTTGATTTGTCTAGAAACTAATTCTATAATCTTCCTTGAATTCACCACAAAATGGTTTATCTTGAATTCTTTGTCACTAGCTCATCATAGTTATCTTCCAAATGCTTCACACAATTCAAGAAAGAAAAATTGTCACTTTAAATTTGTCAAATCTATGATTTAACATGAATATTGGCACTCAGCATCAATATGATATTACTCAGCTTCCATACTGTTCTTGCACTCATCTTACACTAGTTTACTTAGTGAACACTAAAGCTTATTGTGATTGGCATCAACTAAAATTTACTTGGATTACACTGTATTCAATCAGCATACACTAAATCTTCACTTTTCTCGGCTCCAAGTGAGTTTCTTCTTGGCTGGCACTAACTTTTCTTGACACCTACTGTGCACTCAGTTAAGCTTGGAAGACACAATTCTTCTTACTTGTTCTTCTAGACTTAATCAATGTATCCAACCTTTGTAGCCTTAAGTAGATAAACAATATGCTATATCATCACTATCTTAACTGATCTTTGTACTCCTTTTTCATATCATAACATAACCTTTCCTCTAGGTGCTCTTGTTATCTCATTTGATCAAATCCTCTTCATCAATCAAACAAAATGATAGTACTCAAATCAACTAAGCATTTTTCTTATGAGCAAGTAGCAGGTTTGACATCAGTGACAAAATAATGATTCAAACACATCCTCCTACTTGTATCAATCTTTTCTCAATAACTTCTACATGTTTTCCATAGCCAAATTCATTTTTCTTAGGACAAATAATCGAGAAACTTTGAAAATGGTGTAAGCTTTGCAGTTTTTTAGCCTTAATAAGTCATGATTGTAATTATTTCTTGGTAACACTTTTCTCAATAAGAAAACATCCTTAAATTGTTATTAAAACCTTTGTGATCAATACTTACATCTTTGGTACAATTGGCAAGTAATGAAAAATTGGCCACTTTTTCCAATTCTTTGTACTTCTCCTCTTCCTTATGATTATTAAATATTTTCCCTATCTTTTCATCAATAGCTATTAGAGGGTGCATTTTAACGATGTCATCATTACTATTATTCAGTGAGTTGTGCTTCACCTCCATACTATCTTTATGTTTTCTCCTAAATTTGGTGATCATTTGTCTCTTTCTAATCCCTTTTCTAGATTTTAACAACTTAATTTTCCCATCATTAATATTAACTCTCCCTTTAGTGTTGTCTTTTTAATAGTAATATTTACCTTGATCCAAGAAAAATTATAATGATATTAATTATCGAGATAAAAATAGAGGAAGTCTCTTTAATTCTTATTTCCTTAGACATTTCCCACTATATCCTTAATTAATATAAACTTAAGTTGATTTGGACAATTAACCTCGGTAATCACTTTTCCTTTGTGGCATCCCAAACCTAGTTAGTAAGGAAATATATCACTCCATTCCCTTCTCTTAGCCCGTGTCTAATCTTAGCTTCCCTAAACAAATTTCTTCTTTTGCAATCCTCCATAAGACTCAAAATCCTCCAAGGACTCTTACCATCGCCCAAAAGGATATCAAATATAAGTTTTGAGTTCGCTTCCACATAACTTTATCAACCCTTAACTCCTAATGATCTTTAATAGCCTACCACATCGCTAGCCCTTCAATATACTTGTTAAAATTGATTCCTATATATTTATTAAAACTATTAATTAGTTCTCCTCTTATATTTTTTACCAAACCAAGGTATTTTTTAGTGGCTAATATTCGCCAATTGGCTAATTTCAAAAAAATTTGGTAAGTAATTTGGCTAATAATTTAAGATTTAAGGAAACCTAATTCGCCACATTTTTATAAAATTTAGTTCTAAAATGTTTAAAGCTTCTCAATAATTTATTTTATTAAAAAAGTTAAACTCAAAGATTCACCAAAATATGTCATACATGATTAGATTTGATTCACTAGAAATTAAAATTAATTCACTAATAATTATCATAATTATTAGTTATTTTAGGGATATATCACTAATATTTTGTTTTCACTATTGATTTAGAATAAAAATTAATAATCCTCATAATACTCCATGGGGTAAATAATGTTCAATTTTGATTTGTAAATTTCCATGGTGATTCATGAACTTCCTATTATTATTGAGATTTGCTAATATTTTCTACAAAAAAATTATGATTCTAAAATAATCACCATTATAAATAATATTTAATATATAAAAATTGAGAGATTCACCAATAGATATTTTTTTTTTTGAAAATAATGAAAGATTCACCAATATTTTATATCTTTTTCTGGAGGGGGGTTTCTTAAAGTTTACCCTAAACCAAACCTCATCTTCCAAAGATTTCAAAATTACCTTTAGAACAACCATCTACATTGTGTTTCCATCAATTTTGGTTTAGATGGATCCATATATTTTCCATCCTTTTCTATATCTTCAACCAATTCAAGTTGGTGAGGTTCTGGTCAATGTGCGAAGTTTTTTTAAATTCTAGTTTCACAGAGGGAGGGGTAAGCAATGCCCCTTGAGTAGGAAGTAGCATTGACATTCTCCATATTAGATCTCTTAACAATTTGAAAAAAATTAGTAGCATATTTTCTCTCCTCCCTAAAGGTTCTATTATTTCTTTCTTTCCATAAGTTCTGAGCTATGGTAGGGAAGATTTTTTGGCAAAGATTTTATAACACGAGATGGGATACGGAAGAGTAATTCCAAATGATAAGCAAGTCTATGACAGTTTTAGGAATAATCTAGAAGGTTTAGAGAGGTTGAAACACAAGACTTTGTAGTTCATTAGAGAAGGAACAACTCAAGAAAAGGTGATCTATGGACTCTTCTTCCTTTTTAGATAGGATGCATCTATTTGTTAGGAAGAATCCACATTTAGAAAGATTATCCAGGGTTAACTTTTTTTGTGGATCACCACCCACTAGAAGTAGTTAATTTGAAGGGAAAGCTTAGGAGTCCATAAGAGATTCCACTTTAGGTCATCAACTTCAAGATGGATTTCAAAAATATAGGTCATTTTAATAGAGTAGGAACCATTGTTGACATATCTCCAAACCCACCTATCTTCAGAACTGGTATTGAATAGCTAGGGATTTGGGAGAAGATTTGTCAATTCCTCCACTTTAAGCTTTCTAACATTAGATATTCTCCTCATTTACCTATGGCTTTCCCATAGATTTGTAAGATCCACCCCATCTAGCTCTTCCTTCTTCCTATTCCATAGAGTCTTCAACTTTCTCTCTTAAATGTATTTTTAACCGTTATTGCATGGAGTTGTTAAGGAAGACTGATTTAAGTTGGCTATCTTATCTCCATAGATAAGACCACAAAAAGGAGTTTGTCTCATTGCCTATTATTTTCCTATTGCCCTTTCTTAGAATTTTTTTGATTTTATTGATATTTTTCCAGAGGAAAGAACGGTTAATAACATAACTTTTTTCTAGAATAGTGTCACTTGGGGAGCGAGGCATATACTTCACCTGCAAGATGCTAGTCCACTCTTTTTTTTCTTCTAATAGTTTCTAGCTTATCTTAGAAGTTAGGTCTGTATTCATCTCTTTGAATTTCCTTATCCCTAGACCACCATGCACTAGGGGTTTGTAAAATGTCTCCCATTTAACTAGGGAAATTTTTATTTTGTCCTCATTATCATTGCACACAAAAATGAATTGTATTTTTTCCATGGTTTTAGTAATTTTGTTAGGCATGACTATCATAGAAATGTAGTAACTAGGGATGCTCTAGAGGAAAGCCTTTATAAGTTTTAATTTTCATCCTTGACTTAGAAGTTTTCCTTTCCATCTGGAAAGATTTTTCTACAATCTCTCTACTATTTTGCTCTAAAAGGATAAAGGAGACTTCTTAGGGGAAAAAGGGAGACTGAGGTAGATATCTAGGATAGAGGATATATCATAGTTTAGGGTGTTGGAGATTTCATCTTGGGTGGCACAATTAGTATTAAAAAAGAACAACTTACTTTTTTGCAGGTTGATACATTGTCCTGAAATAGTAGTATAATAATTAAGAAAAGTTTTCCACCTTTTAGCTTCTCTCTTCTAAGTTTCCCCAAATAGGACAATATCATCAACAAATTACTAGTGCATTGAGGAGGGAAATGCAAGAGTAGCTTTGATACCTTTCAGGGGGTGACTTCTATTCATAATGGAGAGGTTTCTTCTGAGGACTTCGATCACCACAATAAAAAGGTATGGGGATAAAGGGTCTCCTTGCCTTATACCAATATCCATAGAGAATAATCTAATGGGATATCCATTTATTAGAATAACATACAAGGTAATTTTGACACAATTCATTATCATATTAAGGAAATTCCCTTTGAATCCAAATATTATCAAAATTTCCTCTAGAAAGGACCAACCAAATCTATTATAAGCTTTGGAAGTGTCTATCTTAAGAGACATTAAAGGAATCCCTTTAGATTCCCTAGTATCAACCAATTCATGTGTAGTAATCATTACATCAATAATGTTCCTTCCTATCATAAATCATTTTGTTCTTTAGATACCAATTTATCAAGAATAGATTTTAGTCTATTCACCATCACTTTAGAAACAATCTTATAAGAAGTATTGCAAAGACTAATAGACCTATAATCCATAAGGTAGGATGATGGGTTATTTTATTCTGGGATAAGAGCAATATAGGTTTTATTAAGGTCCTTGGGTAGCTAACCAATTCTGAAGAAGTGACACACATCCTTGAAGACCACCTCAACCACAATATCCCCATACTCTTGGAAGAAAGTAGGAAGGAACCCATCAAGACCAGGGGATATGAAGGCCTGAAAAGAGAAGAAAACTAGTTTACCTCATCTTTGGCAACTTTTCGTAGAATATTTTGGTTATCTACTTTAGTAAAAAGCTTCAAGATATAGTTCAATAGGTTTCTAGGGTCTTCCAAAGGGGTGGTAGATCCTTTATTCATGAAATAGTTGATTGCTTCCTTAGTTAAGTCCTATTCCTCTATCACTATCATACGATCTTCTTTAGTTAGGGATCTAATTTAATTCTTGTATATATGTTTTAGAGTGGATTGATGAAAAAATCTCATGTTCATGTCTCCTTCAATTAGCCATTGAATCCTTGAATTTTGTTTCTAGAACACTTATTCTTGTTTGGATATTTTAAACCATTGTACCTACATTTTTAAGAGGAACCAACAGAAGGTGACAAAGAGATTGTCGGGTGAGAGATCTTAACCTGGTAACATGATATTCTATCATGAAAGGCAGAGATTTAAGTGTGACCAAAAGTCAATAATAACCTATAGTGGTGGTGAGTAATTAAGATTAAATAGGAATTAGCCCTTTAATAACAGTTCTATCTGAGAATTAGAAGATTGGAGAATTGGTATTCGCAAAAATTCAAACACACTCATTCTAGGAACCAGATCATTTTGTACAGTCTGTGCCCCATTCCCTCTATAGGTTGAAGTTGTGGTAAGACATGTTACATATGCTATAATAGAGCTAATATAATCTAGAGGGGTTGGTACACATGTTATTGGTGCTTTCTCTGATTGAGGCCCAAGTGTTTAACAAAATACCTCTACAAGTAGATTACCCACCGCAAGACAAGATTGTATGAGAACTATTTGATAGAATGTCAGGTATAGTATCTTCTTTGGTTTATTAATATATGAATTAGTTTTTTTATTCATATATTTCTTAATTTTTTTTTTTTGTGGAAACCCCACCCAATCCTACAACACTACACCAAATAGTTGACCTCTTGACATTATTGGAGAAGGATAATGTAGATCTGAAAGTCACAACTCTTTCTCTCTCAATAGTTTTCCATGGTCTCTTAGCATAGTTGTAGAAGTATAAATCAGTGAATCAAACTCTCCAAGACACTATTCACTCCTCATCTCAATCATTGAATGATTTGAACCAGAAGGTTGTGGCTAATTCTTCACGCATCTAAGACCTCTCTGAAACTTTTGCCACACAAACAATAAACATTACAAACGATATCAACTCCATTATTGAAGAATTTGGGGATATAGGAAACCTCAAGAATAAGCATACTGAGCTTGTTAAAAAAACATCTATTTTGACTAAAACAGAGCAACAAATTAAAACTTGGGCCTCCACTTGCAAAATCTCTAGTGCTATGTCTCTTCTTGAGGTCGACAAAATTGTCCAAGAGAAGTTGGAAGAGGATCAAGTTAGGCACTTCATGGAACTCAACCTTCATGTTAGAGGTCTTCCTTCATCCTCCATTGACCCTCTCCCTACAGGCTACTCATTTCTTAGCTTTTCGATATTACATTAGATAGAGCATTGTTTGGACATGATGGCACCCTTTTTATTAGGTTTCTCTCACTAGTTGATCAACTCCAATCTCTCAGGGCAAAGAAGAATCTCTTCCTTCTTCCCACAAAGATATTTCTTGATGATGACCTCACAAAATCATAGGTAGCTGAACTAAAGAACTCTAGGAGCCTCATGGTAGAAGCAAGGAGTAATAGGAAATGGGCAATAATAAGGAATCTAAAAGTAATTATTTGTGATTCGCCTCCCAAGGGTTGGGATGCAAGACATACCCAAGCCAAATAATAGTTTGAGCACCAATAGTTAGGCAAGTCTAAGCCCTCCATTAGCTCTTTACTTGTCAATTGTTGGAATGGCAGTGGCTCTCTGTCATCTTTGTCAGGCTTACTTCATGATGCAATTGGGTATGCTGATTTGTTGGTTGTTACCAAGACTCATGAGAGTCCTACTCAGCCCCTTCCAAGTTACACATGATATCAATGGTTTTCAGTTTGCAAAGAGGAGGTTCATGCTTCAGGTGATGTGTGCAGTTTTGGTGGGGTTGCTTGTTTAATAAGAGATGATCTATTTAGTACTATCACATTGGTTCTTTATGAATCTTAGGTCAGCTTTATGTGGATCCAGGTTGCTGGCACCAGTCCCTGTCAGAGAGATATCTTCATTGTCATTTGTTCCTTTCCACCAACTTCCTCACCTTACGCCATTCACAATGTTGAGGATGAGAACCCTTTTATAGACCTATTCGAGAGCATCTCCATGTTTGGGGCTATGGGTGACATTAGATCATATTAGGATACTTTAATGTATAGACTAAAGATCCCTAGACCCCCCAGTATGACAATGGGTCCAACTTGATTTGTACTACTAAGAGGGATCCTACTAGTATCAAACTTTAGCATTTGCTTGAGGGTAATAGTGGACCTCTAACTTGCTATGTCTCCACCTTCTCCAGCTTTGTGAGTCCTCTAATCTAGTGATCCTAAATGGTCTCTCTTATTTCCTAAGTTCTAAGCTTTTTATGTGTTGGCCTCATAGTGGAGGTACAAGCATAGTTGATTATATCCTCATTACTACTTCTTTCCTCCCCTCCATCCAAAACTTTACTATCTCCCATTTTTCCTTGGTGGATCATGCCTCCTTAGCCTTTTAGTTTGTATTTCTTCCCACCCTCTACCATCCATCTCTAGTCATCCTACCCAAAACCACCCCTTTACCCATTTCTATTTCGAGAATAGTGATCAAGACCTCTTCATTTTCCATTTGAGAAGATTCCTTCACCCTACTAGCTTCATGAATCATAACAAGTGTCCACCATGTTTCACTCACTAGCTACCATGATTTAGGAGTCGACTCTCCTCTCTATCTCTCATTGCTCCATTCCCAGCACTCTCAGATCTGTTCAATGGAACACTTGCCCCATGAACCAATGGTTTGATGAGGCCTGTAAAACCTTCCATTGTTCCTTATGCTTGGCTTTTGATAATCATTCCCCCACTTTCACCAATTTATGACTCTCCTACAAACACTTTCTTCACCATAAAAAGTGATTATTTATTTCTTTATAGGGTA
Organism: Cupressus sempervirens; assembly: GCA_028749045.1. Taxonomy (NCBI): domain Eukaryota; kingdom Viridiplantae; phylum Streptophyta; class Pinopsida; order Cupressales; family Cupressaceae; genus Cupressus; species Cupressus sempervirens. Next base: position 196,442,773 of record CM053787.1, read on the forward strand.
GATCCCTCTGTGGCATGCTTATTTAGTATCCCAAGTTATTTTGGCACATCATTCTCCCCTGGTAAAGCCAACCCTAGTCCACCCCTGACCTTCACCTTCTTGCCTCTCATGTCTCCATGTTGTATGGTATCCTAGATCAGCTCGGTCCCCTTCCCAGCTCACTCTCCCATTGTCACTTATTCTCCACTTCCAACATTTACGAGGCTAACACACTTATAAGATGCAAAAGGATAGTTGATGAGGAGGGTTTTCAAGCTAAGCTCTTCAAGCTTGGCACCACGATCCTGGGCCCTTATCTCTCCATACTCTTTAATAGAGTGGTTTGTTTTGGTTTTCTAGGCTCTTGGTTGAGACATATTATTCACCCAATCCATAATTCTAAGGTAACCTCTAATCCTGGAAACTATAGGACCATCATGATTGGGCATACATTTTCCAAACTTTATGCTACAATATTGAATACTATTTTATCCAATGAGCTTGATAGGAGGAATTGCAAGGCCAAGGGTCAAGTGGGATTCAAGGAAGACTACCAAACCATGGATCGTATCTTTACACTATATGCTATTATTGAGAAGACTCGGCACCACTTGAAGAAAGTCTATTGTTGTTTTGTGGATTTTTGTAAGGCTTTTGATTTCATCCCTAGAGTGGTCCTTTTCAGAGACTAAGAGATATTGGTATTTATAAGATCTTATTGATGGCTATCATGAGGTTATATGAGATAGTGATTTGTAGTCTCAAGACCACAGAGGGCCTCTCTGACCCTATCTAGAGCACCATTGGGGTGAAGTAGGGATGCCCTCTATTGCCCACCTTGTTTGGGATTTACATTGATGAGCTTGAGGCTTTTCTTAGTGACTCCTCACTTCTAAGTGATGGTTGTCATCTACACCAGGTATTGGTCTCCATCCTTCTCTTTACTGATGATGTGGTTCTTCTTGTTTCTTCTCCTGAGGGTCTTTAGAGGATTTTGGATAGACTTGCATATTTTTGTGACATGAGACAACTAGTCATGAACCTTGAGAAGATTCATGTTATGGTCTTCTATGGTTTGAAGACCTCACATCTCCATTTTCACTTCCAGGGTCAGGAAGTTGAGATTACATCATCTTACACATAACTTGGGGTTAAGTTTTTTGGATCTCATTTTAGCTTGAGATCGACCATTCAACCTTAGATTAGTAAAGGGTTGGGTTCCCTTGCCATGCTCAAGAGATAGTGTTTCAAACACCACTTTTAGGAGACATCATCTAAACTATCCCTCCTAGATTTCTTAGTAAGACCCACAGTGCTCTATGCATGGTGGTTTGGGGTCCTTCTCTTTAAGACTCAGATTGGGCCATGATCAAGCATACCTAGACTCTGCTCTTCCATCAGATTATTAGATGCCATAGATCTACCCCCCATAGTATTATTTTGGTTGAGTTTGGAGCTCAACCATTCAAGCTTGCAGCCATTTTTGACCTGATTTGGTTTCTCCACCATCTTTGTGGATTTGCAGACATGGTTGAAGGCCAACACAAAAACCCTTACTTAGCTTACTACTCCTCAGTGAGCCCATTGTTGGTATGCTTAGGCTACTATCCTATTGAGTTCAGTTGGGATCGACATCAACCATCTCCCTCCATACCATTTCTCATTAGACACTCTTGCTCATCTACTCCCCTCTCGACAGGAGTTGAATGGGCATGTCAGACTTGACATCTATAGGTAGTATATCATGCAGACCTAGGTGGATCCTCCAAGTGGACTACATCCAAAGATGGCTTTCTACACTGAGCACTTCTTAGATATTCAAGATGGGATTATTGTTCACCCTAAGTACTTACATAGATACTAGAAACATGTTCTGTGTATCTCCCTTGGCTCCTTTTGGGTGGGCTTGCACAATCTTCGAATCCAAGTCGATCACCATATTGCTAGAGAGGATTAGGTGTGCACACTTTGTACCTTAGCTAAGGCAAAATCTGAGACTCATTTTCTTTTCAAATGCCCCATATACTACAAGATTAGAAGGATATTTTACTATCTATTTAGAGATTACAGGTCCCTCTCATATTTTTTCAAGTACACCGATCAGCGTTGCATTGCACTCTATGTCTGTGAGTCCTTGTAGCTTCATGATCATACTTTGTAGCTTTTATTTCCTAGGGGTTAGGCCCAGACATAGCTTATAATGACTTTCTTCTCACCCTTAGCTCTAGTTTAGGGTGTGAAGTGTCCATACAGTTTCCCTAATATGAGTCATTCCAGATCTATGAGACCCTGGAGAGGACCTCTTCGCCAACAACACTTCTCTCATAGAACTCAACATTATCACAGGGCCTCTAGTAGCCAGACTAATTAGTCATTGGTGGACTTTTTTCCTATGAAGACAGATACCTAATATTTTCCATGATGTCTCCTACTTTCTTCTTCTTCTTCTTTTGTTGTACTTGTTCTTTTTTCATCACCATTTGGCATTTCATTTGTTTGCTATTTTCTTGATGTAAGATTCTCATCCCATAGATCCTCGTTGTATTCTTTTGTTGGACATTAATAATATTATTTTATCTTATCTTAATACTCTCTCCATTCTAGCCTTTTATTTATCTTCATGGTTTGTTTCCATCTAGTTTTGCAATTTTTCCATTTTCCCTATCAGATCTTTTTTTCTTTCAAATAGGTTACCAAGAGTGTTTTTGTTCCAGCTATTGACTTTAACTTTTATCTAACTAAGTTTAGTACTTAGGTTGATCATAGGTGAACATGTTGCTCTAGTGTTCCACCGATCATGGATTAAATATTTAAGATTATGGTGGGAGAACCACATGTTTTCAAATCTAAAGGGGATTACAACTCTTTTTCCTATTTTCCATTCAAGAAATAGCTTGCATTGTAATCAAAACTAGTTATGGTTTTAGTAGTGAGGAGAAATTTATCCAGATTGTTCTAGTTAGAGGAGATGGTAAATCTGTCTAATCTACCCTATATCATCCCATTACCTTGCCTCGTATTAGTCCATGTAAATTTGGATCCAACTAGATCTAAGTCAATAAGACCTTGATCCACTAGCAAAAACTCCCCAAGGTATGTCATGCTATCTGAGTAGTCATCATTTCCCCTAGCTTCTCTAAGAGGTAGAGGGGAGAGTTAAAATCCCTAGAAACCATCCATTTGGTATTATTGTTTTTTCCCATCTAATTAGCCAATGAGGACCAAAACTATTTCTTTTGGTCTTTATTATTAGGAGCATAAATGTTAGCTAGATTCCAAGTGCACCCAAATAAAATATCATGATAGTCTTAAAATAAAGAATGAGGAGAGTAGTAGTATAAAGTACTTGAGATCATATATTTGTTCCACATTATTGCTAAACCTCTTGATGCTCCTTGAGAATCTACAAAGATCCAATTCGCCATAGGCCGAACCTAAGCTTCCATTTTAGCAAAACCCTCATGTCTCATCTTGGTTTCTTGCATTAAAATAATATCTACTTCAATGGTTTCTTGAAGAAAAAATTTTGTAATTTGTTTCTTCACATTTTTATGCATGCCTCTCATATTCCAAGAAAATACTCTCATTAAATATAGAGAAAAAGTTGGGACCTACTTTTGATACAATAAACTAATGAGAACATTCTTGACCTTTCATTTCACCTTTAACTTTGTGGGGCATTTTTTTGTGGTCTTTGTCTTTCCTTTCACTATTGATACCATTGTGGATATAGGATGAAAGCTTTGGGCCTTTAATCACTTTTAAATTCCTTTTTAGGTTCAAATTCTTCTTCTTCTTCTTTTTTATATCCACAATATTCTAGTTGCACTCTTCATAAATTTCTTCATTGTCTTTGGCTCTTTTATTGAAGAAGGGATGGAAAGAATATTCAAGGCATTTAGCTTCTCTCTAGATCTAAAATTTTCATTGTCTTCTAGGATAGGGGAGATAGGACCATAAAAAGATTTGAAAGTGGGGCTGGAGTTAGGTTATTGGCTAAGGAGTTGGAACCTAGGATAGAGGAAAGCGGATTTAAAAAATAAATTCTTGCCACCTCATCCAAGATCTCCTATTGTAGAGGGTTCTAAAGGGTGGAAAAAGGAAGTGTCAACCCCTAGAACCTTCAAATGGTCTACCACTGACCCAAATGGATTCACGGGAGGGGGACCCGCAAGAGGGAACTAGGCTAGAGGGGGGCCTTTGGCAACCAAGATCTAGGAGGAAGGGAAAGAAATGTATAGGTTTCCAAACCTTTTGCATTGGTTATAGTATGTTTCATCATTATCATACTCTTGGGTTTGCATAAAGTTCCTGACTATGATTCTAGGACAATTGACGAAGGTAGAACATTATTGACTTTAACACTTACACAAATCCTAGCATACAGAAGCCTCATTTTTTGTTGAATGATTATGTCAACCAAGAGGAGGGCTTCAAAGGATTGAATAATTTCTTTAAAAACTTCATAATTTCAAAAGTTAAGGGGGAGTATAGGTAGATGAACCCAAGTGGGAGCTTTAGCACCTAAGTTAGTGGCAAAATCTAGTTTAGGTTTCCATTTATAAATGGAAAGTGTGTTTTTTGCATCCATCCCAAGGGACCAGGGGTCACTAGTGAGAATATAAGTGATATATTTAGAGTTGTAGAAAGAGAACATAAACATACCATTGACCAGAGCACTAATCTTGACACTATGTTTCAAAGACTAGGTTGAAGAAGCCCACTTCCTAAGAATTTTACTAGATGAATTATAGATGAGGAAATTCCCAACTAGAGTAAGCTCTAGTTCTTTAGTTATGTTATCAAGAATCACATTTGAAATATTAACCACACCACCTTTCACTGAGTGGGCTCTAGTGGGAGCCAAGGAGGATGAGGGGTCGCTTTAGCTCCAACCACCTTTGTTGCAAAAAATTGTACCACTTTGTGGGAGGAAACATAAGGGTCTATAATAGGAAAAAAAAATTGATTACTAGCAGCCAAGGTGGGGCAACCTTCTTAACTAAAGAGTAGGAGGAGGGAGGGTAGAGAAGAGGTTGGAGCAGAGAAGATGAGGGGATGGGGAAAGTAGGGCAAGAAATGGGAAGGGAGTCAACCCCAACTAAAGGATCCACTCTAGGCATAGAACTTGGCATAGTGGGGGGAGTAGCAGAGCCAAAGGTCGAGGAGCAGTAGAGTCAAAGGCCAAGGAGTGGGAAGTTGCAAAGCATCCAAAACTCAAAAATTCTATGTTCTTACGAAAAAAAGTCCCACATGTTACAATGATAATATTACATTTTCCATTGATAAATGATATGTTTTATCAACACAATCAATTTCCAATAAAATATACCACACGTTTCACACTAGCAACCTTTTTCTAATAATTTAAATGTGTATCACTTATAAACATACATGCACAAATAATTCTTCTAGCACCTTCCATGCTCCTTGGGATTAATACATGTTTGCCAATAAGATATAGCCAAAATACCTACAACTATCTCTATCATTATTTTTAATATACTAATCTATTACCAATCTTCACCAAATAATCTATAACTTAACCAAATTATCACATAGAGTATAGAAAACATAGATGTGATATTAATATAGTCATTCTATAGCACACATTTAAGCTTGCATGTCTAATTATGTCAATCACTATCCTTGTTGGTGTGATAAATAATTTGCAATATGCAAAACCCAAGTTTGTCATGAACATAAGAGCACATGTTATCATCAATGACAAAACTTGTCATCAATACAACATCTCTACAACTCATCCAAGTTCTAACAAAGGCCTCAAATCTTAACCTTTTATATTATTTCAATTGTTTTAATTTTTGTGAATATAACTGACAATATTTGATATTTAACATTGTCAAAATATTTTAAAATTTGATATTTCTATAGATATTTTACATATATTTCTTAAAATATAAATATTGTAGTTATACATTAAGTACATTTTTTTTCCACTCACAAAAATGAAACAAAGTCTATGTGATAGGGTTGTTATATATTGAAAATTTGATATCTTTCTACATATTTTTATATTTTTACATAACCCTCTTGAAATATAAATATATTGTAAGAGAGCTATTATCCTCCAACTTATATAATGGTCTCAAATCAACACAAGACAAACATGATAAGAAATTCCTAAAAGAGATAATCACATATCTTTGAAACAATACTAATTCGCATGAAGAAGAAAAGATTAAAAAAATTATTTGTAATAGTTCAAAATTCTAACAAATAAATATGACAGCTGTATATTTAGAGCACAGTCATTCACTTTCATTAGGTCTTCTCATCTTAAGAGACACAATACATAGACTATGAAAAAATGTCTTTGTAACTTAGAATAATATAACAAGAATATAGTTTAAAAAGATTCAAAAGGGACCATCACATCTTAATAAAATACAACATCAGTTCTAAAAGATGCGTAAAAAGTTTATTGAATCATAAAGGAAAAAACAAAAGAACTTTCCATAAAAAGACCAATAAAATACAACATAAACACAATTAAAAAACCCTAAAAATGATCATCACGGTAAAACATAACATAAACCAGTACGAAAAGATCCTTCTCTCAAACAAAAGCATAAGAAGCATATCGCACAGAAACTCAATCAGAAACATGATAAGAAAAATGCCAAAAAGAATTTGTTTATAGAATTGTCTAATGTGCGTATATCCCAAAATGGATTTTGATCAGATAATTGTATCATTCTAATTACACTAATGATTGTTCACTCGTCGGCATTCAAAAATAGTTAATCGGACAACATTTCTGAAAACCATCTTCAACAAATGTTGCATGAGGTCTTCAATAGAGACTGGGAATCCATTAACATGTTAATCCTATAGAGGAATGCAACCCGCCCAACCAGCAAAAACTCACCATCCTAAACGAAACATAGATTTCTTAGCCGGTAGACAAAATTCTGCAGGTAGCCTGGAAAAACCTTAAAACAACAAGGTCACGACAACCAGGTAAATGACTGAATTTCTCTCTTCCTCACGCTGGAATTCCCTACTCTACTCTACAAAACTGTGATCCACTTTTTAAAGCTTAAGTCTGAGGATGGCTCTACTCTTGCGCCATAAATTTCCAAGACTCGGTATCTTCTTATGGTACTTGTTCTCACTCTCTTTTGTTAAAACTTGAGTTTGCTTGAGAAGCTCCCACATGACCTGGATATCTTCATATCCACAATCCTCAATCTCTTTATCGAGCATTATAGGTGATTCTTTGCCTGTACACAGAATCATGACAAACAATATAAGAAATCTATAAACATTCACATTCATAAGCATAACAAACAAATCAAATGAGTTATAAATTTAAATTCAAAGGAGATTGTAGATTATATCAAAACTCATTAGTTTGTCTAAACAGCTGATATATTGTGATAATCACAATGGTTGCTGATATGGCTGATATGATTGCTGATATTGCTGATATGAAACTGATATTTGATGTTTGAGTAGAGTGAAATCTTATAGGTCAAACATCATTCTAAAATTTCATTTCTAAATTAAAAGTGTTCAATGGTCAATATTGACTAAGTTCTTTCAAGCTTAATTGATTTCTAATTTAAAAGTGTTCAATAGTCAATATTGACTAAGTTTTTTCAAACTTAATTTATTCCTGTATATGTGATGTTTAAAGATGACCCAATGAAACACACCAAATCAGTTATATCTTAAAAGAAAGATAAAACTAAAACACGATTTAAAAACTTAATCAGACAAATTGATGATTGGTGAATTACAATTGTTTCATTATCTAAAAGGCTTAGATACATTCAAATACTTCTAAATATTTACTAGAATTACTAAATAATCCAACATATTTAAAAGATTTACTAAATAGTCCAACATATTTAAATTGTCACCACACTTATTAGAGGCATCAAAACTGGAAATTGAAATCTAAGTGGCAGGGCAAACACATTAAATCAGCTGCCTTGTGATCATCACTCTTCATGGTAACATCAAAGCTGGAGTTTTATGTTTAAATCAAGCAACATATAATACAATAGAACTATTGTTCTATTGTGATATTGCTATTAAGATTCAACTATGTAGTTCTTTTAGTCAAACTCTTTAAAAATACATCAATGAATTTGAATCAAAACAATACGGTTAAATCTTGATAGCAATGTCACAATTTCATTTACTATTGTATTGTGATATTGCTATCAGGATTCAACTGTGTAGTTTTTTCAATCAAACTCTTCAAATATAGATCAATGAGTTTCAATAAAAACTACATAGTTAAATGGTGACAGCAATGTCACAATCTCATTTAATGTTGTATTATGACATTGCTATCAGGATTCAACTGTGTAGTTTTTTAAGTCAGACTCTTGAAATATAGATCAATGAGTTTCAATCAAAACTACATAGTTAAATCTTATAGTAATGTCACAATTTTATTCACTGTTGTATTGTGACATTGCTATCAACATTCAGCTATGTAGTTTTTTTAGTCAAACTCTTAAATATCTAGATAAATGAGTTTGAATCAAAATTTCACAGTCAAATCCTAATAACAATGTCACAATTTCATTTACTATTGTGTTGCCATTTCTATCAAGATTCAATGTGCAATTTTTTTATTCATACTCTTGTAATATAGATCAACCATTTTGAATAAAACAAAATTACAAAGTTAAATCCTGATAGCAATGTCACAATTTCATTTACTGTTGTTTTGTGACATTGCTATCAGAATTCAATTGGGTAGGCTTTTTAGTCAAAAACTTCAGATTTAGATCAATGAGCTTAAATAAAACAAAATTAGATAGTTAAGAATCTTGATAGCAATGTCGCAATTTCATTTACTGTTGTATTGTGACATTTTGCTATTGGGATTCAACTGTGTAGTTTTTTTAGTCAAACTCTTCAAATATAGATCAATGAGCTTGAATCAAAGCTACACAGTTAAATTATGATAGCAATGTCACAATTTCATTTACAGTTGTAATGTGACAATTCTATTAGGATTCAAGTGTGTATTTTTATAAGTCAAACTCTTGACATATAGATCAATGAGCTTAAATCAAAACTACACAACATGTCACAATCTCATTTACTATTGTATTCTGACATTGCTATCCACATTCAACTATGTAGCTTTTTAAGTCAAACTCCTAAAATATAGATCAATGAGTTTGAATAAAAAAACTACACAGTTAAATCCTAATAGAGTGTCACAATTTTATTTGTTGTTGTATTGGGACATTGCAATTTGGATTCAACTATGTATTTTTTTAGTCACACTCTTCAAATGTAGATCAATGAGCTTGAATCAAACAATATTACATAGTTAAATCTTGATAGCAATGTCAAAATTTTATTTACTGTTGTGTTGTGACATTGCTATCAGGATTCAATTGTGTAGTTTTTTTAGTCAAACTCTTCAAATATAGATCAATGAGCTTGAACCAAAAGTACATAGTTAAATCTTGATAGCAATGTCACAATTTCATTTACTATTGTATTGTGGCATTTCTATTGGGATTCAATTATGTAGTTTTTTTAGTCAAACCCTTGAAATATAGATCAATGAGCTTGAATCAAAACTACACAGTTAAATCTTGATAGCAATGTCACAATTTCATGTACTCTTGTATTGTGACATTGCTATCCAAATTCAACTATCATTTTTTTAGTCAAACTCTCGAAATATATATCAACGAACTTGAATCAAAATTACACAGTTAAATCCTGATAGCAATGTCAAAATTTCATGTACTCTTGTATTGTGACATTGCTATCCAGATACAACTATGTCATTTTTTTAGTCAAACTCTTGAAATATGCATCAATGAACTTGAATCAAAACTACACTAGCAATGTCACAATTTCATTTACTAGTTGTATTGTGGCATTGCTATTAGGATTCAACTATGTGGTTTTTTATAGTCAAACTCTTGAAATGTAGATCAATGAACTTGAATCAGAAATACATAATTAAATCCTGATAAAAATGTCACAATTTCATTTGGTGTTGTATTATGACATTGCTATCACAACTCAACTATGTATTTTTTTTAGTCAAACTCTTCAAATGTAGATCAATGAGCTTGAATCAAAACTACAAAGTTAAATCCTAGTACCAATGTTACAATTTCATTTACTATTATATTGTGAGATTGCTATTAGGATTCAACTGTGTTATTTTTATAGTCAAACTCTTGAAATGTAGATCAATGAGCTTGAATCAAAACTACACATTTAAATCCAGGTAGGAATGTCAAAATTTTATTTGTTGTTGTTCAAGTGTGTAGTTTTTTTAGTCAAACTTTTGAAATGTAGATCAATGAGATTGAATCAAAGCTACATAGTTAAATCCTGGTAGCAATGTCACAATTTCATTTACTATAGTATTGTGACTTTGCTATCAAGATTCAATTGTGTTGTTTTTTAGTCAAACTCTTGAAATGTAGATCAATGAGCTTGAATCAACACTACACAGTTAAATTTCGGTAGCAATGTCCCAATTACATGTACTATTGTATTGTGACATTACTATCAGGATTCAACTATGTGGTTTTTTTAAGTCAAACTCTTGAAATGTAGATCAATGAGCTTGAATCAAAACTGCAGAATGTTGATAGCAATGTCACAATTTTGTTTACTATTGTATTGTGACATTGCTATCAAATTCAACTATGTGGATTTTTTAGTCAAACTCTTGAAATGTAGATCAGTGAACTTGAATCAAAACTACAGAGTTAAATCCTGATAGCAATGTCACAATTTCATTTATTGTTGTATTATGACATTGCTATGAGGATTCAAATGAGTTTTTTTTTTTGTCAAACTCTTGAAATGTAGATCAATGAAATTGAATCAAAACTACACACTTTCAGTTCACATTTTTTTTGTGACTATGCTATTAGGATTCAACTGTGTGATTTTTGAGTAGAACTTTTGAAATTCATATCAATGAGCTTGAATCAAACTACATTGTTAAATTTTGATAGTAATGTAACAATTTCATTTATTTTTGTATCGTGACATTGCTTTTAGGATTCAACTATATGGTTTTCTAGTAAAACTCTTGAACTGTAGATCAATGAGTTTGAATCAAAACTACACAATTAAATCACAATAGCAATGTCACAATTCCATTTACTATTATTGTATTGTGACATTGCTATCAGGATTTAGCTATGTAGTTTTTTTAATTGAACTCTTCAAATAGATCAATGAATGTGAATCAAACTATAAACTTAAATCCTAATAGCAATGTCATAATTTCATTTACTGTTGTATTGTGATTTTGCTATCAGAATTCAAGTGTAGTTTTTTTAGTCAAACTCTTGAAATAGAAATCAATGAGTTCAAATAAAAAAATATACAATTAAATCCCCATAAAAATATCACAATTGCAAAAATATTTATGTACATTATACATCCATCGATTGTGAAAATTGACAATATAGCAATCACTGATTATTAATCTCCTATCCTAAATAACCATTAAACTGCCAAAAATAAATCCATAGCTAATATCAAAAAATAACACAATTGTGAATACTTCTACAACTTGTGTTCCTCTGTTCACCAAATGCACCCTTAACCCCCCTTTTGTACTACCTAACCAAGAGGTTTCTAGTTGCTTCTTGATCAAGACAACCTAACCAAGAAGTTTCTAGTTGCTTCTTGATAAGAACTAATCAAGAAGTTTCTAGTTTCTTCTTGATTAAAACAACCTAACTAATAGCTTACTAGTTGCTTCTAGAACCTGAGTCAATTAATTAACAAATATTTTCTAATTAATCACATATGGATGAAGAGTTGTCCAAGATACCTAAAACTAGCACTCCCTTTTAGCGAGGAAGTTGTTCTGCATGACACCCAACTTATCTCTAAAGAAGGTGAATTTAGCCTTTCCCAATGCCTTAGTCAAAATGTTTGCTACCTACTCTTCTATAGGTATGTACTATAGTTGAACAACCCTCATTGTAGTAATCTCTAATGAAGTGATATCTGATGTCCATATGTTTAGACCTATCATGAAATATTGCATTCTCAAACAACTTGATGTAAATTGTCATAGTGTATCACAATACTCTCAAACTTCTGACTAAAAAAGGCTACTAACAACTTCTGAAGCCATATAGCTTCACATGTCACCATACTAGCTATTATGTATTCTACTTCTGCTGAACTCAGAGCCACAGATTTTTGCTTCCTACTGGACCAAGATACAACTCCTAATCCCAAACTGAAACAACACATTGAAGTGCTCCTTTTGTCCATTGTACTTCATGCTCAATCTACATTAGTATATCCCATCAACCTAATACCTTCACCTTGAAAATATTTGATCCCATACTCAATTGTACCATGCAAGTAATGCAATACATGCTTGGTCATTATCCAATGTATTCTCTTTGGTTCAACCATGAACTAACTAAGAGAGTTTACTGCAAATGCTATATCTGGCCTAGTGTTGACCAAATACATAAGCAAACCAATCAACTATCCATATAAGGTGAGATCTACATCCTTCTCCTTAGATATATCTACCTTCCTCCAATTCGTGATCATGGGTGTAGACATGGCTTTGCATCCTCCATCCCGAATCTCTTCAAGATTTTAATGCAATATTTCCCTTGACCAAGGAAAATCTCTCCATCAGTTTGACACACCTCCATGCCTAAAAAGTAGTGCATAAGTCCTAAGTCCTTCATCCCAAACTCTTTTGCAAGGTCCCTCTTGTAGTCTTCTATGAGCCCTAGTGAACTTGTAAGAAATAAGTCATCCACAAGTAGTAGACATTAGCATTTGATTCACTCTTCACAAAGCCCATTTCCTACAAGTATGTGCCCATGCATTCATGCCACACTCTAGGAGTCTACTTGAGCCCATAAAATGCTCTCTTCAATCTACACACATGAGTCTCTTTGATGTGTACTACAAAACCTTTTGGTTGCTCTATGTATACCTCCTCCTTCAATTCACTATTAAGGAATGGTGTCTTGGCATCCATCTCATGGATCTGCCATCCCATTTGTGTTGCAAACAAGATCATAGCTCATATAGAAGTATACCTGGCCACTAGAGAAAAAGTCTCCTCATAGTCTATTCCCTCCTTTTGAGAGAACCCATTGGCCACAAACTTTTCCTTGTATTTCTTGATGCTACCATCTACACTATGCTTTATCTTATAGATCCAACATGATCCAACAACTGTCTTACCTATTGGTCTAGACACTACCTCCCACACATCATTCCATATTATTGAAGAATACTCCTCAACCATAGCATCTCGCTATATCTGATGCTCTGTAGCCTCCTGATCGTTGGAAGGCTCACTATCTACCAACTGACTAACTAATGCTACATAGTCATTGAACTTGGTTGGTTGTCTCCATTGTCTAGTACTCTTCCTAGGAGCTCCCACAAACTCTTGAGTATCCCTTTGTGTCTCTTGAACCTCACGATTCATGTTGCCAACTATAGAGGATGAAATATCAACCTCTAAGTCTTCTAGATGCATCTATTCTTGCACCTATTGCTCTATGCTCTATGAATCTTCACCACCTGAACCTACACTTGTACTAGTAACTATACTTGTGCTTTGCTACCCTTGACTAAGCCTTGGAGCTTTTGCTGGCTGCTCACTCTGATCATCTATTGGAAAATCTCTAGACCTTATAAATGCCTTATCCTCCATGAACTTAACATCATGTCTGACAATAATTCTTCTAGTCTCAGTGGTAAAAATCCTATATGCCTTTGAGGTTTCACTTTGCCCAACAAAGTGCCCCCTCTCTGTAGTCTGATCTAACTTGGTATATGTATCACTTAGAATATGAAAATATGCTAAACTCCCAAATATTCTAAAATGGCTAACATCAGGCTTCTTACCTATGAAAGCTTCCTCTGGTGTAATCCTCCCTAGCACCTTATGTGGAACCCTATTCTGAATGTAGACTGTTGTACTACGTGCTTCTACCCATAAGTAGTAGGGCATATCCTAGTCATGTAGCATAGCTCTTGCCAACTATGATATAGAATGGTTCTTCCTCTCAGCAACTCCATTTTTCTGTGTATTGTAAGGAAGAGTCCACTCTCTCTTGATTCCTTCCTTGGTATAGAACTTCTAAAATTTATTTTCTTTGTACTCGCCTCCATTGTTTGACTGAAGAACCTTTAGCTTCTTTCCTGTCGAGTTCTCCACAAGAGCCTTGAACTCTTGGAATCCACTAAAAACCTCATCCTTGGTTTTCAAGAAGTATATCTAGGTCTTCCTAGAGAAATCATCGATAAAAGTAACATAGTACTCATATCCTCTGAGAGACTTTGTTGACATCGGTCCACATACATTTGAATGTACTGGATCAAGAACACCTTCAAATCTGGTGTCACTCCTTGGAAAATATGCTTTCACAAACTTCCCCAACATGCATCCCTTACATACATCATCATGCCTTGTGCTTACCTCTGGAACACCTATCACTGTCTCATGAAGCAATTTGAGTGCTCCATGATGAATATGGTCCATTCTCCTATGTCATATTAGCTTTCCAAGATCTCTAAGATTACTACTACTCCTAAGTGTCTTAGGAATATCAAACTATAACCTATAAAGGCGACGACCCCTAACTCCAATAGTTATGGGTGATTTCCAATCCTTGTGCTTAATCAACACATGTGTCCCTCTAAAGAGTACATTATAGCCCCTATCCTAAAGAAAAGATACAGAAATCAAATTCATACCTAAGATTGGCACATGCAACACATCATGAACTAGAATTATCTTTCCATTCTCCCTCTAAAACTAAACAGTCTCTTTCCCAACCAGTTGAGTTTGGACAAGTTTCCCATAGAAATCTGGATATTGGTGTTCTCTTCCTTATAACTAGAGAAGTACTTTCTAAATCCTATCATATGAAATGATGACCCACTATCTATATACCGGATAGTCTATGAGGTTGGGCTCACATACAAGCTATAAGTGCAAACTCATCTTCTAGTCTATTGGAGAATTCTTGTGCACTTGTTGAAGTTGTCATCTACTTCTTTGCCTTCTTCCTTTCTGGGTAATCACTAACATAGTGACCATACTCATGACATCCAAAGCACTTGACTTTAGAAAGGCCCTTCTTCTTCTCACTTTGTGAATTTGATCCTTTGCTAGATCCCTTCTTTGTTTTCCTTTTCCCTACTAGGAAAATGTTCTCATGTTCCACCTCACTTTTCTAACTCTTGTTGGCTCCATTGACAAGACTTAGTCTAAACTCCTCCTAAGTGAAATTAGTCCATAGTTGATCCCAACTCGGTAAGGTATCTCATTTGCTAACAACTTGAACAAAGGCACTCCACTGTTTAGAAAACTCATTTAGGGCTATTCTCACTAGCTCATCATCACTAAGACTATCTCTAACAGTTGCTAACTCATCCTTGACAAGTCTAATCCTAGTGAGGTAACTTGCAATATCTTCTCCCTTGTTCATCTAGGTATTCTTCAACTTCTCTCTAAGAATCATCTTTTTGTTGGTGGTAGCATTTGGGTACAGATTCAGATTGGCATCCTACATCTCCTGCACTGTGTTTAGCTCTGAGATATGTAGAACAATATGATCCTTGACACAATCAAGGATAATTCTCCTCACCTTGACATCATCCTTCTTATATGTTACAAGTTGTGTCGCATCTATTGGTACAAGTATAACATTGGTAACATAATCCTTGATATCATTCTCTTTCAACAATAAAGAAATTATGGCCTTTCAGACACCAAAATTTGAGGCACCATCCAATTTGTCCTGAGGTCTCAAACTAGCTGAAGCCATCTCAAGGGATTAAAGTAATAATAATTCTAAAGAGATCACACTAGTTTATATAAATCCTTAATTTCTTTCCTAGGGAAAAACTCTTCTACCCTTAACACTATACCTATCAAAATTAACACTATTGCAGTCACTGATTATTAATCTCTTATCGTAAACAATTATTAAACTACCAAAACTAAATTCATAGCTAATATTGAAAAATAACACAATTGCAAATGCTTTTACAATTTGTGTTCCTCTATTCACCAAATGCCTCCCTTGATCCCCTTTTATACTAACCAACCAAGAGGTTTCTAGTTGCTTCTTGATCAAGACAACCTAACTAAGAAGTTTCTAGTTGCTTCTTGGTAACAACTTTTAACCAAGCAGTTTCTAGTTGCTTCTTGATTAAAACAACCTAACCAATAGGTTACTAGTTGCTTTTAGAAATCAATTAATTAACAAATAAACAAATCATATATAATTAATCACATATGGATAAACAGCTATCCAAGCTACCTAAAACTAACATCAATAATATGAAAACTGCAGATTTATATTCAAATAGAATTGAGCACAACACATCAACTGCATCGAACAGATTTATATTCAAATAGAATTGAGCACAACACATCAACTGTATCGAACATCTGGTGTGTTATGATCATCACATTAATATGTGATACAAAAATCAGAGTTTGATGTTTAAGCAGAGCGGAACATAATATCAGCTATGCCTATAGAAAATGTTCGTTGTGATCATCAAACTGATTGATAATATGAAAAAGTACAATTTAATGTTCAAAATAGAACAGAAGAAAACACATCAGTTGGTCAAACTCTTCCTTTCGATTTAGAGGAACATCTAATTAGTACTCAAATTACACCCAACAAGATCTAAAACGAAATATATTGTTGATGGACAGTTTTGCATGTCTCTTCAGTTACACCCATGGTTGAAAACAAAATATAGCAATGGTAAACATCAGATTTAATGTACTTACTTAAAACTCATATTACACTCATGATCTAAAACAAAATATTAATATACTATTCATGAATGACATGTTGGAATGTAATTCACTATCATCAGCCTTGACACTCTAAACTCGAAATTACACCCAAGACCTGAAACACAATATACCTTTCATGAATGACGAATTTGCATAACTCAGTATCATTAACATTGATACTCGACCTAAAACAAAATATGCTACTCATGAATCATAGATTTGCACTTTAATTACTATCGTTAATCTTGACAAAAAGAAAATCCACATTCTATTTCTTTCTATCTGTAATGGGCTATACCCCAATATTTATATTAATATATTAATATCAGAAATATTAAAGCCAACCCACATCATGAAGACAAACTGATACCAAAGTCCTAATGATCTTTGTGATCTACAGTAGTAACAGAAGACTGTTTCTGGCAAAATTTAACTGAGAGAAAAACTAATATCAAGCCCCTATATGTCCATAATCTCCACATTATCAACAGACGTCAGTTTTACTGGCAAAATTCAAACTTTCTAAACCAACCATACCCAACAAAAATCAAAACCCTTAACCTACCACCCACCATTACACCAGCAGTTTCTGTCTCCCAGTGAAATAACTCTTCAATATCTGCTGGATTTGGGCCTTCTTTTTCTGCAGTTGCCGGCAATCCACACTTCTACATTATTTCTTTCATTAAGGGTAACTGTAGAAATTCAGTAGATATTTAACTCTATTTCAATAGGTGAAGTTGGAATGATCAATTGAAATTGGAATTAAATCAAATTTTCATTTTCATTTTTCATGTTCATCAAAATTCTATTCAGAATTAACAAATCTAATATCTGATAAATTCCAGGTATTAAACAAATGTAATATTTATTAATGCCAACAGCCAGCCAAACCCTAAAATTACCAAGGACCTCAATCACATTCTTAAACTATCATTCTTAATTACTTTAATCTCTGGCGCCCATCCAAACCCTAATATTCCCAAGAGCAACACCCTCTTGAAAGGAAAAACATAAATCGGGACTATAAAGCAATGCAGATAACTATAAAGAGGCTGAACTATGTGAACCCTCCTGTTTCAAATCTATGCCATCTTTTCCTAAATTAGCCGTCTGTCTGTCCTTTAGCCTCTCTCTCTATATATGATCAAAAGTAACTATCTCCAATTTGATGCTTTACTAGTTTAGGAGCTTCATAACCAATGTCGAATCACTGCCAAATTCTACCTGCTTGAAATTAACTTCTCGGCATAAAAAATCTTTCAGTAAATACTTCAAATTCCATCATGTTATTTGTGTCCTTCTCTAATGATTTGGCTAATCTTGTTAAGGCAACATGTTTTGAAGAATGAATTATACAACCTTCCGTAGAATATCTAGGGTTTCTTCTAGAGTTTCAATTAATGTTAAAGCTTTACCTAATCTAACTTTTCTTGAAGGAGACTATTTGCATTTTATTTCGAAAGTGTAAAATACAATTTGAAATGTAGTGGGGCGAGTCTTCTTTGAGTGCAATGCTTGGAAATAGTAAGGAATGAGGTTGCGATCATGTTTCATATGAATTTTCGAGAGCTGTATTGAAAAGTTCTTAAAGAGCCCACCAAAAAACGCTAAGTGCCCATCAAAAAAAATCTAGAGACACTTTTAGAATACCAGAACATTATTCAGAATACTAAACATTCATCTAAAGAAATGGCACTTCAAACACCCTAATTAACATACAAAATCTGAAACAGAAAAAGAACACAAATTTGTATATTATATAACCTAAAACATTAATGAAATGCTCATACAATAAAATTCAGTCACTATATGTAAACATCATTCACAGTGTATATCATCATTCACAGTGTATCAGACATTCATCTTAAGATAAGCAAGATGTGCACCAAATGCTATATACAACAGACAAAATCTATAACAGAAAAAGAAAACAAAATTTTCATAATCTATAATCACGAAATTTTTTATAGTCAAATTCAAAATTATTATTAATTCTTAGTCAGATTTTTTTTTAAAATACAAGGTATCCCACCACCCTTGCCTGTGTGAGAAAGGGCGAGATTAATCCTCACCAATGAGATCCCCAGCCCGCCTTATTAAGACATTGGATGGATGATCTTTCGATGTTTCACCTCTATGAACATCACTTAAGTATTCTATTTATTCTTGTGAAAGAATATTCATGAAATATGAATCAATAAATTTGACTCAAAAACTACACAATTGAATCCTGATAACAATATGACAAATCAAATGCCTCACTCAAAAAAACAAGAAATTTCACATTAAAAAAAACACTAACCAGTTTTTCTTGCTCGAAATCTGAAGGAATGGCGAACAATTGCTTTCCTCAGGGGGGAGAAAGCCTTCTTAACTCCATCGATATTCCTCATTGTCAAAAATTCCTATTATCCTAAACACTAATTTCTAGTGTCCAGGACATAGAGCTCTACTGTCATTTCTAAGCCTTCAAGTCAATTAAAAGGCCAACGAGGACGAGATCTGCGCATGCAGAAGAGTTTATAAGATCGTGATCTTATCTGCTCATTAACAAATGCTCCCAAATACAAATCCAGATTACCTCGGAAATTGAAGAAATATTTTCAATTAACTAGAATAAATGGGACGCCGCTATTCTTTTTCAAAAAACAAAAATATAATGAACAACAAATTTTGTGAGAAAATTTAGCTGTGTTTTAGTGAATCTAAAAAATCATGTTTTTTTATCTTTGGTGTAGGGCGACTAAATGTGGATTCTTAATGGACCATCCCAACACTAAAAAATATTCAAAATTGACTTATTTTGTAGATAGTAGTTTTCCACAATTCATTAGAATTCTTAGCTGTGTTTTCTGTGTAGATTGACTTATTTTTTCCAATCTTAATTTTCTCCTTACTGTGTGATTTTTAAGCATGGCCAATTTTAAATTTCCATAAATTTTTAAGATTTGAAATAAACTACATTTCTGTTTGACCAAGCAACCTAAAATAAGCTCTTTAATTAGACACGTTTCTTTGTTTACTAGCAACTCTATCAAACATAGAAATGGCAAAAGGAAAAGAAACCATTCTATCTATAAAAGAAGTTATAAAGTATGTCTTTCATGTTAGTGAGATATATGGCTATTTTTAATAAACTAACCGTGTGTAATGAGGTCTAATTTGTTTCTTAATCACTCATCGTTTAATATATTAATTGTGCACACTCTTTAACCGTGTGTAATGAGGTCTAATTTGTTTCTTAATCACTCATCGTTTAATATATTAATTGTGCACACTCTTTAACCGTGTGTAATGAGGTCTAATTTGTTTCTTAATCACTCATCGTTTAATATATTAATTGTGCACACTCTTTAAAGCTGTTAAGCACAATTTTTTTTTTGAAATGGCTAACGGTCCAACATATTAACTGGGCACAATTGACCAAGTTTAGGGTGTACAATCTTGTTAGTCCTCTCTGCGTAAAATAGTAAATCACTCAACGCGTAATGAATCGTGTACAATTTTTCTTAAATTACTCACCATATAACATATTAATAGTGCACCTTTTTTTAAATGATCAACCGCTTCACATATTAATTGTGCACTATTTTTTAAGCTACTATTCATGCTTCTTTTTAAATTGTCTGGCCCCCTTTTATATGGTTTGGTGAACAAGGAGTGAACTGTATGGTAATTGGAAGAGGGACTATAACTAGATATAAGGAGCGAAAGAGATTGTGCCAATTACTTCTAATGGAGAAGATTATTCCAATCTTCACATGAAATAGGTAGAGAATGATTGCATTAAGGGTGTCATTCGTGAGGAAATAGGTGGAGGGTACTGGCATTAAGGATGTCATTCCTGAAGAAATAGGTGGAGGATACTTGTACTAAGGGTGTCATTCACTCATTAAAATAGGTCGAAAATGCTTGCCAAGGCACCTCTCATTCATAGATGATAGAATTTTCCACAATAGACGGAGGGTTAAAAGGAGGGGGTGATATTTGTATTTAACCATGACGATGATTATGAAATGCATGTATATGATCCTTGGCAAGATGCATGGAGGAGAATGGATGAATTCTTACAAATTTAAGGAGGGGAAGAAAGCTAAAAGTCTGATGAGATTGTTCCAATTGCCTCTGAATGGAGAAGGTTATTCCAATCTTCTTGATGAGATAGGTGGAGAATGCTTGCACTAGGGGTGTTATTCATGATGAAATAGGTGGAGAAATGCTTGCTAAGGGTGTCATTCATATAGCATGGAATTCTTAGAAAAAAGATGGAGAATTATAGTTAAAAGTCCTATCTTTTATCAAGATAAAAACAATTGAAACTAAAGAAAGAGGTGATATTTGTTGTATTGAACTATGAGAATGGTTATGTTAATGAAATGTGTGTAAATTGATCCTTGACAAGATGCATGGACCACAATGGGTAACATTCTTACAAATTTAGGAACTCCAATTATTATTGATGTTAATCAAGATTGATTTCTATTCCAAAAAAGATAACTATGCCCTATGATTTCCCTTCTAACATTGGAATAACATTGTAATCACTCAAATAATAGTTCAGTTTTTCTTAATTGATATATCATTAAAATGTTTTATAGTTACTATCACAAATTATTTTTAATTTGATATATGTCTTATCTTCTCCATGAATTTAATTTATAAGATACAAACATGCTAGTTTTAAATCAAACTTTATTGTCTTCCATTTTTTTTAAATCTTTTAAAAGAGGTTTTTTATTTGATTTAAACTATTTATTAGATATTATTGTGAATTTTATATTTATTATATGTATTAATGTGAATTATATGTCTATTTTTTATTTAGATAGTGGAGATGACCACCTTAGATATGGCATTGTGTTTCCATAACATTCATCATTCATCAAATGAATATATGACAACAAACATGACCAACTTTGGTGGGTATATCACCGAAGTAAGAACAAGCGTGTTTTTAAGAGTTGACGAAGATATGCTTACCTTGATATGGAGGGAAAGAAGTGGGAGGCTCTTCCTTTTACAGAGTGAGTGATCATACATTTTCTAAATGGTTGTATGTAGCACAAAACAATATACAAAATTGTTTGCTATTTGTATACACCTGCTATAGAAAAATAAATTGTAATGCCCTACCATGTGACCCAAAAGAAATTAACCTAAAGTTTTACTAAGTTTAACAAAAAAAAAATTTAAAGTTAAAGATAATAACTTAACAACCATAGTTAAAACATAGTAGAAGCGATTAACATTCACATAAACACATACCATAAAATAGATTACAATTCTTAAGGGTCCCATGACATTGAATCACATTTAAGTTTAATTAATAATAAATCTGATAAATCCACATCAAATAATAATAATATACCAATATGAATCCATTTAAATAATATAAATTATATATAATGCCACTTGACAATAAACAGAATGCACAATCATCCACTATACAGGTCACAGGGTATGAAAGGCTGAAATAATATACATCATGAAATAAATTACATCATCTCTTAAGATCTTATGAAATCAAATACAATACAACAGTACAACCATCCATCATAGAAATACAAGAACATATAGAAAGAAACATCTGCATGAGCACATCCAACAGTGGCATCTGATGGTTGGATCTCAATGGTATAAGAAAAAGCACTACCACCCGACCTCGTGAAACCCAAAAAGGTCCACTCCCACTACGTTGAGGAGATAGTCTCAAGTCCCAAATAGGATAACAAACTCAACAATCAAATCCAACATCTAGGTTCAAGGAATCACCTGAAAGCAATCAAACTCAAAGGTACCAAAACACAAGTATCAACTAATCCCAAAGGCAAGACAAACGCGTAGGAAATCTACTATGCAAGCGAGCAAGTGTCATCGCATGAATCAACGCTAGAGTTATCCTGGCAGTCTAACTTGACCTCGGCCCCCTAGTGACTCTATGTGGCAATAATATCATTTCGTACTGACAAGGCATATTAATGATGCATGGTCGCAACTAAGCATCCTCTCCCATCCTAGTCTATACTAGCACTCAAGGCATGGGCAAGGAAATACAAAGATTCTTATTAGCTTCATTTTATTCCCATTTAGTGTAATGTTTTCACTTATTAAACAACTTACAATGGGTTACCCTAGCAACCACCTTGGGCCTTGGCCTCCATTGCAAACCACTTCTTGACATGACATATAGATAACCTACCCTAAGCTCAATAAAATCAAAAGATAACTGACAAATATTGAAAAACACTAATCATAATCGCGGATTCCACCAATACGATCATCCTAACAGGACTGATCCCAAAATCAAGTATACATAAACTAATCCATGTCATAACATGACATCACCAAGAACAAATCATACAAATACCTCAATCCTATAAAAGCAATTGGAAAGCAATCCAAATACAATTGATCAAAGACTCAAAGGTTATATCAGATAGGTCACACCATTCACCTCAGTTTCACACAAGAACACTGGAAAGCAATAAAAATCAATACATAAAAACATCTCATAGAGCATACCAGACACATTACCATGGTTGAGTATAAAATATCAAGATCAAAACATCATCATGACATCACAAAATAGAAATCCTGAGCCTCTAGTAAACATCCTAATTGGCAAAAGCTAAGTCAAACCCGAAAAACCCAACATCGGTAAATTACATGTCACATAAAATGCATACAAAAGTGAATTTCATAATTAATTAGGTTTTGAAAACCATAAAGTTCAATATTTACTAAAAAAAATTAGATTAAACCACAAACAATTATATAATGGAAATCAATTTTCTCAAACAAGAGTTTCAACCCAGAGGACTTCTGAAAATAGAAACACAACAAACATGAAGAAGAATGAAATTTGAAGAATGAGAAACTACTGCACAAACCCACAAGATCCTACCTAGATCTAATGCTAAAACAATGAACGCACAAACACACAAGAATCTTCTTTTTCATTCAAAAACCCTCTTTTCAAAAATTGGCTCCTCCAAACTCGTGTATCTAGAAATGAGCTCTAATTTCCTTAATAAAGAGTTTTTCCCTCAAATCAATGCATTGATCATGCAATCATGCAAAAACTCTTTGTCTTTAATTACTATATTTTAATTTTCATGCACACACTTTATGCAATTTAATTAAAATAAACTTTATTAAATTAAAGCTTTTTCTCTCTTATTAAATCATGCGACATTTTTATTATAATATTTATTAATTTAACTAATAATATTATTTAGAGTTTATTAAAAATAAAACTCCTAAATAAATTATTATTAAATTAAATAAATATAAATATGCCTAAATTAGAACTTTAATCAAATCTTTTAAATTTAATTTTTTCATGCACATTTAAATAACTTTTTAATTAAAATATTCTTTAATATTTTATTTTCCTCCACTTATTAATTCGTGTAAGCACTAGTTAAAGCATAGTTTATTATTTAAGGTAATATGAATGATTAAAGCTCATTATTTAAATGCAACTCTAATTTAATAATTATTAATTAAATAATCATAATAAAAAAATATTAAATCTTTAATCTTTTAATATTTTAATTCTATTTTTATCTAACTTCTTAAATTAGACTTTTAATATAAATATTTTTAAAAGTACATATTTAAATAATTTCTAATTAACTAAATAACATCATATTCTAATCTTTCTTTAACCAATTTTCTAAATTTAGACCTCTAGTTTAGACTTTTTATTTAAAGCATAAATGTAATTAGTTTTTAACTAATCAAATATACATATTTTAATATTTTTTTTTTAATCAAATAATATTTATTACTCAACTAATAATATTATTTAGAGTTTATTATTAAAATAAAACTCTTAAATAATTAATATTAAATTAAATAAATATAAATATGCTAAAATTAGAACTTTAATTTAATCTTCTAAATTTAATTCTTTTATTTAATTAATTTTTCAATTAATTAAATATTGAATTTTCTATATATAATTTTCATGCAACAACTTTAAGCAATTTAAATTTAAATATCTTTATTAAATTAATTTTCTTTCTCACTTTAATTAATCATGAGACATTTTTAATATCATATTTATTAATTTAGCTAATAATATTATTTAGATTTTATTAATTAAAATAAAACTCTTAAATAAATTATTATTAAATTAAATAATTATAAATATGCCAAAATTAGAACTATAACTTTATCTTTAAATTTTATTCATTTATTTAAGTAATTCACGAGATATTTTTAATGATATATTTATTAACTTAATTAATAACATTATTTAGAGTTTATTATTAAAATAAAACTCCTAAATAATTAGCATTAAATTAAATAAATATAAATACGTCAAAAATAGAACTTTAATAAAATCTTTAAATTTAATTATTTTATTTAATTAATTTTTCAATTAGTTAAATATAATTAAATATCAAATTTCTTTATAAAATTTCAATTAAATTAAATCATTAGATTATCTTTTAATTTGATTTAATTATAATGGAAAATCACCACAAACCCACAAAACCAAAAATGACAACCCAATTGGAGGCAAAGAACATAATCAAACTCTAGGGTCAAAATCACGAATTCACGTCACTTGACGAATTTGGATGGGTAAACTAACTTAGATGCTTGTCCTATTTTCTAGGACAATTGGCTTAGGGTTTAGGATTTGGACTCAGGAGTTATCTCCCCACTTATACCATTGAAATACTATGATAGTGTGTGCTCATCCTAGCAATTCAGGGAAGTCGATGCCTGGTACTTGCAATCTGCATAAAATCTACGTATGTACAAACACAATATTTTAAATTAAACAGGCAATGGTAGGAAGTGGTTCATCGTGTCGATCTTGACTAGCAAGTGGCAATGACTCCCTTCCTTAACCACATCAGAAAAGTCAAACATAAAGAAAACATACATGCACACCATACACATGCAAGTATGGGCTAAGTATTCCTAGAAACTGCATAAAAATCATTTGTCTAATTAACATCATTCAATAATTGAAATAACTAGTACGAAGTACCTCAACATATATATATATATATATATATATATATATATATATATATATATATATATATATATATATATATATATATATATATATATATATATATATATATATGAACTGAATATGAAATAAAACTAATCAATTCTAATAATCTAGCACCGCTAATCATAAAACATAATAATAGAATAGGCCTAAAAGAATCCAGCCAATACAAATCACAAAAATCAAGTAGGGGTAGGCATTACATAAATGGCTTGATAAAAGAATATTCTACTCATTTAATTCATGAAATTTGGAAAGAATATTATACTCATTTAATTCCTCCAAATTGAGGTTTTGTCTATAGCTAGTGCAAGAAAAGGAGATTCACATTAGTTATTATTAGTACTTGTCATGTAGGCTAAGTACTGTTGTGCCACTTCTTAGATTACTTATGTTAACGTGTTATTAAATAAGCCCTACTCAACCAATTAAAATCCTTTTTATTTGACAATTTGTAAGGAATGTTATATTTCTAAAAAAATACATGTCAATTTTTCAACTATGTTTACTAAAGGAAATTTCTAAGACTATTGTTTTATGATAACTTATTTTAATATCATTAGATTTTGTTTTATTAATTATTTTTTATTAGTATAGATTCTAAATTTATAATTTAATATTAATTTGAATTAAAGAGAATAGATTAATTTATTTTTTAAATCCTATATTAAAACTTAGTTGATTAAAAATTGTTTAATTACAAAAGAAGAATTTATTTGTAAACTTCATATAAGAATGCAATAACAATGCAAATATTCATTTGTGATTATGTAGAGTGTGTCAATTATAATAGATAAATTTTGATGATATGTTTTTCTTAAATCTTCCTAATTTTTTAATTAATTAAATCTAAAACTTTTTCCCACCCTCTGCAACTTTTCATGCCCTCAACCCTTAGCCTTCATCCCGATTTCATGCCCTCTCAATCTTCAGGGGGATGGCTCCTCCCCACCTCCCACTAGAGCTGGCCCCTGTGTGCCTAGATTTGGAATTATTTTTGTTCACTAAGTCACAAAGTGCTTGAGTGATGCATCAAGTGGAAAATCATGGCCTGACAAAACCAGGTGATGTTCCTAATGATTGTGCCTATTTGGGCCCCAAACCTCTAGGTGGTCCCATGATGACAATCCAAGTGGCAGCGACCCCAAAGTCAAACTAGCTAGGGGTTGTCATCGGATCCAAGATTTTTGTGGACTTTGGAGAGAAACCCACGTTTTCCTCATGGGCCACTAGACCACTAATTTCACTACCTGACTCAGTGGTTGATTCAATTTCCTCAAGTTTTTCCTTGTGCCTTGTTGGAAAATTTGTCTCATTCTAACCTATGGTGGATATGGTGAGAAAATAGTGCTTGATGAAGTGGAAACTTCCAGGTTTGGTATATGTGTCAGTGATGGCAAGCTCCCTCTTTCTGTTTAGCTTCACTGGTGAAAAGGATTGTGATTTGATCAAGGCAGGATCTTAGAACTTTGGCAAACACCAGTTGATGCTTGCAAAATGGAAAACAAGGTTTAACTTGGAGAGTGATCTCTACAAATATGCACCGGTCTAGATAAAATTTCTCGATCTCCCCTTGGAATTCTGGGATGAGCGGGTGTTTAAATGGATTGGAAACTCCTTTGAACAGTTCATAAAAATGGATATAATGGCTAGCTCCAAGACTAAACTGGGCTTTGTCAAGTTTTTTGTGAATGTGGGTATGAACAAACCTTTGTCGACCACGGTGGATCTAAAATGTAAATGAGGTACCTGGTCGCAACCGTTAGTCTATGAGAATGATGCTCCCTTTTACCAATCTTGCAAAATATTTGGACATTTGTTTGTGGATTGCATGAAGAGAGAGAAACTCAAGAACAATGTGTCCTCACCAGGTGTGATGGTGGTTGAAAGCTCGAAAACAACTAAAATGGCTAACCAGACCAAAAGTCAAGAGAATATGGAACCAGTAAGTTTGATTGAAACTTATGTAGAGGATCTCCATGATTTGAATAAAGTTGTTAGTAAAGATGGAGAGAAGGTTAGAACCCCTGTGAAGGAGGATGTTGATAGGCAGGGTGAAGAGATCATATGTGGTCAAACTAATAAAAAGGAAGCAACTAAGCAAGAAGAGGGGGAGATTGTTGACACACAAGCCTTTCTATTGGTTCAACCTAGTGGATGAATGCTGAACCAAGAGATGGAGGATGATGGAGTTTTTAACCCTTGTAACACATCCCTAAACAAGGGGAATGGCTCATCGCTCACAAATGGAACCCTGGTGGTCTCACTCCTAGGTATTGTTGAAAAAAATTCCCCCACCTTAGAGGTACCAAGTCTTGACTTCCTCAACAATGATGTTGAATGGATGATCCCAAAGATAAATCCTAGAGGAGGAAATAGGGTTGATGTTGGGTAAATTGTGAGGGTTGGGAGACTTTCGATCAATAACATGCATCAAAAGGAAACAGAAAAGGATATAGAACAAGGGAAACAAAAAACCCTGAAAGAAACCCAACATCATAAGAGATGAAAATCATATCCTGGAATGTGAGAGGGCTTAATAGTCCTAGGAAGCAGTATGAAATTAAACAAAAGATCATTGAACTTAATATTGATATGATTCTTTTGCAAGAAGTGAAAATGATAGAGTAGGTGTTCTCTAGAGTGGCTACACACATTTGGCCAGGTGATAAATTTGCATATGGTGATGCTAATGGGGCTTCTAGTGGCATTGTTATGCTATGGAATCTAGACAAGGTGGTTGGATTAGTAATCCTCCTTCATACCCATTTTGTGGTCACGAGTTTCACCTCCTATGTTGGTAGTTAAAATTTGTTTAATTTCTATGCTCCCAATACTCAAAATGGTAGAATAGTTGTCTAGGATGAGGCTACTAAAGTGGTGGATGCTATGAGATAGGAAAATATTCTATCCATGGTGGATTTTAATATCCCACTCTACCCTTCAAAGAAAATGGGGGCTTGGAGGACTTTTTTGAAAGCATGCATGACTTGGAGGGCTTCCTCAAGAGGAATGACTTGATTGATATTGATCCATAGGGTCCTACTTTCACTTGGTCTAACAATAGATTGAGGAAAATTTTGATTCAAGTTAGGCTTGACAAGGCCCTTATCTCATCTAGCTAGGACATTATCCAACACACATCCTTAAAGGAAAATCCAAGGACCATATCAAACCACTCTATGTTGTTTTTCACATGGATACAGAGTCAACCTACCAAACAATGGCCCTTTGGGTATGAGATCATGTGGCACTCACACAAGGAGTTCAAAGATTGTATTGCGAGGTGGTGGAAGGATCTAGTTGAAGAAATGACTATGTTTCATATTGCTACAAAACTTGATAGAATCTACAAAGAGATGAGAGGATGGGGAAAATCTTCATTTGGAAATATATCCAAAGAAAAGAAGTCTACTGAAAAGAAGTTAGAATCTCTACAAAATCATCTAGCACAAGGTAATGCTAATGTTGAACACCAGCAAGAGGAAAGGGAGTGTTGGGATAGGTGGAAGACCCTCCTAAATCAGGAGGAAATCTTCTAGAAATAGAGATCCAGGGTACAGTGGTTGGAGGAGGGTGACCAAAATATGGCCTTCTTTCATAGATCATTTTAAAGGAGAAAAAATAAAAACACCATAAGCTTGTTGGTGGATGATAGTGGTCAAGAGCTAAAGGAAGTGGAGGAGATAGAAGGTAAGGCCAATAAATCTACAACCCCCTAGTTGTTCAGGTCAACAATAACATAAAAATAATATTTTGAGGTCATTTAATCTGGTGGTGAATAACTAGATGAATGAGGACATAACTAGTAAGGTCAAGGAAGAGGAGGTTAGAAAGGTCGTGTTCAGCATGAATCAATACAAATCCCCTGGTCTTGATGGGTTTCCCCCATCTCTTTTCTAGGAATTTTGGAATATTGTTAAGTACAATGTGATCCATGCTACTAGGGACTTCATCAGAATAGGCAAACTGCTAAAGGATCTTAATCATACTTTCATTTTTCTTATCCCTAAGATGGATGACCCAAGATATCTCGAAGATTTTAGACCAATTAATATCTGCAACATGATTTATAAAGTTCTCACTAAGATCATGGTAAATTGTATCAAGCCCCTTCTTGAGAAGTTTATAAGACCCTACGAGAATGGTTTTGTGCTAGGGAGGCATATTTTTTATGTGGTCATAATCACACATGAGGTAATTCACTCAATGGATAGGAGCAAGAACCCAAGTGGCCCTTAAACTGGATATTTTCAGAGCTTATAATAAGGTAAGGAGGGAATTTCTTTTTTCTATCTTGACTAATCTAGGCTTTAATGAGAATGTTATTAGACTTATCAAGAATGCAATGAACACCGTCACATTTTCAGTGCTCGTTAATGGGGCTCCTAGTAGATTCTTCTCTTCATCCCAAGGTCTCTAACAAGGTGACCCCCTATCACCTTACCTATTCATCATTATGGTGGAGGTACTAAGAAAAAATTTAGTGTCCATGGCTAACTCTGGTAGAATAAAAGGAGTTAAACCTATGTCCTTGTGCCCACCACAAATTATCTAGCAATTTGTTGATGACACCTTCTTATTTAGAATCTCCTCTATCTATGAAGCTAAGGAGTGGAAAGCCATCTTGAATCAATATGTGTTGGTTTTAGGACAATGCATAAACTATCAGAAAAGAAAAGTGCATTTCTTCAACACTAATGCTAGTCTAAGAGAAAAGGTGACCAAAATTCTGGAATGCCAGGAGGCATTTCTCCTAGATACATATCTTGGTCTCCCCCTCACAATTAAAGAAGTCTCTAATTGGTATTGGAATGGCCTAGTTAAATACTTTTAGAGAAAGCTAGCAGGTTAGAAAGGAAAGATTCTAAGTAGTGCAGGAAAACTCTAGCTTCTCCTGGCATCTTTACAAGGCATCCTGGTGTATTTCCTCTCTATCTTTAAACTCCCTAGTAGATTTAGAGACATTCTTGAAAAAAATCAACATAATTTCTTATGGTCTGGTACTAAAGAGAAGTTTAGGATGAGTTGGGAAAATATTTGTTGACCTAAGGTCGTTAGAGATTTAAATATAAGAAGGATAGGACATATGACCAAGTCCCTCCTAGCCCTTCTAACCAAGATTGGTTGGGTAGTTGGTGCAACATAGTGATGGCCAAGTACCTTAGAGGAGAACTATTCCATCACTTCCTATGGACCCATGCTCTCCCCAACAGTTCTAAAATTGGAACAATGTGGTGAACATGTGGAAAATTATGAAGATGGGTTGTCACTAGATTGTGGGGAATGGAAACATCATTAATTTTTTGGATAATCAATGGATCCAAGATAACCCCCTCATGCACACTAGGTTCCTATCCTTGCATGTGACTTGTACTAGACATAATGGATTAAAATCGTCAATGGATTAAAATTCAAAATCAAGAGCTTACTAGTATAAGACTTGCCCTAGAACTGCAAAACCTCCTTCAGTGTTATCGGATCCCTTTCACCTTGGTGGATGACTCCTTGGTTTGGAGACTTACCCCTTGGGTGACTTCATGGTGAAGTTGGCTTATCTTTGTTCTCTTTTGGGGGGGGTTGTATGGAGATTGGAGAAAGGTCTGGCACCCTTGGATCCTACCAAAGATAAATTTCTTTTGGTGGATGACCTTGCATGGGTCTATCCTCACTATAGATAACCTTCAAAAGAGAGGGTGTCAGCTAGCTAATTGTTGTATCTTATATTATCAGGATGTGGAATCTATCCCACACCTTCTTATCCACTACTCTTTTGCTTCATATGTGTGGAGGGGGGTCCTTGCCTTATGGGAGGTCTAGTGGTGTGTTGATGAAGGCCTGTAGCGATTTGTTCACTCGAACAGACCATCATTTCACCCATATCTTAAAACTTTATGAAAAATAATCCCACTGTATGTATCATGGAAAATCTAGAAGGAATGGAATAACATAATGTTTAGGAACAAAGCCACCACTACTTTGGTGGTGGCATAGTAAGTTATCAAACTTCTAAAAGAATGTAGTGGGATCTAGCAGTGGAAGCCCCCCTCCCCCCTGAATCCTCAGGGAAGACTTGATATGAAGTGAGCAATTGTTTAGGACTTGGGCCTAATGGCATAGTTTGACAACTACAAATGTATGGCTAGGCAGAGAATAGTGTGGCACACCACCCCCCCCCGAGATAAGGATAAAACTCAATTTTGATGGTTTGGCCATGGTAGGAAGTACTACTTATTGGGGTGTATTCCATAATTATATGGGAGAACTGGTGGTTGCCTATACTGGGAAGTGTAGAGGGGGCTCAAACAATGAAGTAGAAGCCCTGACACCTTTGTGGGGAATGAGAATTGTGAGAACACGAGGAATTAGTAGGTTAGCTATTGAGGGGGATTCAATGTTAATTATTAAAGTTGTTAATGGAGAGGGTTGGAGTTGTTGGATGATCAAAGTGACAATTGAAAAAATTTGAAAATTGATGGAGGGGTGCCAAGAGATCCACGTGGACCACATTTACTATGAAGACAATGGTGTGGCAGACAAGTTGGAAAAATTTGGCCATAATATCACATGGCTAATTGAATGAGAGGATGTCAACCAAATTCCATCATCAACTCAAGTGATTATGGAATGTGATTGTACTTCTCATAATGCCACATGTATCATTACAATAGGTGGCACGTCTCTAAGAATTCATGTGGGCAGGAATGCAAGAGGTTTTCTCTTCGTAAAGTGATTGTTTGGCAAAATTGCATGAGGATTATCTTTTATGATCCTCTTGTCATGAGCTTTCATTATTTTTGAAAAAGGAAAAAGGGAGTTGATTTTCCTAGATATAAAAAACTAATAAGAAAAGATGATAGAAACACTTTAATCAAACCCCACTCCAACTACAGTTGGCAATGGGTGATTACATGTTGCCAAATTTTTAGTTCATCTCATTTTTGTTTTAGGTTGAATTCAATTTAATATGTCAATATTTTGAGTGTATTTCTAGAGTGTTGCTAGGATGACCTCTCTTCTCATCACCCCTTTCAAATTAACCTATGCGAGAAATCATGTAAGCATTGCATTGATCAAGGGCTAGGTGATTTAGGATTTGTTGGGTTAGTTACATGTGTTTCCTTGATGAGAAGAAGGTCTGCAAATTCCAATGATTCACCATCTAAATATTCAGAAGGATTATGAGGACCAAGATTTGTAGAGGTTTGCATTTCAATGGAAGATATCACAGGTGATTGAGCTCAGAATAAAGGGAAACTAGTTGTTTCTGTAGAAAACCAAATTAAAATCCTCAAATATATTGAAATATAAAGGCGAGAAAACATGCATCATTGATCTCTCACATGAATGGTCCAAATGTGATCTTAAGAGCTATGTAGGTGGTTGGAAAATTCAATCAATAAAAGGTATGCACATCATTGGTCAGTTGAAAAGTCATGCCCTTAAATATTTTAAGTTGTAATGATGCAGGGTAAACTACTATAGTAGATCAAATTTTTTTGCAACATTGCTAATAGTTAAAGTTAACCATGAGTTAAGGTAGCTAAGCAGTGAAAAGATGAAGATTGCATCATTGCAGGTAGTTAAAGTTGACCTACGCATAGTGTTGTGACAGAGAAAAAGCATGAATTTGCAGCTTCACAAAGTTAAGAGATGAGTCAAGGTTTTAGGTTGTGAGGTTGTGATGGATGGTAGTAGTCAATTTCACATGGTTATCGCATTGTCACATGATTTCACTAGAAATTAAATTCTTAGGTCGTGAAGCCACAAAAAAAGATGATAGTCTTCTTTGCAATCATCACAGTATTGCAGATGTTAAGATTGACTTTCAAATTTAGGTTGCGAAGCTACAAAAGGTGATCTAGAAGGCTAAATGTGAAGTGATTGCAACATCGCATGTAATAATGTAGTTAAGGGATTTTAAGTGGCAAAGATGTGAAATGTAACCCAAGGCATTCAAATTTTGAACCATCACACAATCGCAAGTGGTTAAGACTAATCTAAGGTTAGGGTTGCAAAGGAATGAAAGCATGTATTTGTAGCTTAGTAGGGTTAAATGATGAGTTAGAGTTTTAAGTTGTGAGCTTGCGAATGAGGTAACAGTTAAACTAAAAATAGTCATCACAGTGTTGCAGATGTTGAATCTAACTTTCAAATTTAAGTTGCAATGGAGCGAAGAGCATAAAATGGCCATCAAAGGTGGCAAAGTAGTCTTCCACATAGTCATCACAACATTGCAAGGTTTTAATGTTAACTCTCAAATAAATTTGCGAGAGTATGAAAAGGGTGCCACGTGTCAAGAAAGCATAAGGTGGACCCATAAGCATCGATATGAAGGATAAATCTTAGCCATTGGTCAACCACAAGATCAGTAGTGCTTCTTTATTTTGGGAAGATTTCCCTCAAGTACAAACTCATTCTAGAAAATCTCCCTAAAAAGCGTCATGTGTTGTCGCATATTAGGAATGAAGGTGGGTCCCTCTTTAGTTTCTAAGAAATGTCAAACAATGCATGTTCACAACCATTAGATCTTAAAAGATCAGCGCCTCTCACTTTCTTGATTTATAAAGTTACATGAAGAATAACCAAAACAAGAATGCAAGCATTGGACACATGTGGACAAATAGACCCACGAAGGGAGTTGTAAAGAGAAAAATAAGGAGGACTTCTAGGTTTTAATCATGATCATTGATCTAAGATTAATGGCTAGAATTCAAACTTCTTGTGGTCATTGAGATAAAAATTACATGGATTTTGTGCCAATAGTAGAATATGAAGGAAATGAAGATTTTCACAGGGTTTCTGAAGGCTACATGAAGATAAATAGTGACAAAGTGTTCTCGAGGGTGCCATGGGATCAGGATCATCACTAGAAAAGAAACCATGCATCCATACCACGTTGCAAATTATATTTTTTCATGTTTTATTCATATTTTCTTTATATTGTATGACTATTGCATTGCCAGAACTAAGGAATGTAGACATAAAACTATAAATGTAATTTGTTTTGATAATGAAAAGGTCAAAAAAATTGATAGTGAATTGGATCTATAATTCCACTTACCTAATTTTATCATCATTTTTTGTGGCCCATTCAATTCATAGATTAGTTCTGCATTGAGAGTTGAAGGATGATTATATGTGATTTTGTGATCACCCGTGGATTCCATTTCACCATGGTATTTATAGTATAGGTAATTCCATTTACTTTTTCACATGTGGTTCTTCTTCTCCTTTTTTTTATTCCACGGCATGTTAAAATTATTTTTATTGGGAATTGAAGGATAAATGTGGATGAATCTATTAGCAAATTGTTGGATTCCATTTCACCTAAGTCTAATAGTTAAAGAAATTGTTAGGATTAACCTTAGATAGAAATAATAGTTACATGCAACTATAACCAATATCAAAAAATAATAGATCACACAAAAGAGAGCACAAGACACCAAGATTTAACGTGGTTCACCCAATCCCTGGGCTACATCTACCAACAGCAAGTCCAATATTATTATTATCCAATGATTACAATCTGCGATCCCTTATAGCTCAATACTATTGCAAGAAGCTATAATTTCACTATTACATTATGAAATCCCTAACCCTAAGCCTTTTTATATAAGATTTTTCTGCTTACAAAATTAGGGCTAGAATAAGTTGTCCAATAGAAAAAATAGTAGTTGACACCTTTTACAATATAGGGCATTTTTAGCCTCAAGGATACTACCCCCGAAAAACCATGTAGGGGTGTTGCCCCTTGACCCCACCCTGTACTGTGATAGGGAGTGCACCTGGGGCACTGCCCCCAAACCCTTGTAGAAATAATATGGGGAGAAAATTGTGCCGAATAAACCTCAGAGTTTGATTATGCTCTACATCACAACAATCTCCCACTTGGAGACTTATCAAACTCCATAATAATAACCTCCCACTTAGAGACTAATCATAGCACTACTAAATCTATAGCTCCCAGAGGAATATCAAACCACCCTAGACTTTTTTGTTCTTTTATTTTGTTTAGTCTAGAAGACTAACCAAAGCTAAAGAGGAATTTAGCTTCTACCTTATTACTACCTTGGTAAACATAACTATTGGATTATCATCTATATGTATCATGTCCAACTTTAACTATCCATCATCCAGAACTAATCGAATGAAATGATACCGCAACTGTATGTGTTTTGTCTTTAAATGCAAAATTGAATTCTTTGTAAAATGAATGGCACTTTGATTATGTATAAACAAATAATTATCCTTCTAAGAGTGTCCCAATTCTTCCAAGAAGAATTGAAGCCATATCATCCCCATGGCTACCTCTACAATAGCAACATGCTTTTCCTTTGTAGTGGATAAAGAATTAACCTTCTGCAATCAATAATCCTAACTTACTACTACCCCACCAACAGTAAATACATAACCTATAGTACTTCACTTGGTATTAATATCCCCTACCAAATCTGAGTCAACATAGCCCTGTAAATCAATAGTAGAGCCCCCAAAATGTAGATACTTACTAGATGTTCCTCTCAAATATTTGAGAATCTATTTAACTACATTCCAATGCTCAATTCCTAGATGACTCATAGACTTACTAACAACTCCCACTACATGTGTAATATCTGGCCTTGTACATACGATATCATACATCAAGCTTCCTACAGCTGAAGCATAGGGTACCTTGGACATTGTATTCTCCTATTCTTGTGTCTTTGGACACATCTCCTTAGTCAGCTTCAAATGACTAGGTAAAGGTGTGCTGACATCTTTATCATTCTCCATAGAGAAACATTAAACCACCTTCACAATATAATCAGCCTGAGATAATGTTAATTTTCTATGCTTCCTATCTCTACAAATCTTCATACCAAGGATTTGTTTTGCCACCCCCAAATCCTTCTTAGAAAATGCATGTGCTAACTAGAGTTCTAACCCCTTAATGTGATCCATGTTAGACATAGCTACAAGCATATCATCAACATATAATCATAAAATAATGTAGTTGTCATCATCAAACCTCGTAAAATAAACACAATTATCTAAATGATACCTACTATATCCATGCTCATGCATAAAACTATCAAATTTCAAATACCATTGCCGAGGTACTTGCTTCAAGCCATATAAACTTCTCTTCAAGTTGCACACTAAGTTTTCCTTACCTTTGACCTCAAATCCCTATGGTTGTGCCATATATATGTCTTCATCCAAATCACCATGAAGGAAGGTTGTTTTAACATCAAGATACTCCAAATGCAAATCTTCAATAGCCACAATACTTAAAATAGTATGAATAGAAGTCATTTTTACAAGAGGAGAGAATATCTCATCAAAATTAATGTCATTTTCTGTGTGAATCCTTTTACCACTAACTTGGCTTTAAATCATTTTTTACCTCCATCCTCTTCTTTCAACTTGTAAACCCATTTATTTTATAAAGTCCTTTTAGCTATAGGCAACTGTCATAAATCTCATGTCTTATTTTTCAACAAAGAGTCCATTTCTTCTTTCATTGCAAACTCCCACTTAATCTTTGTATCCATTTTCACAGCTTCATCATAACATTCAATTTCAGTAGAATCAGTAAATAAAATAGAATACAATGAGGGAGAAAATCTCTCTGGAGTTCTAATTAGCCTTGGTGATTGCCTAATAGTCACTAGTGTGTGTGGTATTTGTTTTTGTGATTGTTGTAGATCATGAGGAATTACTAGAACATCATCTTTTGGAGTATCATCTAGTACTTCATAATCATCTTCTTTTTTCTCATATTGTTGCAACAGATCTTTGCATAACACATTCTCACTAAATATGACATCCCTACTTCTTAAAATTTTATGATTTTCAAAATCTCAAAGCCTATAACCACATTCATCAATGTTATATCCAAAAAATACACATTTCTTTGACTTAGCTTCTACCTTGGTTCTATTTTCAAAATCTATATGAACAAATGCTTCATAACTGAAGGTTTTGAGAAAAGAGTAACTCATCTTCTTACTAGTCCATGCTTCCTCTAGAATACCACAACCCAAAGGAGTAGAGGGACCTCTATTGATCAAATATAGAGAAGTATTGATAGCCTCCACCCACATGTTTAAGGGCAACCCAACATTTAACCTCATGCTCCTCGCATGCTCCATTATAGTCCTATTCATGGGTTCAGCCACTCCATTTTTCCATGGAGTCCTTGGAATAGTTTTTTGTCTACGAATACCATTAGTGAAGCAATAATCCTCAAATTCATGACTGTAATACTCACCACCATTATCAGATCTGAGACATTTTAATTTTTTACCAGTCTCATTTTCAACCAAGCATTTCCATTTCTTAAAAGTTTGAAATACATCAAAATTTTGTCTAAGGAAATAAATACATACTTTTCTAGTTGTATCATTAATAAATGTAACATATAATAATAATATCCACCAAGGGAAGATACCTAAGTTGGTCCCCATACATCTGTATGCACTAACTCTAATCTCTCACTTTTCTTTTCCTTCCCAGTCTTCACAAAACTCACTCTCTTTTGTTTTTTATACATACTTTCATAGAAATCCATATTAACACATTTTAGACCTGATAAAACTTGTTTTGAATGAAGTACTTTCATACCTTTCTCACTCATGTGCCCAATTTTGTTGTGCCATAGCGATGTATTAGAATCTACAACAACCTATTTGTTAACACATTTTAGACCTAATAAAACTTGTTTTGAATGAAGTACTTTCATACATTTCTCACTCATGTGCCCAATTCTATTGTGCCATAGCGATGTATTAGAATCTACAAAAACCTATTTGTTCTCCCTACTCAACTATACCAAATATTCCTACATTCATTTTCCTCTGAAACAATCAAAGTAGAAGGAACAATTTGACTTTTACAAAGATATAAGGTACCTACTTTCACACCTTTTTCTACTACAATGGAACCTGTTGAAACCTTCCAATTTTTATCAATAAAAGTATTATCAATAAAAGTAACTACACAACCCTCATAATTGAGTTGCCCTACTGAAATTAAATCCATACTTAGCCTTGGAACATGTCT
Source organism: Cupressus sempervirens (assembly GCA_028749045.1). Classification (NCBI taxonomy): domain Eukaryota; kingdom Viridiplantae; phylum Streptophyta; class Pinopsida; order Cupressales; family Cupressaceae; genus Cupressus; species Cupressus sempervirens. Next base: position 196,481,646 of record CM053787.1, read on the forward strand.
TACTTCATGTAGTAGCCAATGATTCCCATTCTGCAACTTAATCTCAACTTTTCCCTTTCCAACAATTTGATAGGGTTCATTATCCCCCAAATAAACAAGCCAAAAATCCCCTTAGACATATTCAATAAAATAACCTTTATGAGGTGTAGCATGAAATGAAGCACCAGAATCTAAAACCTAAGAATCATCAACACTTTCTAAAGATAGAATCAAAGCACCCTCTTCAGATTTGTTACTTACCATATTTGCCTCCTTGCTCCCTTCTAGTTTATCTCCTTCATTTTTCTTTTGAGTCCAATAATCTTTCTTCTTATGCCCTGATTTACCATAGTACCAACAATCTGTTGGTCCTCTAGATTGAGACCTCTTCCCCTTTGACTTTCCTCTTGATTTTCCACAATTTCAAGAATTGTTTCCTCTCTTAGTTGTTCTACCTCTGCTTTGTGCGTTCAAAGCACTTCCTAATGTAGATCCACCTAAGGCTTTCCTACAAGTTTCCTCATTCAGAATAACACTAATGACATCATCAAATTTTAGGGTATTAGATCCAAAAATAGAATTACTCATAGCCATTACCAAGCCATTCCAACTTTTAGGCAAAGAACACAAAATCAAGAGAGCCCTAATTTCTTCATCAAAATTAATACCCACAAAATATAACTAACTAGTGATAGTATTAAACTCATTTAAATGATCCACAATAGATCCAACTTTTATCATCTTCATATTAAATAAACACTTCATGAGAAATAGCTTGTTTGAAGTAGAGGACTTTTCATATAGTTTCACCAGGGTTTCCATCAACTCTTCCATTGTCCTTAATTTTGTAATATTAAATGGCACTCATGGTGCCAAGCATAATTGAATGGTTCCAAGTGTCTTTCTATCTAAAATCTCTTAGTTCTCATTTGTCATAGTTCTCTATTTCTTGAATTTTCCTTCCAATGGCTTCCATAAATCCTTCTAATAAAGATAGTCCTCCATTTGCATCTTGCATAAATGAAAGTTATGCCCATTAAGATTCTCCACATTTGGCTTATTGTTAGCTTCCATCACTCCCACTCAACAATGAGACCTTCCTATGGATGGTTTCTTAAAAAAATGATGATGGTCTTGCTAATAAAAAAAAAGACAACAGTTTGAGCTCAAAAAAATGATGATCATCTGGCTCTGATACCACTTGTTAGGATTAACCTTAGATAGAAATAATAGTTACATACAAATATAACCAATATCAAAAAATAATTGATCACAGAGAAGAGAACACAAGACACCAAGATTTAATGTGGTTCACCCAATCCGTAGGCTACGTCCACCAAAAACAAATCAAATATTATTATTATCTAGTAATTACAATCTACAATCCCTTACAACTCAATACCACTGCAAGAAGCTACAATATCACCATTACATTATGAAATCCCTAACCCTAAGCCTTTTGGTAAAAAATTTATTTGCTTACAAAATTAGGGCTAGAATAAGTCGTCTAATAGGGAAAATAGTAGCTAATGCCTTTTAAATAATAAGGGGCACTGCCCCTTGACCCCATCTTGGGGGTGTTGCCCCCGAACCCCTATAGAAATCATATGGGGAGGAAACCATGCTGAATAAACCTTTGAGTTTGATTAGGCTCCACATCACACAAAAAAATTCATTTACCTCATGTGCATCTCTTCTTCCTTTCCTCTTTTGTATTTAGATGATTAATCTCCATTTAGAATAGAAGTAAGGGTCAAAAAATTTCAAGAAAATCTAATATAGTCATTCAATTGGATGTGATAGGTTGTCCTAATCCATTTTTCCTAAATTGCTTGTGTCTACAAGAAATTTGGTTAGCCTTTACTACTCTTAGGTAAAGAGCTTATTCTATCATAAACTTCTAATCTAAGAAAGACATATTCATTGCACATCATTGCAAGTCCTAAGGGATTTGTACCTTGTAATTTAGAGGGTAGTGATAGAATGCATACACTGACCCATTTGTTGGTGACATCCTTTTGTTTCTCCAAACCTTGGGTATCAAAATAGTTAGGTTGTAAACCACAACAAGAGAAAAAACTATTAATCAACATTATGAAAGGAGAGGGCCTACGAACACATGCTGCTAAGGGAGGTTTTTCAAATTTTGGGAAACCTTGCGGTCTTATAATGACTTTTTATTGCATTTTCTTTTTCATCTTTGAGGTAGTTTATTTAACTGATGGTGGCTACCCAACCTAGAACAAAGCAATGTCAAAAAATTTAGAAGAGTTGGTGATTAAGCTTGGTGGAGGTATGGGTAGTAGTGATTGCATTGAGCCTATGGGGTTTGAGGCTTGTATCTATAAGAGTGAAGTCATGATGGTTTATCTATGGGAAGGTGGTTTGTTACCATTTATGGGAGGGATAGAAAAACATGATGAGAACATCTTGATACAATTCTTCAACTTGTGGAATAACAAAAAAGTGAACATCAATGGGATGGAATTCAAAATCATGGAAGAGGTTATTGCTAAGGTTCGAGGGTTTCCCTTGGGGGGCAAGAATTGGCACAAGCAGGCCAGAGTGAATGATGAAACCAGTTAGTGGATGTTCTTCAATTTATATGAGGAATTGGTTTGAATGCAAGGTGGATTTTCTAGAGAAGATCTTCCTAAGCCCTGAGATGTTATCTATTATGCCATAAAGAAGTATATTACCCTTGAGAATCAGTTCCAGGTACTTTATTACTATCATTTCTATATTCTTGACCATTTTAGGAACCTGGATCAAATTTCCTTTTCGTATCTATTTTTTAATTCAATGGAAGATAGTATCAATAAGGCTAGGAAAAAGAAAGAGGAGAGTAAACCCTTTTATCTCATTCACCAAGGTTTCATGAATAAATTGTACAACTACCATCTTTCCTTAAACCCACCACTTATGGTCAACCTCTTGACTACTATCACTCCCCAAATATCTATGGACCCTAAACCTAGCTCAAGCCAGAAAAAAATCAAGAAAACCCTTGCCCCTAAGGTTAAAATAAGCATCATTGATTTGGATATGGACATGAGGAAGAGCATGTAGAATGCTTAGACAACTAAAAAATGCCTCTAATTGGAGAAATTCAAGTCCCCCCCCCCCCCCCCCCGAAAAAAAAATACGATTTTAGCTCTGAGTCTACCAAGAGTGAGATAAAACCTACCAAGAGGAAGAGACCTCACTAGGACATTAGTAAGAAGAATGTCTCCAACCCACCTACTCCTTTACACATCTCAAATACCCTTGAAGTTGTCCCATCCCTAGCCAGAAGTAGGGGGCAAGAGATATCACCTCCCCCATGAAAGGCACACCCAAAAGGTGATGGGAAAAAAGGGAAGCACAACCACAACTAGAGAAAAAGAAAGGCTTGGCTAGATAGGCTAGATTTTTCGATGAAGGAGATGGTAGATAATCACATCGGCATCTGCCAAAAATTTGACACACTGGTAGAATTCTCACAAAAGTTATGCATTTCTCTACTAGTATTTATTTCCTATAGCTAAATAAGGATGTGAAGGACTTGGGCAAGGAGAGCAAGACTACCTGCTCCATTTACAACTTTCTAGTGGAGGTTTGGTTGAAGATGCTCCTAGACAAACCTAATAAAGAGGAGGGGGTGGAAGTGGATAGGACTAAGCTTGAGGAGAAGAAGAATGAGGAAGCAGAAAATAATGAGGAAAACTAGCTCTAATTTTGTCTTTTTCTCTTTTCTTTTATGTTGTCGATCACTTTGAACTTGGTGCCCTATTGGGTTTTATTATGTATGTATATGTCTAATTACTAGAATTATAGTAGCAATATGTTCCCTTACTATTGGAATTCTTTTCCCTTTTATTTGCTGGTTAGTAATAGGATTGACGGTAGTGATGGTTATGTTCTAGAACTTGTTTGTTTTTGAATTATAAAATTGGTATTGGTTAGTTGATTGGAAGGTAACCTCAAGCTGATCCTTTAGGCTTTTTGTACTCTGGGGTCAGCCCCCCGTCCTTTTGACTACTATCTAATACTTCAAAAAAAATATCATAAAACATATTTATTTTGAAGATTAAATTGATATTATTTTGTGTCATATTTATAAATGATATATTTTTAATTTAATAGTATATATATAAAGGATTATACTATATTTAATTATTCATATTTATTATGTTATGAAGAAAGAGTTTTATAGTTTATATAGTTAATTGTTAGTTTGAAGTTTCTAATGCTATCTCTTATAGTTCTCCCAAACAAAATGACATGTCAAATATCATAAACAACTTCATTGTATAAAATAGCATAGTATATAGTTAGTCATAGAAAATTTTGGATTGTCATGATGAGTAGTCAAATTGGTTAAGAAAGGATCATTACATCAAATAGCTTAACCATGGGGAATGAGAATATTTGCGGGCAGAAATTAAAGGCCCAAAGAGTTATGGGAAGAGATAAATTCATTGAAAATATAAGAGAAGTAACTGAGATGGGAGAGGTGAATTAGTTACTACAAAAATAAATCCCAAATCCCTTAGATGTCAGTACCAAATGCAAATAGATAATTGAGTACTATTGAAGCTCAGTAAACACATAAAATGTTGTAACTCGATTATAATTGGATTAGCTTAGTAAAAAATTAACATATAAACCATTAAATGTTATATGTGATTATCATTACTTTAACTTAGTGTTGGAAATGATCGAAATGATCATAAGAAAAATTGTTGGAATAATATATGGAACTGGTAAAGAATGTCCTCAATCATTATTTTGTCATTGATGTCAAACTTGCTACTTGTAGGGATGACAATTGCTTTATTGATCCAAATACTATCAATTAGTTGATTGTCAAGGTAGAGGCAATCAATAAGATGTAACTAGAACACCTAGAGAAAGGTTGAAGTTATGATGTTGTAATGAAGTACAAGGATCAGTCAAGCCATTAATGGAACAGTGTATTGGATGACATACTAAAAGATACAAAGAATGAGCACACTGAAACATATCAAAGATCTAAGGTTTTAGCTAAGTCTTTTGTAAAGCTCAAACTAAGTTTATTAGAGAGAAGGTGTCGAGCAAGCTAGTAAGAGCCGAGTAAGTTCAAGTGCTGAGTAAGTTCAAGTGCTGAGTAAGTTCAAGTGCCGAGTAACTCAATAATGCCAAGTAACACAGAGGTGTCGAGCACTAGTAACTCAATAATGTCAAGTTGCTACATTATTTTGGAAATAGAAGATTCGTCAGATCTAAGCCAACAAAGTTGTTATCTAGAAATCTGTGAATTAAAAGGAAGATAAGAATGAGTTGGTGGCACAGAACACTATGTAAAACATTTTGTAGATACAACTGGTGAAGTTTCAAGAAGAGAACAAGATATGAGGTAGATACATTGTATCCTACCTAATCCATTTTGAAACCCTAAAATTGGAGAGGGAGAATTGAGCAAAAAAGGAAAATAAGACATATATATAAGAAGGCATAAGTTAATGAAGAAAAAGAGTGGAATAGAGGGGATAGTGAGAAAAAGAGCAGTGGTCAAGCATAAAAAGCATGAAATGCTGAAGAATGTGCTAAGGAGAAGATTACACAGGAACTCTGTTTGAATTAACGACCACAAGGATGATTGCATTGGCAGAATGAGTAAGAAGACTCAAGGAGACGAAGCTTGAGAGGGAGACAAGCAGTCAAAGCTGAAGTGATTGAAGCCAAGCATAAGGATTGATCTGAAAGAGTGATCTGAAATCTGCAAAGTATGTTGTAAGTTATGTCAGATCAAAAGACTATTATCATTACTTTCTAGCAATTGTAACAGTAAGATAAATCCTATGGACTTAGGTTGGTTTAACAGCCATTAGATAAATCCTTTAACAAGGTGACATTCCAAGTGGATGTTCTAAAGACCTTTAACCAGGCCCATTCCTAACAGTTTGGTGAAATCCTCTAACAAGGTCACATTTAACAGTGTGTTGTAAGCCTTTAATAGGGCAAACTTTTAATAGGGCATCACTTCAGAAGAGTGAGAATCAAGTAGCATGTTACTAGTGGTTTTTCCCAAATTGGGTTTCCACATAAATCATTGTGTCATGTGTTGATCTTGAATGTTTTATCTTTGCATGTTGATTTACAGTAATTTGCTTATATGACTGATTTAAGTTTAAACATATGAAAAGGGTATTAATAGGGCATTTTGACCTTGAATAACTGATTCACCCCCGCCCCCCCCTCTCAGTTATTCTAAAGAATTCTAACAATTGGTATCAGAGCCTGACTGCTGATTTAGTTTAAAGGGACTACTAGCAGAAAAGATCAAAATGCCAAAAAGAGAAGTTCCCAAGCTCAACAAAGACAACTTTGTTGCATGGAAAATTTTGATGAAGCTACATCTTGGATCCATAGGAGATTATGCCCAAAATTCAATTGTCACTGAACATGTAGATCCAACAGGTGCTCCTGAAGACATGAAAAACAAACAAGAACACAACCAGACAATGTTGGAAATTGCCTCTGCACTCAGCTATGCTAAATTTGATGATATCAAAGGATGTGACACTGCATTCAAAATGTGGAAAGCCCTATCAGACATCTGTGGAGGAGATCAGAATGTACAAAGAGCAAAAAGAGAAATTCTTAGAGGAAAATTTGATGACATGAAAATGGAAGAAAATGAGAATGTTGCTCAGTATGGTGCAAGAATAAAGGAAGTGGTAAGTGCAATAAGATGCTTGAATGGTCAACTAGATGAAGATATTGTTAATAGTAAGTTCTTAAGAACCTTGCTCCCTATCTATGCTATTAGAGTATCAGCAATACAAGAGCTAAGATGTATACCAGGAAATAATCTAAGCTTTGAAGGTATAATAGGTAGACTCACTGCATTTGAGTTATCTAACTTTGACAACTACAAACCTGAAAATGTTGAATCTACTTTTAAGGCCAAGTTATCACTGAAAGATGTCAAATAGGTGAAATCAAGGAAAGGAAGAAAAATGAAGTATGTATCTAGTGATAGTAGCACTGATGAGGAAGATGTGGAACAATTGGAAGCATTGCTCGCTAGAAGATTTCACAGGGGCAAAGGAAAATTTAAAGGTAAGATGCCTATCATTTGTTTCAATTGTAATGAAGTAGGTCATATTACTGCAAGATGTCCACAGAAAAAGGATTACAAGGAAGGCAACAAATTCAAGAATAGAAGAGATGATGACAAGAGAGATTACAAAGAAAAAGGTAAGAAGTGCTATATTGTTGAAGAAAATTCTAATGACAATGATGATGAAGTTGTTTATGTAGCCATGAAGGACCAATCTGGTGAAGAAGAAGCCACAACACTGGTGACATGTATAAACAAGAATGAAAGATGGATCATAGACAGTGGATGCTCACATCACATGATAGGAGACAAAAGTAAGTTTGTTAACTTTACTCAGTATGATGGAAATAGTGTTTGATTTGGTAATGATGCTCCATGTCAAATCAGAGGAAAAGGTTTCATTAAGCTCACAGACCAAATTTCATGTGACAATGCATACTATGTTGAAGGATTAAACTACAATTTACTGAGTGTCTCACAATTAGGCAATATAGGTTGCAAAGTGGAATTTGAAAACAAAACTGCAAAAATCTATGACAATGATGGTAAACTAATAGGAAAAGGAGATCAAACAAAGAGTAATTTTTTTTACCTTGATATGGATGATGCTTCTTGTCTATTTGCAAAATTTGATGATGAATGGTTATGGCATAGAAGATTATGTCATGTCAACTTTGACAATCTAGTCAAAATCGGTAAAATGAAGAAAGTCAGAGGTCTACCAAAATTGAAGAAGCCTGATAATATCATGTGTAAACAATGTCAGCTAGGAAAGATGACAAAGTCAAGTTTCAAAAGCAAAAACTATACATCTAAAGAGATACTTGAGTTAGTTCACTCTAACTTATGTGGTCCAATAGAAATACAAAGCTATAAAGGAGATAAATACATAATGTTATTTTATGATGACTATTCCAGGATGATGACTGTTATGTTCTTAAAAAAAAAATTTGATGCTTTTCAAATGTTTAAGTGGTATGTGGCCAGAGTTGAAAAGGAAACTGGAAAAAGCTTGAAATGTCTAAGATCAGATAGAGGTGGTGAATTTACATCAAATGAATTCGAGATATTCTATAATGACAATGGAATCAAAAGACAAACATCAGCTCCTAGAACTCCCCCATAGAATGGAATTGCTAAAAGAAGAAACAGATCTGTAATTGACTGTGCTAGAACATTAATGATGGAAAAGAATGTTGCTCTAAAATACTGGAGAGAAGTTGTAAGTGTAGCTGTTCATACATTGAACTGAGTACAAGTCAAGAAAGGTACAAATACAAAACCTTTTGAATTATGGTATGGTTACTCACCAAATGTAAAACATTTCAAAGTGTTTGGTTGCAAATGTGTTATTCTTAAAGATGTTAGAAATGGGAAATTTTATGCAAAAAGTGATGAAGGTATATTTCTTGGTTACTCCACTAGAAGTAAGGCATATAAGTGTTTGCATATCAACACTAACAAAATTGTGGAAAGTGCAAATGTAAATTTTGATGAGCACACAGAAGTTCAAGCTGAAGAACCAAAGAAAATGGAAGAATACAGAACCTTTGCATATTCTTATGAAGGAATGACTGCTGATGAGGATGATGTCAATCAAATTGAAAGTCAACAACAAGTGTTAGTTTCAGCCAATTCACAATCAGTGAATGCCAAGTTGCATTCAGAAGTTGAGTTACAGAATGAAGAAAATGCACAATCTGATTCTAAAGATAGCATACATGATGAAGAACAACTTGAAAATGAAGTGCATAGTGATCCTAAATCTGAAAGATCAAATATGGAAACAAGAACAGAGCTAAGATTATCCAAATATGTGGAAAGACATCACCCTGCTGAACAAATAATTGGTGACAAAGATGCAAGACCAATGATAAGGAACAGACTAAGACATGAATCATGTCTGATTAGCTAATCTGAACCCAAGACAGTGCATGGTGCATTACAAGATGATGACTGGTATAAAGCTATGGAAGAAGAAATTTATCAAATAAGAAAAAATAAAACCTAGAGTTTGGTTCCCAGACCAACTGATAAGAATGTGATTGACACCAAATGGGTATTCAGAAATAAATTAGATGAGAATGGTGAGGTTACCAAAAATAAAGTTAGATTAGTATGCAAGGGTTATGCTCAAGAAGAAGGAATAGATTATGGAGAAACATTCGCTCCTGTTGCAAGAATGGAAGGAGTAAGAACTTTACTTGCATATGCTGCCTACAAAGATTTTAAAGTCTATCAGATGGATGTAAAATCTACCTTCTTAAATGGTATACTAGAAGAAGAAGTCTACATTGAACAACTAGAAGGATTTTTTGATGAAAACAATAAGAATATGGTGTGTAAGTTACATAAAGCACTCTATGGTTTGAAACAAGCACCTAGAGCATGGTATGAGAGACTTCACAAGTATCTAGTGCAAATTAGATTTGAAAGAACTGATGATAATAGCAACATGTACATCAAAGCTTAAGAAGGTAAACACATTATTGTATCTAAAATTTTTGTGGATGACATAGTATTTGGTGGTAAAGAAGTACTTTGCAAAGGCTTTGCTAAAAAAATGAAACATGAATTTGAGATGTCTATGTTCGAAGAAATCAAATTTTTTGTTGGATTGCAAGTTCATCAACTAAAACATGGAATATTTATTACACAATCAAAATACATCAAAGAAATTCTTAAAACATTTGGATCAGAGGAATCCAAACCAGTCAACACACCAATGGCCATAGGAAATAAGCTATCCAAAAATGATGAGTCAGCTGAAGTCAATCAAACAATGTATAGATCCATGATTGGAAAACTACAATATATTGTACATAGTAGACCAGGAATAGCATTAGCAATTGGAATAGTGGCTAGGTTCTCTACTAATCCTAAAGAAAATCATCTCATAGCAATAAAAAGAATAATGAGATATCTCAAAGGGACTGATGACTTTGGTCTATACTACAAAAAGAATGGAAAATTTGAACTCAATGCATATACAGATGCAGACTGGGGAGGAAACATCGATGATAGAAAAAGCACAAGTGGAGGTGCATTATTTCTAGGCAAAAGATTGGTTACCTGGACTAGCAAGAAACAAACATGTATATCCCAGTCTACTGCAGAATCAGAATATGTGGCAGCTGCAGTCAACTGTACAAACATTGTATGGCTCACACATCTATTGAATGGAATGAAAGAAGAAGTAACAAAACTGGTGATATTGTATTGTGATAATACAAGTGCTATAAACATATCCAAAAATCCAGTGATGCATGCAAAAATCAAGCATATTGCAATCAAGTATCATTATGTCAGAGAATTGGTAGAAGACAAACAAGTGAAGTTGGAATACATTCACACAAAAGAACAAACTACAGATATCTTCACCAAACCATTTCCCAAGGATGCCTATGAATATCTTAGAGGCAAGCTGGGGGTTATACCCCTAAGCCAAGCAGTTTAAGGCAACAAGGAAGATGCCTTGCATCAACAGGAATAAATCATCAAAATATTAACAGGTTGATGCAAAGGATGACAGCAAGAACAGAAACTCCAAATCAGTCACAAGTATGGTGACAGAGGGAGAAAGACAACAAGAAGACAAAGCTTATATTTTGTATGATAAAGATGCTACATCTTTGGCATTTATGTCAAAGAGGGAGAAATATGTAGGAAACTGATCAATGCAAAGAAAGAGGGAGATATATATGAAAGAGGGAGATATATGAGATCAAAAGTAAGCTAACGTATACAAACATGGTGGTAACTGAATTGATTACTTGATCAGTTTGGTTTGCCATCAATGCCAAAGAGGGAGATTGTTGGAAATGATTGAAATGATCATAAGAACAATTGTTGGAATAATATATGGAACTGGTAAAGAATGTCCTCAATTATTGTTTTTTCATTAATGTCAAACTTGCTACTTGCAGGGATGAAAATTGCTTTAGTGATCCAAATACTATCAATTAGTTGATTGTCAAGGTGGAGGCAATCAATAAGATGTAACTAGAATACCTAGAGAAAGGTTGAAGTTATGATGTTGTAATGAAGTACAAGGATCAGTCAAGCCATTAATGGAACAGTGTATTGGATGACATACTAAAAGATACAAAGAATGAGCACACTGAAACATATCAAAGATCTAAGATTTTATCTAAGTCTTTTGTAAAGCTCAAACTAAGTTTATTAGAGAGAAGGTGTCGAGCAAGCTAGTAAGAGCTGAGTAAGTTCAAGTGCGGAGTAAGTTCAAGTGCCGAGTAACTCAATAATGCCGAGTAACACAAAGGTGTCGAGCACTAGTAACTCAATAATGTCGAGTAACACAGAGGTGTCGAGCACCAGTAACTCAATAATGCTGAGTTGCTGCATTATTTTAGAAATCAAAGATTCATCAAATCTAAGCTGACAAAGTTGTTATCTAAAAATCCGTGAATTAAAAGAAAGATAAGAATGATGAGTTGGTGGCATAGAACACTATGTAAAACATTTTTTAGATACAACTGGTGAAGTTTCAAGAAGAGAACAAGATATGGGGTAGATATGGGGTAGATACATTGTATCCTACCTAATCCATTTTGAAACCCTAAAATTGGAGAGGGAGAATTGAGTGGCAAAGGAAAATAAGACATATATATAAGAAGACATAAGTTAATGAAGAAAAAGAGTGGAATAGAGGGGATAGTGAGAAAAAGAGCAGTGGTCAAGCATAAAAAGCATGAAATGCTGAAGAATGTGCTATGGAGAAGATTACACAGGAACTCTATTTGAATTAATGACCACAAGGATGATTGCATTGGTAGAATGAGTAAGAAGACTCAAGGAGATGAAGCTTGAGAGGGAGACAAGCAGTCAGAGCTGAAGTGATTGAAGCCAAGCATAAGGATTGATCTGAAAGAGTGATCTGAAATCTACAAAGTATGTTGTAAGTTATGTCAGATCAAAAGACTATTATCATTACTTTCTAGCAATTGTAACAGTAAGATAAATCCTATGGACTTAGGTTGGTTTAACATCCATTACATAAATCCTTTAACAAGGTGACATTCCAAGTGGATGTTCTAAAGACCTTTAACCAGGCCCATTCCTAATAGTTTGGTGAAATCCTCTAACAAGGTCACATTTAATAGTGTGTTGTAAGCCTTTAACAGGGCAGGCTTTTAACAAGGCATCACTTCAGAAGAGTGAGAATCAAGTAGCGTGTTACTGGTGGTTTTTTCCAAATTGGGTTTCCACGTAAATCATTGTGTCATGTGTTGATCTTGAATATTTTATCTTTGCATGTTGCTTTACAGTAATTTGCTTATATGACTCATTTAAGTTTAAACATATGAAAAGGTTATTAATAGGGCATTTGGACCTTGAATAACTGATTCAGCCCCCCCCCCCCCCCCCCCCTCTCAGTTATTCTAAAGAATTATAACACTTAGTTGCAAACACATTTGACACCAGGATTTAACGTCAAAATTCAATTTAAAAAAAACCACCAATAGCAACTAGTTACTAATTTTCACTCTTCTAAAGTAAGCCCTATTAGGAGCCAACCATGTTAAAGGTTACAAAATACACTATTAGGTGTGACCTTGTTAAAGGATTTAATTACCCTATTAGGAGTAGCTTTTTTAGAGGTCTTTGAGAATAATTCAATGGAATTGCCACCTTGTTAGAGGATTTGCAAATAGTTGTTAAGCCAGCTCTGTTAAGAGATTTAGATCACTGCTACAATGGTTAGCAAGTAACAAAGAGATGACCCAATTTGACTCCAACCAATTTGCTAATTTTAGATCTTTATTCTAGCTTGTACTTGATCCTTCCTAATTGAATATGACTTTGCTGCCCCACAAGGATATTCTACTTATCCTTCAAATATGCTTCCTCTTCTCATCAATAGATATTCAATCACATCACCTTAATTCACACATTCTTTTCACTTTTTACTTGGACACTTTGAAATCACAACTTGACCTTATACTTATATCTTCAACTTTGTCAACTTTGTAATGGCTTGGTGAATATGTCTACAATTTGTTCCTTTGGATTCACATATTTCAATATAACTTCTTTATCTTACACCAACTCTCTTAAGAAGTGATATTTTATAGTAATATGCTTTATTTTAGAGTGCATTACTAGATTCTTTGATATGTTGATTGCACTGGTGTTATCACAATATATGACAATTGGATCTTTGATTTCTACCTTCATTCCTTCCAATAGTTGTTTGAACCAAATAATGTTAGAATAATTGACTACTGCTGCTACATATTCTACCTCTACTGTGGATTGAGAAGTGTAAGAATTTACCTTAGGGAAGAATTCACCCAAGACCAAGGAACTCAAACACAAGTACAACAATAGACCAAAGAGAGAGTATGATCAAAATGATGATATATTCATTCAATATGCCATATCAAAGTACACTAGGACTATCTATATATAAAGACCTCTAGAGAGCTTCTAGAATGCATAGAAGTTAACAACATGATAAGCCATACAACTAGGCACATGTCCACTAGATATGGCTTATCCTCCATTAAGCATAGAAGTAAGTGTGATGATGAGAGGATAAGCCTACAATGGTGCATCATGCAAATCAATGTTGTAGACAACATATGCTAAAAAGGGAGTGCAAATAACTATATTGTCTACATGACAACTTAGTGAATGATGCAAACTTCAGTGTTGTAGACACCATGTGCTGAAATAGAGTTGTGTACTTTTGTGTTGTCAACATGACAACTCATGAGAGTACACAAACTCCTAAGTTCCTCACCTAAATAAATAATAAAATAATGCATTAACCTAAGTAAACTTAAGTGTAAATAGTAAATACTTATTTACACCAACCACCCCCCCCCTTAAGTGAAACTTATGGGAATGCACTTAAGTTCACAAAATCTAGGATGCAATGCAAGATGGGTCTCAGATACTAGGCCATTTTAGATACCCATGTACATAATGAAATGTAATCTCTCATAAAGTGGAGAGAGAGAGAAAATCTCATGGGAAAAAGCCTCTCCCAAAAAGAGAGATAAAAGCACATACGATGTATGGATGGATTAAGTAATCAAGACCCGCCCCCCCAGCATAGAATAGGCTCCCCCCTAAAGAAGAATGCCTACTAGTGACTGCTCTAATGAAGAAGTTGATCTAGGACTACAGAATGGTGTTCCTCCCCTTGGGAAGAAATAAGGCCATGGGTAAAAATGAGACACTTTCGCTGTGCGTGGAAAGAATCCCATAGGTAAGTGATGCCTTTGAAACATGCTCAACTGGCTAAACAACCTATCTCAAAGAAGTTTTTGTCTCCTCAGCTAATGAAGAACCCCTCTACAACTATTGATCATAAGTGTCCACAATCACTTCAACCTGTAACGATCAATCATGTAGAGAATGAAGAAGAGGGTTAGATGGAGCCCTCGTGACAATTGAAGAAGGTGCTACTACATCAAGAAGAAGAGGCAGATCATCAATACTATCCCCCAAATCTACCACTAAAGCTAGACCTAGAAGACTGGATGTACCTTGTTGTGTTAGACCTATCACTGTGGTGATATATGCATGTGGACTATAATGATGTAGTGACCTCTCACTACAACTATCAATAGAACCCTACATGTCTGAATCTATTGAGGCACTATCATTGGTGTCACTATCAGTTTCCACATGGTATGATGTGTGAAGAGGATTAGAGGACAAGCTTGGTGAACTTTCCTCAAAGTGTACATCCTTCTCCACAAAGATTCGATGTGTCTCTAGATCTAGAAGTATGTATGCCTTCACACCATCTTCATAACCAATGAAAGTACAAGGCCAAGGTGACTGTGCCTTGCATCCCTTGGAAGATATGTTTGCCCATGTAGGACAACTAAAGACTTTGAAGTGTGTCACAATAGGTTTTCTACCACACCATGCCTCAAAAGGAGTCTTCCCATCTAAGGCTGGATGAGGAGACCTATTAAGAATGTGAGTGGCACTACTAATTACTTTGACTTCAAGTGATGGATCTAGAGACTTGGCTTGTATCATGCAACTTTCCATAGACTTAAGAGTTTAGATCCTCAATGTTGTGACATCTACCTTATGTAGACTAAATGTTGGTGGATTCTGAAGGTCAATTAACTCAAGTTTGCAAAAGTCTTTAAGTCTTTTGTTCACATATCTACTCTCATTATCCATTCGAAAAACTTTGATGGCTTTCCTTGATTTTTGTTTAATATGAGTCTTGAAAGCTAGAAAGTTGTCCAACACTTCATTCTTATGATGAAGAAAGTAGACCCAAGTGTATCTTGAAAAGTCATCAATGAAGGCAAGTATGTAGCGACCCTGGCTGATTGTTGTCACTGCAAAAGGACATACTAATACTATGTGAACTAACTAGAGAGCAACTTGTGCTCTTGAAGACTTCCTTTTATGTAACTCCTCCTCTAGATGCATATCTACAAAAAAAATTCAACATTCATCATGGGAAAATTTGAATTGGGGTAGACCTTTGACCCTTCTATATGTGCAAAGTTGCTGAAGATAGTGGAAGGAAAGATGTCCATACCACTCATGCCATAATTTGATTGTTGAATTGGATTGAGATAAAAAGGCCTTTGAAGGAGACTTGAGCACAAAGTGAGAGAATGAATACAACACTTTTTCATGATTAACTTTCCCTATTGTAACCAATGAATCATCTTTTAGACTTTGCACCTATACTGAGTTAGGAAGGAACTCAACTCTTTGTCCATCTCCAAGGTGAGTGATTTGGTAAATCGAGAGGAGATTTGAACTTAGGTTTGGAACATAGAGAACATCTTGAAACTCTCCATTTTCCATTTCCACATTCCCTTTCTCTTCAATTTCCATTTTAGTATCATCTCCCACAAAGATGTGTGGTACCTTTGACTACTTCATTGAAGAAAAATCCTCCTTTGAAGAACCCATATGATATGAGGCACCTGAATCAATAATCCATTCCTTTGAAGAATTTGAATTAGCCATGAGTGCTTGCCCTTTGCCATTTGAATTTGAAGAACACCCTTTCTCTTTATAAGAATTATGCAATGGAACATTATGTTTCTTCATGATGTTGGTCAACTCATCAATCTTCTAATGATAACACTCTTGTTCTTCATGACCCATTTTCTTGCAATAGGCACACTTTTTCTTCTCCTTATTATTTTTGTCCCCCTTCTCATTGGAATTTGAGGAAGACTTACCTTGTTGATTGGATTGTGGTGTTTTTTGTTTTGCATCCTTTGATTTGTTCTTCTTCCACTTCTTATTCTTACCCTTTCCATTATTTGAAGATTGTCTAGCTGAATTTTGAGAACCCTCATTATTGGCCACCGATGCTTTAGGCTTAGGTGTATTGAGAATCCCCATTTATTTCAACTTCTTTTCTTCTATATCCAACAGATCAACATATTCATCAAAAGAGACTTTCTTATAGGTAGACCCTAATGTAGTCTTTGAGGTGTTATAAGAAGAAACAAATGTGGAATACTCTAATGGTAGCTTATTATGTATGAGATAGATCAATCTGTTATCTTTGATAGGACTCCCACAATTAATAAGCTTTGTCCTTAATTCATTCACCTTGATGATGAAATCCTATATAGAATCAAATAACTTAGGATCTAAGGAAACAAGCTCATTTTCAATTTTGAAAACATCCTCTTCAGACACTTTACCATATAGGTTTTTGAGGGTATCCCAAGCTTCCTTGGATGTAGAAGACTTCTTAATTTGATACATGATCTTGTCATCAACCCCCAAAAATATATCACCTAGGGCTTTCCTATCCATTGCCACCCAAGCTGAAATATCACTTGCTAATACATTATCACTTGCTACTTTAGGAAGGGTACCATCTACATATTGAGAAACTCCATTGTGCATTAAATGATACCACATTTTGATGGATCATGTAGCATAGTTATGTGGAGTTAATTTTGGAAACTCAAAATTTCCCATAATGCAAAAAATGAAAGAAAATTGCAGAGAAAAAGAGCAAAACACCAAGAACACCCCCCATTTTCACTAAATCAAGAACCCCACCCACCCAAAATATATGCTCTTGGCACTTTATAAGTAGTGTGATTACAATGGCCACTTGCCAATTTTGGGCTTCATGGACTTCTGATTTTTCTTGTTACAACCTCTTGAAAGATTATAGATCTCAATCTTTACAATGTACAACAATTCTGAAATAATACAAAGCAAAGAAAGGCATTATTTTTTATAGTGACACTTTTTTTCCATACAACCCTATAATCTAATTGTAGATCTAAAAATTAGACAAAAAATAATGCACTTTATAAAAAAATGGAACCTATTTTCGAGTCCAGATGTGCTCATACAGAGCATTTGAAGTTGCAAAATGCGGGATTAGATAGGTATAGTTTCCAAAAGATTCAATTTTTGACAAATTTGTACACCAAAACTAGAAAAAACTCACATCACTAAGAATTTTAGGAAATTCTACTAATTTCAAAAAAAATTGCACCTGATTTGAAATTTGGGTGATTAAGATATGGCCTCCCAAAGTTGGACTGCAAAATCAAAAATCAATCTGGAGAGGGGTTGCATTAGCAAAATATGGGGTTAAATTTGACAGTCATACATCCATTTTAGTAGTTCAAAATTGTCCTAGGATGATGGTCATATGACTATCAAATTTAGGCTTACATATTTGATGATGTCAGCAAAAATGGGTCCCCTTGATGATGTCATATGTGCGGAAGACTTGCCTTGTTGATTGTATTGTGGTGTTGTCTATTTTGCATCCTCTAATTTGTTCTTCTTCCACTTCTTATTCTTACCCTTTCCTTTATTTGAATATTGTCTAGCTGAATTTTGAGAACCCTCATTATTGGCCACCAATGCTTTACACTTAGGTGTATTGAGAATCCCCATTGATTTCAACTTCTTTTCTTCTATATCCAATAGATCAGCATATTCATTAGAAGAGACTTTCTTATAGGCAAACCCTAATGTAGTCTTTGAGGTGTTATAAGAAGAAACAAATGTGGAATACTATAATGGTAGCTTATTATGTATGAGATAGATCAATCTGTTATCTTTGATAGAACTCCCACAATCAATAAGCTTTGTCCTTAATTCATTCACCTTGATGATGAAATCCTGTATAGAATCATATAACTTAGGATCTAAGGAAACAAGCTCGTCTTCAATTTTGAAAACATCCTCTTCAAACACTTTACCATATAGGTTTTCGAGGGTATCCCAAGCTTCCTTAGATGTAGAAGACTTCTTAATTTGATACATGATCTTGTCATCAACCCCCAAAAATATATCACCTAGGGCTTTCCTATCCATTGCCACCCAAGCTGAAATATCACTTGCTAATACATTATCACCTACTACTTTAGGAAGGGTACCATCTACATATTGGGAAACTCCTTTGTGCATTAAATGATACAACATTTTGATGGATCATGTAGCATAGTTATGTGGAGTTAATTTTGGAAACTCAAAATTTTCCATAATGCAAAAAAAGAAAGAAAATTCAGAAAAAAAGGAACACAACACCAAGAATATCCCCCCTTTTCACTAAATCAAGAAATCCCCCCAAAATAGATGCTCTTGGCACTTTATAAGTAGTGTGATTACAATGGCCACTTGCCAATTTTGGCCTTCATAGACTTCTAATTTTTCTTGTTACAACCTCTTGAAAGATTATAGATCTCAATCTTTACAATGTACAACAATTATGATGCAATACAAAGTAAAGAAAGGCCTTATTTTTTAAAGTGACACTTTTGTCCATACAACCCTATAATTTGATTGCAGATCTAAAAATTAGACAAAAAATAATGCACTTTAAAAAATAATAGAACCTATTTTCGAGTCCAAATGTGCCCGTACAGAGCATTTGAAGTTGCAAAATGCAAGATTAAACAGTTACAGTTGCCAAAAGATTCAATTTTTTGACAAATTTGTACACCACAACTAGAAAAAAGCTACACCACTAATAAGTTTAAGAAATTCTACCTAATTTCAAAAAAAAATGCACCTGATTTGGAATCTAGGTGACTAAGATATGGCCTCCCAAAGTTGGACTGCAAAATCAAAAATCAATCTGGAGAGGGGTTGCATTAGCAAAGGATGGAGTTAAATTTGACAGTCATACATCCATTGCAGTAGTTCAAAATTGTTCTACGATGATGGTCAAATGACTATCTAATTTAGGCTCACATATTTGATGATGTCAACAAAAATGGGTCCCCTTGATGATGTTAGCATGACATCATGATGATGTCATATGTGCGAAATCGTATAGACTGCCACTTGTCACATATAGATTGGGTGACATGGCAAGGTATGACACTATGTTGGATGTTGATGTGTGTTGACTCGCCATACAGTAGCTATTGATTTTTTGTCCATGGTAGGTATACCACATGTCTGTCGCATAATCATTGACTATATGTACGATGGCTAATGTGGCCTTTTGGCTAGCTATATTGATAGCACGATGTCGATGTGTAAAGTTGTATGATAGCTAGCTATGTAGAGCAGTCACAGATTACATGTCAGGCTAGACTGTTGCGTGGCTACTATATCCATGTGGACGAGTTGATGATTGTCATGTGCCGCCTGCTATCCACTATGGCTTGGCATGATGGGAAGTTTGTATAGCAGGCAAACCACTTATGTTACACTACATGTCCAAGATTCTCCTTTGTTGCATGTTCGGCTGGAAATTGTCTGACGATAGTCAAAGTTAGAATTACTTCACCAAATTTCCAAATCTATAATCCCACATTCGTGGGGTTGGAAACTCCAAGGTGATTTAAAAAGAAAGTCATGGGTTGTTAAATCAAATAAGCCTGCCAAAATTTCTTTGAGCGCTGGTGAGGGGCTACAAAGCGATGCAGTTTGTAGGTTTGCCAGGGTAAAATGTCTTTGATCCGTTGGAAAATTAGATGAGATGCCTGCTGAGTGGAGAATGAGGAATATTCGCTATAAAAATAGAATATTCTACTATGTAAGGTTGGGAATAATATAGTCAAAAAATATAGAGAAAAAAATTACAGACTAGAAAAATTAATCAAATAGATCTACAAATGACCATACCCGAATTGCAAATCGGGGCCTTCAGGTGCTGATTTACAAAAACATTTTGCCTCATAACTGACTTTGGGCTAAGGTAGCTAAATCTATAGTCAATCTTCACCAAATCAACATTCTAGATGCAATGGTGAGATCAGATCTGGCTCTAAACACTTCTAATTTCTACAATACTCTAGATTTGGGTCAAGGTGCTGAAGCAAGAATGGTCTCAAATGGCTATGTGACAAGAATCTCCCCGAGCTCTAATACCATGTAAGAATTTTCCCTAGGGCAAAATTCACCCAAGACCAAGGAACTCAAATACAAGAACAATAGTAGACCAAAGAGAGAGTATGATCAGAATGATGATATATTCATTCAATATGCCATATCAAAGTACACTAGGAGTACCTATATATAATGGTCTCTAGAGAGCTTCTAAAATTCATAGAAGTTAGCAACATGATAAGTCATATAACTAGGTAGATATCCACCAAATATGGATTATCCTCCATTAAGCATGGAAGTAAGTGTCATGATGAGACGATAAGCCTACAATGGTGTATCACACAAATTAGTGTTGTGGAAAACATGTGCTAAAAAGAGAGTGCGAATAATTGTGTTGTCTACATGACAACTTAGTGAATGATGCAAACTCTAGTGTTGTAGACACCATGTGCTGAAATAGAGTTGCGTACTTTTTTGTTGTCGACATGACAACTCATGAGAGTACACAAACTCCTAAGTCTCTCACCTAAATAAATAATAAAATAATGCAAAATAATAAAATAATACATTAACCTAAGTAAACTTAAGTAAAGTGTAAATAGTAAATAATTATTTACACCAATAAGAAGTACAATTTTTCTTCTTGCTTGTCCAAGATACTAGTCTTCTACCAAGAAAGAATGCTCCACCACTAGTGCTTTTTCTTTCATTAAGACTTCCTGCCCAATCAAAATTAGTAAATACTTTCAAGTACAAATTGCCTCCAAGTTTGTACCAGAAACCATAGTCTCTAGTACCTTTCAAATATCTCATGATTCTCTTGATTTCCATCATGTGATTTTCCTTAGGACTTGTTGAGAATCTTTCCACTATTCCAACTACTAGAGCAATATCAAGCCTTGTGTGTACTACATAATACAATTTTCCAATCATTGATTTGTAAGTGGTCTTATCTACTTCTTTGGAATCATCATTTTTGGAAAGCTTATGTCCAGTAGACATAGGTGTTCCAACTAGTCTTGAATCTTCCATTCCAAATTTCTTTAGTATCTCCTTGATATACTTAGATTGAGTGATGTAGATACCATTCTTGTTCTATTATATTTGCAATCCAACAAAGAATTTTATTTCACCAAACATGGACATCTCAAATTATTTACTCATTTCTTTTGAGAATGCTTTGAATAAATCATCATTTCTTGTAACTAAAGTATCATCAACAAATATTTCTACCAACACAATCTTCTTATCTAGTCCTTCCTTGATATACAGACTATTGTTATCATTAGTCCTTTGAAAACCAATCTGTACCAAGTAATTATGGAGTCTTTCATACCAAGCTTTGGGAGCTTGTTTGAGACCATATAATGCTTTGTGTAGTTCGCAAACCAATTCTCCTTTGCTAGGATCTACAAAACCTTCTGGTTATTCAATGTAGACTTCCTCATCAAGAATTTCATTTAAGAATATAGATTTAACATCAATCTGATATACTTTAAATCCTCTATGTGTTGCATATGCTAGTAAAGTTCTAACACGTTCAAGTCTTGCTACAAGAGCAAAAGTCTCACCATAGTCAATACCTTCTTCTTGAGAATAACCTTTGCACACCAATCTTTCTTTGTTCCTTGATACTTTTTTATCTTCATTTAGCTTATTTCTAAATACCCATTTTGTACCAATTACATTTTTATCCTTGGTTCTAGGAACAAGAGTCCAAGTTATGTTCTTTTCTATCTATTATATTTCTTCATTCATTGCATCAATCAAACTTTCTTTTTATAGAGCATCTTTAACACTTCTAGGTTCAAATTAGCATGTAAACATGCACCTTTTAATTTTCTTATTGTCATTGTTCTATCTAATTTGTTTCCAAAGATCTAATCACGTGCATGATGTCTTTTGACATATCTTGCTAACACTGGCTCCTTGATCTTTGAATGATTTCCACCATTTTCTTCTTGAATTTCAGTTTCAAGCTTGGGTCCTTCTGTCTATGACTCAAGACCATCAGACTTGGTTTGAACTAGCTTGGTAGCCTCTGATTGTGACTTGGGTCCTTGCAGCTTGGGTTGTACTATCTACAACTCAGTAGCCATTGGAGTTTTTGGGGACTCAGGAGTTGAAGCTTCTTTTCTTTCAGATGGATTTGGTAGAGTATCAAGTTTATAGTAAACGAATATTCTATAGTCTTCAAGTTCCTTATTGCTTTCTTCTTCACTCTTTTCTATAAATTCATTAATTCTGACATGTACACTCTTTATAATTTTTTGACTAGACAAATTCAAACATTTGTATGCTTTACTTCTATAGGAGTATCCTAGAAATATGCCTTCATCAAATTTTACATCAAATTTTCCTTTACTAGATTCTTTCAATATGTAACATTTGTTGCCAAATATTTTCAAGTAACTTATATTAGGTTTGTAGCCATACCATAGTTGATAAGGTGTCTTGTTTGAATCTTTATTCAATTGAACCTTGTTCAAGGTATGAACTGAAATGTTGATAGGTTCCTTCTAGTATTTGAGAGAAATGTTCTTTTCAATCATCAGGGTTCTTAAACAGTCCATGATAAATCTATTTCTTCTTTCTCCTATACCATTTTTTTGTGCTATTCCAGGGGCTGATACTTGTCTTTTGATTCCTCTTTCAATGCAAAAATTGTTGAATTCATGGGAGATGAATTCACCACCTCTGTCTAATCTTAGGCATTTCAACTTCTTTCTAGTTTCTTTTTCTACTCTTTCCAGATACCACTTAAATTTTTGAAAGATTTCTGATTTTTCTTTTAGGCACATTACTATCATTATTATAGAGTAGTCATCAACAAAGAGAATGAAAAACTTTTCTCCATTATAACTCTCTATTCCAATAGGTCCACATTAGTCGATATGAATAATTTCCAGGACTTCTTCTGACTGATAGTCTTTGCTTTTGAAGCTTGTCTTTCCCATCTTACCAATTTGGAAATTCTTGCATAGACCCATGTTAGGCTTCTTCAAACTAGGAATACCTCTTACTCTTTTATGTTTTCTTATCTTAACTAGATTATGAAAGTTCACATGAAATAGCCTTTTGTGCCGTAACCAACTTTCCTCTACTTGAGCAATAAAACATGAACAAACATTGAGATCAATATAAAATAGATAACCTTTTGTTTGCTTTCCAAAAACAACCAAAATTCCTTTCCCATCTAGTAGTTTGGCCTGTCCATTCATGAATTCTACCTTGAATCCAATGTTATTTAGTTGTGCCACACTTAGCAGATTATGCTTTAGTCCCTCAACCCAATAAGAATTATCACACACAAGTTCTTTAGTCAACAAGATACATCCTTTTCCATTTATGTTAGAAGGTTCATTATTTCCAAATCTTACACTACCTCCATCATAATTTTCCATATGCTCAAATTTTGTTTTGTCAGCAGTCATATGATGTGAGTAGCCACTATCAATAATCCATATATCATTTTTGCTAACATGAGAGATAAGTGTCATCTTATCTCCTTCATCATCATATTCATCTTTCAAAACAATATAAACCATTTCATCTTCACTATTATTAGAATCTTTAGCTATGAAACAAGATTTCCTACCTTTTTCCTTGAAGTTCTTGTAGTTCTTGAAATCCTTCTTTCCTTTATGCTTATTTCTTTTCTTCTCATCCTTCCTTTCTTTGTTTGGACACCTAGCAACAATGCGACCAATTTCCTCATAGGAAAAGAAAATCAAACGAACTTTACCTTTGTACTTTTCTCTTCCTTTGGAATACTTCCTTGCAAGCAAGGCTTCAACAACTTCAAGATCACTGTCTTAACTTTCTTCTGATGATCCATCTTCTCCACTTCCTAATTGACTAAATTTTGACTTTTTACCCTATTCATTGAGTGAGAGTTTAACTTTAAATGTAGATTCAATATTCTTTGAAGTAGGAACATAGTTATCATAATTGTCTAATTCAAAAATTGTTAATCTTCCAACTAAAGCATCCAACCCTATCTCATTAGTTGGATCGCATCTAATTTCTTGAATAGCAGATACTCTAATTGCATAAATAGGAAGAAGAGTTTTGAGTACTTTACTTACAACAGTTTTCTCCTTGATTTCTCCTCCAAATGCTTTGATTACACTTACATTAGTATTGTGGTCTCCACAACACATGCCCCATTCCTCAATAGGAATGGGGACCCCCTACATTTTTTGACTCTTGGACTCATAGTTTGAGAGTCGAGAGAAGAAATTTGATTATAATTAGGAGTCTTGGAGTCAAAAAAAAATATGATACATAACGCGCACGTGCAGATGAAGCACATGGTGTGCATCAGTGTGCGTGCGCCAAGGTGTACCGCACCCCCCATCCAGCATGAGGCTTATAAAAGCCTAAACTCCCTCCTCATTTTATACTTAAATTTTTTCGAAGGAGTCTCCTTTTTTTTGCTTCATAAAGGTAAGCGCTTTTGTGCTGCAAGCGCATTTTGTGCCATGCAACTTTTTTTTTTGCACCGCATGCCCCTATCCTTCATCTGGTGCCCCTTTGACAAATCACACGCCATGTGCACTTTCGCATCGCTCGCATTTTTTGCCACATGGTTTTTGCGCTACGTGCCCCTGTCATCCACCTAATGCAACACACTTTTTGTGCTGCACACACCTATTTGTCTACACCTCCAACCTTTTTTGCCACACCACCAATGTCCACCCTCATCTAACCCTTATGCCCAACTGTGGGCCTCTCAAAACCACTGCGTGCCCATATTCAACAACACGCCCTTATTCAACAGTGACGCACTTTGCAAATGTGCATGCACCCCATACCAATTTTATTTTTTTTTTTTAAATTTATTTTAATTTTTCAAAAAATTAAAAAATTAACAAATATATATATTTAAGATATCTAAAGGGCATTTTTTTCCTTATGCTTTTTTTTTAATGTAATATTTTTTATGCTTTATCTTTCGACTAATAAAATTTTTTCTCATTGTGTGTAGGTAACCAAATGGCGTCCACATCTAGAGTAGCACCTAAGCCTGTAGTCTTCAAGTTTCAAGGCATACCATCCAAGTCAAGATTTAATGATGATTATGTCGAGATTCGAGATACTAATTTAGGGCACACTGACTTAGGGGAATTCCTAAAACCCTATAATAAGTCAACTGAGAGATCAGAGTTGGTATCATCATTGATACATTTTGGGTTGGTGAACATAGTGTCACATCCCATATCAGTGCAGTTAGCAGAACTAGTAATGACTCTGGCACAACATTTTGTTCTTGAAGAGAGAGTGGTGAAAAGTGCAACAAGAGAAGTAGCCCTTGATTTTGACCCAAAAACATTGAGAGGGTCTTCCATCTCTCAAAATTAGATCATTTCATTAGGCTCTCCTATGAATTAGCAAAGAGATGGTATAGGGAACATATGAAGTAGGTGACAGATATTATATAGTCATCTTATCTCATTGAGAGAGCTCCTCAAGGAAGGATAACAGGGAAAGTGGATATGACTCAAGGATATATAAAGGAAGATATTGGTTACTCCATCATCCTTTTGAGCAAAGTCATGGGTTTATCTACAGAAAGCCACCTAAATACCATCATGATTAACTTCATTAAGACCATCAAAACATCAAAGATGCCATTGGACTGGGCCACCACACTTAGTGAAAACTTGTGTGAATAGTTGAGGATAGTAAAAAATAAGAAGTTTTATATGATGTCTTACATAGTATACTTTCTTGTAGTAAGGGTGACAGATTACCCCAGGTTGTATAGAAGAGGCAGTATGCAGGATCCCAATGCCTGGCCTTACAAAGTCTACCCTCAGCTAGTGAAGAAGAAATTATCTACTTAAAGCAAGGAATATAGAATCATGAATGATGCATTCATTTTTGCGATCATTTGATTCATTGAAGGAAATTATGGAAAGAGGCTATCTGATGAAGCAAAAGAACAGATAACAACTCTTGGGGCTTATTTCATTGAGTTTAAGATGTTTACATACTTGCAGGTAGGTGGTGCCACTATTAATTCCAAGAAGCTTCCTAGATATCTGAGTGACAAATTGGTACTACTAGAGATCTCTTGACAAATTGAATCAGCATATGAAAGGGAGAAAAGAAAAAGAAGACCTTGTTGGACTTGGCCTCTTGTCATTGGACCATACCAGGTAAAGTGGAAATACGATATTATGACTTTTGAGTGGGAATGGGAGAATTATCCCCTTGAAGAATATAATTCCCCAAGGATTCATTTTGATAATGATGGGAAAGTGGAGAGCATGGTCGGCAAGGAATTTCATCATGAAGATGCTATTGAAGACCACTAGATGAATGTAACAAATGACTATGATATCTGCATAAGGGATTATTGTAGGATGACTTTGTATCTGGCAGAGAAGACCCTCAATCTTAGTATTCCAGAGGAAATAAGGCAACAAGATTCTAAGGAGCTATTGGAACCCTTGTTCAACTTAGACAAAATTGGAGAAAGACCTATCATGAATGCGGAAGTTGATAGGGAGGAGGGCAATCATATTGATCATTGAGCAAGACACGTGGTTAGAATGACCAAGGAATGGATCAAGCAACCTTTTTGACTTGATCCCATACGAGACACTATAGTATTCCATGCTCAAGCTCATCCTAAGAAAGGTAGAGGAAGGAAAGTTATAGTTCCTACCTTTGCACTCCAATCTCCCATCAAGCCAGAGATAGTATACCAACTTGACCACTAGGTTGGATACTATCATCCTCTAGAGAGGATAGGAAAGAATAAAAGGAAGAGGACTTCCCCACAAAGAATTCTAGAATAGGGTGAAGTGAAAACACCTTCCCAACCACAAGAAGAAGATGTGCAAGGATCTGAGGATATTGGAGCTACTCAAGTTCTGGATAATCCTCCACTACCTCCTTTTGTGCCTTCCCAAGATGCAGAGGAAGAGAGTCAACAAGTTTCTATGCCTCCTACACTAGAATAGCCAATACCACCTTTTGGCCCTACAAAAAAAAGAGGATCAAGATCTGAATGAAGAAAAGGAATAAGGTGACTAAGAGAATGGTTCCTTTTCCTTCGATTCCTGAAACCATCCTAGAAGAAGAAGAGGAGGAAGAAGAGGAGACAAATGAAGAGGAAGAAGTGCCCATACAAAGAAGAACTTGGCTAGCTAGAGCCATGGAAAAAGAAAGGAGAAGAAGTACCTCAAGCATATCACCATCAACCCAGGCAAGACCCTTATAAGTCTCTTCTTCGAAAGATGAAGTGTAACAGTGGGTAGATGAGAAAAGTGAAGAAGGGGATGATGTATTTAAAATTTCTAATTTTGACTTCATGCCTATGGGAATGACATTATTTGATGGAAAGATTAGATGTACTCCTACCAATCAATCTCAACAAGAAGGCTAGATGCAAATACCACCAGGCACACAAGGTTCCAATCCTATTCACCCATTTTCACCACAAGCTATAGTGGTAGATAAAGGTTCAATTACTTCATCACTTAGGATCAAAGGAACAAGTTCAGAAGGAACCATCACAAGAGGAGAAACCAAAACAAAGGGCAACCAATGAAGTGTCAAAGGAGGGACAAATAGCTAAATATTCTCAATCACCTCCCCAAGATACTAAGGTGCAAGCTACTAGATCCACTGAGATTGAACAAATAGAAGGGGAGCCCTAACAAATAGAAACAACTCCAAGGAGGAGTGATAAGGGGAAGAAAGTTGCAGAACATACTCCCTCGTCTTTAATAAGAAGACCTCTGGCTAAACACACTCCAAGGTGGTTGTAAAAAGAAGTCATAAGAAGCTCCAAACCTAGATTCCAAGCCTTGGAGGAAGACATTTATGACATTGCAAAAAATTTGAATAAACTCGAGTCCTCGGTACATGAGGCAATACCATTGGCATTTGTTACAAGTACACAGAATAGCTAGGAGTTGTTTGCATAGATAGTTGTTCCTCCTAGAGATACAAACATAGAAAGCCTTTGTCCCAACGATTATCAATTGGAAAATATCATGTTGGGAAAACCCAGACGGGATACATCTTGGGAAAATAATGAAGAACATGGGGAGGATGAGATGGAAATTTAAGCACTTCAAAGGTAGGTTGAGATCCTAAAGGGATATTTGGTCTAAGTTGTTGGTCCTCTTGATCCTGAGGGCCCCAAGGAGACCTTGAATACTATTCTTAGAGAAGGGGGAGTAGTCCATATGGATCCATTTTTGAGAGCCTATCAGCAATGGTGAGAGAGTTTTGAGGAAAAAGGAGTCATGATTATGATAGCAAACCTAAAGATGTTGCACGCTACACAAGAAAATGTGAATAAAATGGTGGCAATTTTGAAGTAGCACTTCAACATTATTGATGAAGTACGGGCCTAGAGCAAAGATTTATAGACTCTACAAGCCATAAAAGGACAAAGGTACCAAGTTTTGATTGATGTATATACGAGAGTTGAATTAGATATTGTTGGTGTTTGAAAATGTTAAAACAGTGCTAAAACTACTAAGTGACAAAAGGCTTAATACCTAGATATCAGTACATACACAACCTAAATAATAGTCAATTCTCATTGTCACTTGCCTATGCAAAGTACTAGGACCCAACTTCAACAAAACCTCAGACGGTTTTCTACTCTTTTCGCTCTGTAAAAACCAGGGCGAGTGTACCCGGGGATGGTTCAAAAATGGAACAATTGTATGAGAATTATTCTTAGTTTCATTTTGATTCTCATTTTTAAATCCTCAAACATATACATAACTCTTACCAAATTGGTAAACACATCCCTTAAACAGATATGGCCAAGAAATCTTCTATAGATCTGCAGATGTTTTCAACAGCAATGGCTAAATGAAGCTAAAACATTCCATGCAGGCAAGTGCTGGCCAACTTTGAATATCTTACAGGAAATAAAAGTAAAATTTGATTTTATGATGTATTTGAAAAAACCAGTCATAATATACTTCTCTTTTGGCTGAAAAAATTTTGATCAGTGCCTAATCCATTGGGGTTCAGAGTCTATAGTAAATTCTTAGATCTAATTTGTTGCTTTGCAACAAACTCTTATCAGCAATTCTTATCAGAATTTATCATTCAAAAATCCTTTTCAATACCTAAGCAATCTCATCACATTCATCAGAGCCCTTATTTAATCCATTGAATTAACAACAATAACAAATGGATGTACAACCCTACTAAATTGCAATCAATTGCATAAGCTTTTACTCACACAACATCAAGGTAGCTAAGTATTTAAAAGGAGATAAAATTCAGAAAGAACTGATATGGGGACAGTTCATAATTTGTATTCATTTCCTTTGAAAATGGTATATCCTTTACAATAGACCCAGAAAGACCTTCAGAAAAGAAGCACAATTCTTTCTACATTCATGTATTCTCAAAAATTTTGACAGAAAAGTATACTACAAACTTGCTTTCCAAATGTTTGGACCAAAAATAGGACTAAGCACAATACTTAGTAAAAACAGAATTCGGACCATTCTTTAGCCTTGGGATCTCACTTAAATAGTGTGAGATGCAACAAGCTTCAGGCTAAAGAAGGTGACAGGTGTCCTTTCAAAAGAAAGACAAAAAAAAAATAACAGAAAGATTAACAACATTTCTTGGCGGGTCCCTTTCTGTTATGCATCTGAATTGTTGAGACAAGAGCACGATCTAACCTTACAATCATTCTTCACTTTCAGAGTACATACCCATGAGGTCTGTATGTGATGTATGATCTTCTGTTACCTGCAAACTCACTTTAACCTGGGGATTTTCCATGTCATCATTGCCGATTACAAGGGTAACTATTACTTTTGCATCTTCTTCCTCATTGTCTCTTGACATCTGTTCACTAAACTGATTTTTCCACTTATTAAAAGTATCATCATTTGGCCAATCAAAACTTAGAGTTTCTCTTTGTATCTTTATTAAAGAATTTGCATTTTCCTCTAAATCATCAAATTCTTTTCTCATAGCAGTATAATACAATTGTACTTTTACCAACTCCTCGTTTGTTTTTGCCCAAAACCAATGGCCAGTCTCACTGATGATGTTTATTATTCTGTTATCAAATAATTTATCCATTTTCTTTTTCCATTTTTCTTTTTCCTTTACTGTATCAACAAATTCTAAAGCACAAGGAAATAGGGTGAATTTCTCAGCAAGATATTTTGAAAAACAGAGTATCAATCTTCTCTGTAAAGAATCTCTTTCATTCTCAAAATTTTCTAACTTATTCAATAAATCAAAAATCTTTTCAACTTGATGATAAGGCATTTGGACTGTAGATATACATATAATTGTAACATCATTATTTCTCTGTCTCCATTTCTGTGCAAGAGAATTTAGTCCATCGTTTTCTTTATTCAACTCATCCATGAGGGTTACAATCCTTGTCAACTGATCATAAAAAGTTGACCATTGTATTTTATCCCTCAAATATGTCACACCCTGCTTCCATTTCTCTTCCTGCTGATTTCTAAATTCTATCTGCCACTCATGTAATTTAGTTTTTTCTACTTCAAATTCCTCTGCAGTATAGAATTGGGGTCTTTCAGGGGTGTCAGGTATTTCAATGATAGGGGTTAATCCAACAGATGATTGTGGAGGATATGCAATTCTCAGTGTACTAGATTCTCCCACTTTCCTTTTTCCAAGTATCTTCTCCAATTGAGATACCCTTTTTTCTAGCTCAATTGTCCTTTTTACCTCTTGATTATAAGCATCCACCACTATTTCATATTTACTGTGCATATCAATCATTTCCTTCTCTTCTCTTTCTGCAGTGGCCAAGGCAAATTTAGAATAATCCACATTCATGTGGGCTGCCTGTACATTTGAAGTATCAGCAACTCTCCTTACAATGATACTCCCTGTTAGTCCTGAATCATCAGGTTGTGATGAAGTAGTCCTGGATCCTCTTCTCAGGGACCACATAACAAGGGCAGCTTGATCATTGCTGAATGTTGTACCCAAGAATTCCTCTTTATTTGGGTCATGTAGTCCTAAATTATTTGATACAGAATTAAAAATTAATGCATCAGCAATATCCCAATTGGGCAATAATAAAATATTTGCATTTTTTACCATCTGTCTACCCTCATCAGGGGTTATATTCTGGAACTCTTGCATCATCTGTTCCTTTATTTTATTTTGAATGGAGGCCTCATCCATTTTTCGATGCTATGTTTTCATATTCTTACACCTTTGCTCAAAAATGTGCATGTTTACCCTCCATGCAAACTGATGGAAAGCCCTAGATCTTACAAAACTGTTATTAGACAAAAAATGTTGATTGGCTTGTTCCAAAGCAAGGTCCAATTCCCTTCCTCTGAAATCTGCTATAGTTAATTCAAAACTTGGCACAGGAGGTTCCTGGGGGTTCCCTTCATCAATTTCTGCTTGTGTAACAAAAATTTCTCCTTGTGACCCCATTTGTTCAAATTGCTCATTGGTGAGCTGCTCTTCCTCAATTCTAATTGGAGTTTGAGAAGGTGAGTAACCTTCATCAGGGGATTCTTCTTCCCTTATTATTTTTCTTCTTTTGGGAGAAGGTTCAGGGGGTCTTTCTTCCAGGACAGTACTGGTAGATTCAACTACCTATTTTTCTTTGTGTACAATGGGCATCTGCTGCCGAACAATAGTATATCCTGTCTTCTTTCGTACCACCAGTGGACCCATTCCAATGTTGGGGGTGAAACCCAATTTTCTCATAACCTCTCTAGCTTTATCTGGAAAAGAATCAATAAAATGTTATTTCTTCTCATTCATTACTTCCATTATCTCAGAGAAAGTACTCATGAGCTTATTTATCTTATCGGCATTGGTTGCAGCATTACTAAGAGGACTGTAATCTTTGTCAAAACAATTAATAAACTCCAAAACTTTTGAATAGACTCTCCATTTTTCTTTCTTTATTTCTTGCTCATGGAGAGAATATTCATTTCTTATTATATCTTCAGGAAAATAGAATTCATGCTGAACTGGACAAAGCTTGATTCTAAGTCTAAGAGCAAAGTTAAAGAAACCTTCTGTATCACAAAAATGAGCATAAGACACTGCCATCTTATATTGATCCAAAAAATTTTGGAGAAAGATCCACCCTTCTTTAGTTATCACAAATTGGTGGGCTATAGTGCAAGCAGGAAAAATTGATCATGTTCCCCTTTTGTGCAAAAAGGCCTCCTCCACTCCTCCCAACTATCACAAAAATTTAGCTATCCCTACCTTTAAAGGTACCTGATAGGGTAGTACATGGGGTGTTCCTTTGAATCCATAGACCCTAATGACAGTTGAGACTGAATATGGGATAATATCTCCCCAATTATGTGAAACTTTTAGACTATGGGGTTTGTCCATAGGCCTAACAAGATGCATTAGTGTGTTAGGAATTCTGGGATTATCACTCAATATGAGGCATCTTAGTTTGGAGGCAAAGTGCCTATCAAATCTAACAAAGCTAGCATTTTCTGCTTCCCAAGTCATGTCTACACTCCATAATTGGACTGGCAATGCCTCCCCCTCTTGTTTCCTATTTAAAACCATTTCTTTACCAAAATAAGTGGCCCCTTTAAAAAGAAACATATGCATCAATAGGGAGTACTGACCCCAAACCTTTTCCACCTTGCCCTTTGCAATCCCCACCAATCCCTGGTGAATCTCATTAGCCAAGTAAGATGCAAAATCAAAAATTATTTCCACACCAAAAGAGGAGATTTGGGTGATCATATACATGAAGCTCACCAGAATAAAATCTCCTTCGCCCTCTTTGAAGACTCTACACAGGGTCCTATATATCTCTACTGCCCTGGCATTAAAGCATGATTTCTTGAATGGTTCTTTAGAAGACGATGTTATGGTTGGGAGGCCTCCAATCTGGCCTATGTGGGATTTTAGTGCACCTTGTCTAACTACATCCCTTTTGGACATATATTCTTTTTCTAACTCTATCAAATTAATGGGCACATGATACATAGTGAGAGGTCCCAGACTGAAAACCTTCCTAACCTCCTCGGGACTGATGGTAACTAAAGCCTCACCATCCATTCTTCTCACTACCTTAGTGGCTTGGTCATAATTTTTCACTATAGCTTCAAGCAGGTCAAAATCCATAAACACACTAGGGACAACAAGCTTTCTAAGATCAAAATTCCATATATTGGCATGAGGGGCATATAACTTCCTTTCTGCAAACCATTTTTTGAATAAACTCAAACCAGTTTGAGAAGTTTGAGCATCCTGAACCCAATTACCCTTATCATACAATCCATCAGCTATCCTTAGCCTAGGGTTCAGTGAGGTTAACCTCTTAACTTGCACTATTTCTATAGTAGACTCAGGAAGCAACTCAAGCAAATCATCATGGACATTTCTATCCAAGTAGTTTATTGCACCTAAAAATCCCTTCTTTGAAGGCATCTTGGGCTATCTTTTTAGAACTTAAAAGCTTATGAAGATTATGATAGTATTACTTACTTGAATTCTGTCTCTGTTTTCCTCTGTATTCTTGCGAATTTTCCGCGAACAGACAACTTGACAATTTTTATCAAACCTTGGCATGCTTTTCTTTCAGTAATGGCTTCTGCACAAGAATGGCTCCAAATCTTTGCTCGCGTGAGATGAAACTAATGAAATCTCTCTGTATTATACTTTTTTTTTCCTCACGGATAAAGCTTTCTTGTCTAATTAATACAGCGAGTGGCACTACATTTTTCATTTAAAACTGCATCGTCGATCTTCAAAGATCCTACGATCATGTGGTGCAGAGAGAACAACTAGGAGTTGTATTTGCCATGTCAGTTATTTTACCCAATAAGAACTTGCCACGTACAGAATTCTTTCTTTGATGGCACTTATATTTGGACCCACTGACGACTGAGAACACGTGTCAACACATCGCTACTTTGTTATGCATAAAGAACGAGCACTTTGCCATAGCGAAGCGGCGATAATCGTTGATCTGATCCGGAAATGATCGAAAGATATGCTACAGGGCTTCTTAAGAAGGAAGGCAGTGGGCCCAAC
Organism: Cupressus sempervirens; assembly: GCA_028749045.1. Classification (NCBI taxonomy): domain Eukaryota; kingdom Viridiplantae; phylum Streptophyta; class Pinopsida; order Cupressales; family Cupressaceae; genus Cupressus; species Cupressus sempervirens. Next base: position 196,516,024 of record CM053787.1, read on the forward strand.
TCGCTATGTCGCTATAATTATCTCCCTTGCAACTCTTCATAGCGAGGAGACGATAGCCATTGATCACTTACCAAATCAAAGGTGAGGAAAAAGCACAGGATCTCCTGATTTATATTTGCTATGTCGCATGGCTTAACAAGCATGCAACTTGCCATAGCGAGGTAGCGAGCTCCATTGATCCACTTCAAGTTGACATTCAGGATTTTTTGTACATTCAGTCAGATAGGCATTAATGAGAATCAGATCTTTGCATAGTTGGTACATGTCAAAATTTACCATAGTCATTTATCATTCCACGTCACCAAAGATCTTGTCGATCTTTTACCATTTTACGGGGCCTCGCTAACTCGCTAATGGTGAAGCACCTGAATTTTCCGATAGCGAGGTAGCGAGCTCCGGCACTTAAAAGGATTTCATGCCGAAAAATGCAAGGGTTACCCAGTAATCACTTCTGTCAATTAAAACTGATTCTGACAACGGTATTTATGACTGGTCATGCCACCTGGTGTAATTATGATACAAGCAAGATGCAATGTCATCATCTTCAGATTTTCATGTGGCCTCGCTACTTCGCTAACGGTGAAGTGCTTGATTTTTTTGATAGTGAGGTGGCGGAACGTTCGAAAAAACCATCATTCCAGCTTTGATGTCAGATATTCTAGTGGGTCCCTATCCTTTTTGGACGGTAACTTGCAAAGTGTACCTGCACAATAAATCATTTAATAAGCAAATCTCCGATCGCCCTATCTTCACTTTACGGTCCTGCCTCTTAAAATACCCAACACTCGTTACCTCACCATACTTAATAAGCATGCAACTTGTCATAGCGAGGTAACGACAATGGTAGATCTAGTCGGATCTAACGGTTGGGGCAAATAGGAAGAAAGGTAACCCGGGAGAAAGGAAAAGGAATATGACAGCATATTCATCTCTTTTGAAAATTCAAAATTTTGCGCCCAAAAATTTATGAATAGAGATGATATAGGGTTTACATGATGATTATTTCTTATGGATGGATTATCCAAAACCCTATGCTTCACTTAGGAATAGAACATTTGACTTTTTTATGATTTAACAGAAAACTTCTACTACACAAAAAGTCAGACCAACAGATATGATTCATGACTGGATAGAAAAGATAGAAAATAGCAACAAGGTAATGGAAACATTATATGATGAAATTCATCTGCTCAACAATCAGGCCCGAGAGAAAATTTTGGAAGCAAAGAGACACTATAGTGATGCTTTTTTGGATATTTTTGAAGATGAGGAATGTGGGAGATTGATACCTATAGATATAGTAGTGGATAATTTTAAGAAGATTTTTGTGGAAGTTGATGATGAGGAGGACATTAGATAGGCCTTCAAAACTGAGGAAGCATTGTTAGAGTTGGATACTAAACTTGGGGATTTTGCTAATACTCGAATTGAGGTAGACAATTACAAACAAAAGGTCAAGGACAAATATGAGGCTTTGGATTTTCTAGATGTACCCAAAATCACTGAGATTATAGAGAAATTCAAGGGCAAGCATCCAAACATACCTTTGGGATGAAGAAGAACAAAACCTAGATGCTAGAATTTCAATTTTGACACTTAGTAAAATTTTGAGATTTTGACCCAGTTGAGGTTTGCAGCTTCACAACTCCATAGCTCCATAGCTACATAGCTCCACAAGTCCACAGCTTCATAGGTATGTAGGTTCACAACTTCCTAGCTCTGCAATTCCAGAGGTGCACCGACAGTTAATTGCTAGTTCCAAAAATAGAGCTTTTCATGCATCAAAAATGCATTCTGACGGTAGTTTAACTTTGACTAACACCTTGTGAAGGATCAACTTCTAATTTTTGGCATCTCTAGACACTTCCATTTAAACTTAGAGCTTTTGCATGCTTTTCTCTCATAATTTCTTTATTTTTTTAACATGTAAAGGCTCATGCATCCAATTAATGAATATAAAATGGGTGGAGTCCTGCTAAGCACTAGTTTGATAGGTAGTTTTTATATAATTAGTTTGTTTTATTAGTTTGAAAGCATATTATTGCATGAAGATATCTCTCACTCTCAACACAAATTGAGGAGATGATTTCTTATAAATACCCTATTGTAATATGTAATGAAGGCCGTCGTTATTTTGCAATAAGATTATGCTTTTGGTGCTCACATTTGGAGTGTAGTTATTCTTCCCTGAATGTGTCATTATTTTGTGAATTTTATTCATGAGATTGTGATTGAGCCAAAGGTTTGTTGTGTTGTTTTTGGTTGTGCGATCTTTTAGTTCTAGTGTTTGTTATAGATTTATGAATTCCATTGACGTACCAAGCTCAAGAAGGAATCACCAAATTGTGCTTGCATAACTCTCTCTCACATGAGCGCACTTTCCATGGCCTTGCCATTTGATGTAGAGTGAAACATCATTTGGTTATTGAAATTTCCCATCGAAGATTACATCAGTGGAATCTAGGAAGTGTTGCTCTCATTTTCATTGGTTACCTACCGATTTCTTCAAAAGCTTAACTCGCAGTGTGCTATTTTTCTATAGTTTATGTCCGTTAGGATTTCAATTTCAAGTTATTTACTTTCAAATTCAAGCTATTTGCTTCTAGTTCTTGTTATTTTCTTTATTAACCCCCCTGTTAGAATATGATTTCATACTAGTTGTGCGATTAGATTGCATTCCTAAAAAAAAACATAAAATACAAAAACATAGTTCTTTTTTTTGTGCTATTTTGAAACAGTGTGCAGATTCTTCATTTCTTTCAAAGTCAAAATGAACTAGCAAAGGCCTCCTCATAAACAATCACATTTGTCTTCAATTGAGTAGATTTCAATACATTGTAAGACAACCCAAAACCTTGGAGTTGATTCACAAGATCAACTTTTCAAGAGAGGAATTTGGAAGAATTCCTGTTGTTTAGCATCATGTAAAATGACAGCTCAATAGAAGTGGCACTAGAAGGAGGGCCTACTTTTCTGATTTTTAGAATAAGAGAAAATTTGCCAAAGTTTCAAAATTTTGCACTTTCTTGCAAATTCAAAAAAAAATTGAGTTTGTCAAAAATTCAGGTACGCAGCTCCACAGGTCCGTAGCTCCATAGCTATGTAGGTCCATAGCTATGCAGGTTCGTAGATATGCAAATCTGCAAGTCCACAAAATTCTATGGTGTGCTTCTTTTTGTGAGAAAGTGTGCTTCTATAGAGGTGCACTTTTTCTAGAATTGATGCAAACTAGAGGATTTTGATCCAAAATCCCCATTTCAACGAGCATTAAGATCCTCACCAACTGCACATGAATTCCTTGATTTTACCCATTTTTATAAAACATGTAGTGATAAAGGAATTCCATGAATTCAACCACTTCCTTTTGATCTTTCATCATCTTCTTCAATTCTGCTTCCACTCCAACCACCTGGTGGACCACCATATATTCCAATAGTTCCACCACCACAACCACCATAGTTAGGTCCGCCAAATCCTCCAATGGCCTTTTTTACAAATGTTGTAGACTCACCCATCAACTTGAGAAGTCCACTTCATGACCTTCCCAAGAATCTAGAAAAGTTTTTCCTAAGGTTAATTTATGGAGAAACACAAACTACCAAAGATCACATCAAAGTCTTCAAAGAAATTTGCAACCAAAAGAAGATTTCTAACAAGGATGTGGTCCTTCATTTATTCCCTTACTCTTTAGCGGAAATTGCCTTCAATTCATACATTAATTTGCCACCTAGATGCATTGGAGATTGGGACACTTTCAAAAAATTATTTTTAGAAAAATTTAAAACTTTCATCAATTTGGCCGTGATACATCAAGAATTCATATCTATAAAAAAAGATCCAGCCGAGACAGTTTCACATTTCAACCATCACTTTCATATGGCATACCGCAAGTTGGAAACACCATACACTATACCAAAACTAGCTGCTATCCAAATTTATTTCAATGCGATGGATCATCTTATAGCTATCTTTTTAAGAAGACTTCCTATAGCAAATATTGACACATTGGATAAAGTCTTTGCAGAAGCGATCACCTTCACCAAATAGGCTAATCCAAATGGAGGATGATTGATGCTTCCCTCACAAGCTATCATAACAATAGCAACATACCCAGCCATGACACCCATGGTGCCTAGCCAATTCATACCTGTGAATCCTTTTCCATTATAGCAGGTGCTCGCTCCAAAAAATCCAACTTTGACATATCCAAGGTATGAACCCCCAAAAGTTGCTTTCTTCAAACAAAAGATAGCAGCTGTAGCTGAGGTAGAAAATAGTTTTGCCTCCAAGTTTGGCCAGATGAAAAAGACTATGTCACAAATGAACAATGAGTTGACTCGCTTAAGATTTTCTCAAGGACAAAATAACAATTTTCAAAGAAACAACGTTGGTCCTTACAAAAAAAATTACAATCAGAATTACAACTGGAATTTTGTTGGAAACAACAACGCTGGAAAAAACAACAATGTAGGAAACAATAACATGGGAAACAACTTTAACAATGGCTTCCAAAGATAGAACTAATAGTGGAACACATGTCCGAATAATGGAACCATTCTTACAGATAACAACAACAATAATGTTCAATATGCTGATATCAATCAATATGATGACAATGAAAACCTCCCCAATAATGATGGTTCGTACTATAATGGAAATCAAGACATGACTCAGAATCAACAAGAAAATGGAAATGCTCCTCATGTGTATTTTAATGCTATGCTATTAGATTCTTATGAGTCCACATATAATGCACAGATTGAACAACCAACTAGTGAGGAATTCTCTTTCCCATTTAGCTAGGAACCAGATATTCAACATGATGAGATGTTTGCTTTTCACAATGATTATCGAAATACCTACAATCTGCAAAATAGAAAAGAACCCTTGATGGATTGAATTCCTCCAGGATTAAAACCAAATCCTCCTAATTTGAGAGTGAGCAATAATTCGACACCAGCTAGGCCCCCATATGGAGGACAACTGAATCAAAATCGAATAACAGTTCCTACAATCTTGAAAAATTCAACGTGGTCTACTAAGAAATACAATGCAGTAGAAGAGTTGAAATGAACTAAAGCCAACATGTCTATGTTTGACATGTTGCAAAATTGTCCTCAACAATGGGAAGCATTAATGAAGACCTTGGATCATACAAAGGTACCTCAAAACATGAATATTGTTTCTCAAAAAGTATTACCTCAACAGGTCAACGCTTCGAAAGCAATGCCAACTATGTTTAAAGACAAGGTTGAAGTGCCTCCATTTCTACTAAGTATTAGGATATATGGAAAAAAAATTCACAATTGCTTAATTGATTCAAGAGCCTCGCGTAATGTGATGCCACTATCGATAGCACAAAGGTTGGGAGTAAATCCCTAGCCTTCCAATCAGATAGTAATACAACTGGATAAGACTGAGGTGAAAGTGATCATTATGCTAAAAGATGTCCACATATAGTTGACAGTCGACCCTAGGATTCAAGATGTTATTGATATACATGTGGTTGATATACCTGAGATGTACAGATTGTTTCTTAGTAGGGAATGGACAAAATGCCTAAGAGAATGGTTCTCTACAGACTTCACTTAGTTATGGTTACCGTGGCAAGGATTGAACAACCAAATCAAGATAGATGCATAACCAAAGTTAAAAACTATGATTACTGAATACAATGCTCCTAACAAAGTAGCATTCTTGCAATCAAATTTGGGTTCTTACAAAGTGATGGCTTTCTCAACCAAAATATTGGATGATGAAACTAAAAAGTCCAAGGTTTCAATTCCAAGTCAAGAAGTTGTAACACAATTTGTAGACAACATGGTAGCTAACCTACAATGTTTAGGAGAGGAAGCTAACCCCAGTATCCTCCTTCTCCCAAGATTTTGTCAATTGCATTAAATTAGACATTCAAAGTTTGAATGTTTATCATGCCAAGAAGCAATTGCTAAGGTACTAACACAAATGATGGAAGACAAGAGTGATAACACATTGAAAGATGAACCCACAAAAGATCAAGCCCCTATAAACATATCTGAATCTATTGAAAAAGTTGAAGAATAAATCCAAGACTTGAATGCTAATATAGTGATACCTCTTCAGATGGTGGAGGTTTCTCTTCTCCTCCACTGGGGATGATCAAAATCAAAAGGGGAAGATGATACATGAAAGGGCAAGGATGGACTTTAGTAGTTGTTCATCCAATAGCCTATGTGGATGAAATCAAGGAATTGATAGGAAAAATCAAAGATAAATAGGAAAAACATGCACTCCCGGTGTCAAAGAGTGACAATGGAAAATTAGTAAGTCCCCCCGAGAAAGATTAAAGTGGGTACCTAAGAGACAATCTTTTTAAGCCCAAGTAAAGGAGAAATTGAAAACAAATAAACAAAAAGTTAGAAAACCCAAGGAATGCTTGATATGGACACTTTGCTTTGATGGTTCTAGATGCAAATCAAGAGCCAGCATAGGTATTGAATTGGTCAATCCTAAAGGTAAGTCTTTCTATGTTGCATATCAATTACAGTTCAGATGCACTAATAATGCTGCAAAATATGAAGCATTGATTTGAGGACTCCTTTTCACTTTTGAAAAGGGGGTTAAAGCTCTCATCATCGAGGGAGATTCTTAGTTACTTGTGAGATAGGTGAAATCATTATACTCCTACAATGATAAGAGGCTGCTCACATACAAGAAAAGAGTATGGGATTTAATGGATAATTTTGAAGCTTTGAATGTGAGATCTATTTTGAGAAGGAAAAACATGGTAGCAGATGCTCTTGCTATTCTAGCTAGCACATTACAACCAGTGGAGAGAACCAAATTGAAAAGATTTTTAGTTGAATTGGTTGTTTTCCATCCATCCCAGATAATATCACAAACTTCCAAGTCTTTTAGGATGATCAACATATACTCAAATTTATCATGAGCAGTGGCCACTTTAAGGGGCAAGAAATTGATGACACTCCAGATGAAAAACCTGAGAATGATGAAATCAAAGATGAGGATGGGATTCTAAATTTAAAAACTAACTCCATTCCTAAGGGGATGTTCGAGTTGGAGCGCATTTTTGACCATGACGAATCAGCACTTAATAAGAGAACAAATGAAGAAAAGGGAATAGAGGAATGTGACTCATATAATTTGGGCTATGATGATGATCCTAAAATGGTAATGGTTGGGAAGGCATGCACTCAACAAGAAATAGAAGATATGCTTAAATTGCTTTCAGAACATGAAGATGTCATTGCATGGAGCTATGAAGAATTAAAAACATATGATCCCAAGATTATGACACATGACATTCTATTGAAACCTAATGCAAAACCTTTCCATCAAAGGAAAAGGCCTGTCAATACTATCATCGAACCATTGATAATGAAAGAAGTTCAGAAACTTCTCGATGCCAAGATCATTTTCCCTATTTGTCATTCCACATGGGTAGCCAATTTGGTACCTATACAGAAGAAGATTGGAGAAATTTGTCTTTGTGTTGACTTTCATAACCTCAACCTAGCATCTCAAAAAGACAATTATCCTTTACCTTCACTAGATGAGGTCCTTCAAATCATAAATGGTTCAAAAATGATGTCCTTCTTGGATGGATACTCAAGATACAATCAAATAATGGTTGACGAAGAAGACAGACTAAAGACAGCATTCACAACTAAGTGGGGAACTTTTGCTTATAGAAGAATGCCTTTTGGGTTGATGAATGTAGGGGCTACATTTCAACGAGCCATGGATGAAGCTTTTAAAGGATTGATAAATAGATGTATAGTCATCTATATGGATGACTTGATGGTCTTTTCAAAAGATTGAAGCACTCACATTGCAAATTTTAAACAAGTATTCAATAGATGTCACAAGTACGGCATATCTCTCAATCCTAAAAAGTGTTCCTTTGGCATCACTAAAGGAAAGCTCCTGGGTCACATCATCTCTAAAGAAGGGATCTTCGTTGATCCAGAATTGAATCTATTCTAAAGTTGTCACCTCCCCACAGTCGGAAGGAACTCAAGTCTTTTTTTGAGAAGATCAATTTTGTCTAAAAGTTCATAAGTGGATTTGCAAAAATAGACCATCCCCTCAATGACTTACTCAAAAAGGGGGCTAAGATAGAATGGGTTCCAAAAATTAAGAAGTCATTTGAGGATATCAAAGTGGCCATTTCTACAGCCCCAATACTGGTTAGTCCAGATTATGGGTTACCTTTCAAAATATACTCTTTTGCCTCAGAACATTCATGTGCTGGGATCCTTATGCAGAAGAAAGAAAAGGAAGATGAGAGGCCCATTTCTTTTATGAGTTGTCCTCTTAAAAATGCTGAGTTGAAATACTCTAACCTTGATAAACAATCTTTTGCATTAATCAAGGTAGTGAAGAAGTTTCATCACTACATACTCAGAAGTAAAGTGTATGCAATAGTACCTGATCTGACAGTAAAGACACTTTTGATGTAGAATGAACTTGGAGAAAGGAGAGGCAAATGGATGGCGATACTTTAAGAATTTGATCTAGAGATTCAACCTATGTGACTGGTTCAAGGACAAGGATTATCTAAAATGATAGCTAACAACCAGGATGGAAACGAAAAGGAATTCAAGTTTGACAATGAAACAAATGAGGATGATCAAAAAAGGATGGTTGTGTCATAGGTTGATATTAATCAGGGAGTGGTGATAGATGTTTGTTACTAGGACATCATCTATTACCTTCTACAAAATCAGTATCCTAGTTGGATGAATAGCTCACAATGTAGAGGACTTAAAATGAAATGTGAGTCTTTTATGCTAGGTGACATAAAGTTGTACAAAATGAATTATGAAGGGATATATCTCAAGTGCTTAGGTCATGAGGAAGTGAAGGAAGTCTTGGAACATTTTCATGACAAGTATGGTATAGGACATGGTTCAGTAGAAGCAACTGCTCACATGATTCTAAGATCGAGCTATTTTTGGCCTTCAATATTTAAAGACACTTTTGAGCATGTACGCTCTTAGCATATTTGCCAAACCAGTACAAATAGAGAAAGGAATCCAGCAATGCCCTTACAGCCTGTATTTCAGATACGCCCCTTCGCAAAGTGGGGGCTAGATTTTATTGGTCCGGTCAACCCACCATCGTCAACAAGACATACATTCATTCTCACAACCATGGATTATTGTACAAGTTGGATAGAAGAAAAATAATTTAGGAATTGTACTACTAAGGTAGTGACTAACTTCCTTGAGGAACATATTGTCACTAGGTTCGGATTCCATTTTCATTGGTATGCGATAATGGGTCTACTTTTGCATCAACATTCTTGACCCAATGGGCATTTGAAAATCAAGTCATTATCAAGTTTTCTTCAAATTACTACCCACAAGGAAATGGGGTAGTAGAATCCATAAACAAGAAATTGATCAAGTTTATAAAATAATTGTTTTAGGAAAACCCTAGAGATTGGCATACACAACTTAAATATTCTCTATGGACAAATCGATTAAGGATCAAGAATGCTTTGGGAACTTCTCCATACTTGCTTGTCTATAGACAAGAACTAGTATTTCTGCTCAACCTCAGAATACCTATTTTGAAGTTCATGAGTGGATACTTTGAAGAAGCTAACAAAGTATAGATCAGATTGATGAATCTTTTAGAAATGGATGAGAAATGAACAACTACATTAGAACACATGGGTAAACATCAAGCTATCATCAAGAGGTGGTTCAACAAGAGGGCCACAATAAAATCCTTCAAGATTTCTAACCTTGTTCTACTTTGGGGTAACGCAAAGGAAAAGTTAGGTAGCCATACCAAGTTTCAACGCTTATGGATAGGCCCGTATCAGATTGCGAAAATTCTTGGCGAAAATGCTTTTAGGCTAAGTTCCTTACGAGGGGAATTTCTACCTTTGCCCATAAATGAGAAATTTCTGAAACATTATTTTGAAGCCTAAAATAATTTTAAAAAATATATATATAGTTCAATTTTATTCCTACATCTAGATTAGATTTTCATTTATGCAAGTGTGTTTATTTTTGCAAGTGGGTTTGCTTTCAAGTTGTGTGTTTGCTTTTAGTCGTATGTTTCCTTTTAGTTATATGTTTTGTTTTCAAAGTTGTGTCAGTCTTGGGGGTAAGGTATACTTGGGATATTCCTCGAGATTTTACTAACCACTCTTTGGTCCCTATTATAGGAAGAGGTATTTCTTTGTCAAAACATTTGGACGATTGTGTGTCTTATACCAACCGAGCAATAGATATTTCTTGTGGAAATAAGGGATTTTTTTAGTCAAGAAATCAGGACTCTAGACCAATAAGTTCTCAACACTTTGAAAATTTTAAAATTTGATCACTTTTGGTGTTGTTGAATTGAAACCAAAGACAACGAGAGATGATCCAAATTCAACTAGTTCAAATAGGAGGGGTCTCCTTGAAAGATAGCTAAGATCATTGATTGGCGTCAGAGTTTTTAAAAAGTTCAAAAAAAAGAATGCAAGGGATGTTTAGAAAGGATTGAATCCAAGAAACGACATTGATGTCCTGACTACATAGTCTAAGCGTAGTCAGGATACAAAAGATTAAAAGAAAAAAAAAAGAATACAATGTTAAGGCTGAAGGATTCCAAAGATCTAAAATGGAAAAAGATGCATTCTCAAAACAGAATATCTTATATTCAAACTATCGCTTCATCAAAAGTAACATTTTAAATGACACGGAGCAACTATTCAAATGGTCAAAAAACTAAAAGAATGTGGTATCCAACTAAGAGCCCTTGAACTGATTCTCTCATCTGGTCAACCAATTAATTGATAAAGAGCCCTCGTGGAGATTCTGAATGAATGAGTTAGGGGGAGTAGAAGATTGTTTTCAAGTTATCAAAAAACTTTGATAAACTACATCCTAAGGCATCAAAGGGAATGAATACACAATTCACATGTTGAACTTGAAGATTTTGGGTCCTAAAAATTTTGACTGTGAAGTCATTCAAAATAAGCTCGAGATGCCTAGAATTTGGTTGGTGTTCAACACATGTTGGAGGAATGTTTGCTGATGAAGAAATGCCTTGGTCATTTCTTCCTTTTTCAAGGGGCTATTTTTTGTGGTCTCCATAGCACATGCCCCATTCCTCAGTAGGAATGGGAACCCCCTACTTTTTTTGACTCCCAGACTCACAGTTCGAGAGTCAGGAGAAGAAATTTGATTATAGTTAGAAGTCTTAGAGTCAAAAAAAAATATACATATCGCACGTGTGCAGATGAAGCACGAAGTACACATCGGTGTGTGCATGCCAAGGCACATTGTGCCCCCCATCCAAAATGAGGATTATAAAAGCCCCAACTCCCTCCTCATTTTATACTTAAATTTTTTTGAAGGAGTCTCCTTTTTTTGCTACATAAAGGTAAGCACTTTTGCGTCACGCACATTTTTTTTGGTACCGCACACCCCTGTCCTTCATCCGGTACCCCTTCAACAAATCGCACGCCATGTGCACTTTCACACTGCTTGCATTTTGCATCGCGCTTGCATTTTGTGCCCTGCACGCTGTCTGAGCCACGCGATTTTTGAACCGCATGCCCCTGTCATCCACCTGATGCCACACACTTTTTGTACTGTCCACACCTATTTTAGTGCCTCCAACCTTTTCAACAGCACCACCAATGTCCACCCTCATCTAACCCTCGCACTCGGCCGCGTGCCTCTAAAAACCTCCACGCGCCTATATTCAATAGCGCACCCACATTCAACGGTGCCATGCTCTAAAAATGCACGCATGCAACCCACACCCATTTTATTTTATTTTTAAAAATTTATTTTAATTTTTCAAATAAAATTAAAATTAAAAATTTAAAAATTTAAAATATATATATTTAAAATATCTAAAGTGGGGCATTTTTTTTCCTATGCTTTTTTTTATGTAATATTTTTTACACTTTATCTTTTGACTAATAAATGTTTTTCTCATTGTGTGTAGGTAACCAAATGGTGTCCACATCTAGAGTAGCACCTAAGCCTGTAGTCTTCAAGTTTCAAGGCATACCATCCAAGTTCAAATTTCACAATGATTATGCCGACATCTGAGATACTAATTTAGGGCACACTGACTTAGGGCAATTCCTAAAAACCTGTAATAAGCTGACTAAGAGATCAAAGCTGGTATCATCCTTGATACATTCTAGGTTCATGAACATAGCATCACATCCCATATCAGTGCAAATAGTAGAACTAGTAATGACTCTGGCACAACATTTTGTTCTTGAAGAGAAAGTGGTGAAAAGTGCGATAGGAGAAGTAGTCCTTGATCTTCAACCCGAAAATATTGAGAGGGTCTTCCATCTCCTGAAAGCAGATAATTTCATTAGGCTCTCCTATGAATCAGAAGAGAGATGGTATAGGGAACATACGAAGCAGGCGATAGATATTATACAGTCATCTTATCTCATTGAGAGATCTCCTCAAGGAAGGATAATAGGGAAAGTGATATGACTCAAGAATATATGAAGGAAAATATTGGTTAAACCATCATCCTTTTGAGTAGAGTCATGGTTTTATCTGCAGCAAGCCACCTCAATACCTTCATTATTAACTTCATTGAGACCATCAAAAAAAAAAATTTCCATTGGACTGGGCCACCATACTTAGTAAAAACTTTTGTGAATAGTTGAGGATAGTAAAAGATAAGAAGAAGTATTATATGATGTCTGACATAGTATACTTGCTTGCACCAAGGGCGACAGGTTACCCCAAGTTGTATAGAAGAGGCAGTATGCAGGATCCCAATTCCTGGCCTTACATAGTCTACCCTTAGCTGGTGAAGAAGAAATTATCTACTCAAAGAAAGAAATATAGAATTGTGATCATTCATTTTTGTGATCATTCAATTCATTGAAGGAGATTATAGAAAGAGGCTATCTGATGAAGCAAAAGCATAGATAACAACTCTCAGGGCTTATTTCATTCAATTTAAGACATTTACATACCTACAGGTAGGTGGTGCCACTATCAATCCCAAGAAGCTCCCCAGATATTTGAGTGACAAATTGGTACTATTGGATATCTCTCAAAAAATTGAATTAGCATATGAAAGTGTGAAAAGACAAAGAAGACCTTGTTGGACATGGCCTCTTGTCATTGGACCATACCAAGTAAAGAGAAAACAAGATATTTTGGCTTTTGAGTGGGAATGGGAGAATTATCCCCTTGAAGAATATAATTCCCCAAGGATTCATTTTGAAAATGTTGGGAAAGTGGAGAGTATGGTCGGCAAGGAATTTCATCATGAAGATGCTATTGAAGACCATTGGATGAATACAAAAAATGACTACAATATCCGCGTAAGGGATTATTGTAGGATGACTTTGTATCTGGCAGAGAATACCCTCAATATTAGTATTTCAGAGGAAATAAGGCAACAAGATTCTAAGGAGCTATTGGACCCCTTGTTCAACTTAGACAAAATTGGAGAAAGACCTATCATGAATGTGGAAGTTGACAGGGAGGAGGGCAATCATATTGATGATCGGGTGACACACGTGGTTAAAATGACTAAGGAATAGATCAAGCAACCTTTTTTACTTGATCCTATACCTGACACTGTAGTCTTACATGCTCAAGCCCGCCCTGAGAAAGGTAGAGGAAGGAAAGTTACAGTTCCTACCTCTATCCTCCAATCTCCCATTAGGCCAAAGATAGTATACCAACTTGACTACTCGGTTGGATACTATCATCCTCTAGAGAGGATAGGAAAGAATAAAAGGAAGAGGACTTCCTCACAAATAATTCTAGAACAAGGTGAAGTGCAAACACCTTCCCAGCCACAAGAAGAAGATGTGCAAGGATCTGAGGATATTAGAGCTAAGTTCTGGATAATCCTCCACTACCTCCTTTTGTGCCTTCCCAAGATGAAGAGGAAGAGAGTCAACAAGTTTCTATGCCTCTTGCACCAGAATAGCCAATATCACCTTTTGCCCCTACAAAAAAAAAGAGGATCAAGATTTGAATGAAGAAAAGGAAAAAGGTGACTAAGAGAATGGTACCTTTTCCTTCAGTTCCTGAAACCATCCCAAAAGAAAAAGAGGTGAAAGAAGAGGAGACAAATGAAGAGGAAGAAGTACCTATACAGAGAAGAACCTGACTAGCTAGAGCCATGGAAAAAGAAAGGAGAAGAAGTACCTCAAGCATATCACCATCCACCCAGGCAAGACCCTTACAAGTCTCTTCTTTGGAAGATGAAGTGCAACAATGGGTAGATGAGAAAATTGAAGAAGGGGATGATTTATTTAAAATGTCTAATATTGACTTCATGCTTGTGGGAATGACATTAATTAATGGAAAGATTAGATGTACTCCTACTAGTCAATCTCAATAGGAAGGTTGGATGCAAATACCACCAAGCACACAAGGTCATGATCCTGCTGACCCATCTTCACCACAAGCTATGGTGGTAGATAAAGGTTCGATTACTCTGCTGCTTCCAAGATCAGAGGAACAAGTTCAAAAGGAACCATCGCAAGAGGAGCAACCAGAACAAAGGGCAACTGATGAAGCATCAAAGGAGGGACAAATAGCCAAATATTCTCAATCACCTCACCAAGATACTAAGATGCAAGCTGTCGGATCCATTGAGACTGAGAAAACAGAAGGAGAGCCCTCACAAAAAGAAATAACTCCAAGGAGGAGTGATAAGGGGAAGAAAGTTGCTGAACATACTCCCTCATCTTTAATAAGAAGACCTCTAGCTAAACACACTCCAAGGTGGCTACAAAAAGAAGTCATAAGAAGCTCCAAACCCAGATTCCAAGCCTGAGAGGAAGACATTTATGAGATTGCAGAAATTTTGAATAAACTTGAGTCCCTAGCACATGAGGCAATACTATTGGCATTTGTTACAAGTACACGGAATAGCTTAGAGTTGTTTGCACAAGTAGTTGTTCCTCCTACAGATACAGATGTAGACATCCTTGGTCCCAAGGATGATCAATTGGAAAATATTGTGTTGGGAAAACCCACATGGGATGTATCCCAATTAATGGTGACCATGGTAATTAAGGAAATCATGAAGAACATGGGGGAGGATGAGATGGAAATCCAAGAACTTCAAAGGCAAATTGAGATCCTAAAGGGATATTTGGCCAAAGTCATTGGTCCTCTTGATCCTGAGTGCCCCAAGGAGACCTTGAATAATATTCTTAGAGAAGGGGGAGCAGTCCATATGGATCCATTTTTGAGAGCCTATTAGAAATGGCGAGAGAGTTTTGAGGAAAAAGGAGTCATGATTATCATAGAAAACCTAAAGATGTTGTATGCTACAGAAGAAAATGTGAATAAAATGGTGGCAATTTTGAAGCAGGACTTCAGCATTATTGATGGAGTACGAGCCTGGAGCAAAGAATTACAGACTCTACAAGCCATAAAGGGACAAAGGTACTACATTTTTATTGATGTATATATAGGAGATGAATTAGATATGATTGATGACTAGATAGAAAAGATAGCAGATAGCAACAAGGTAATGGAAACATTACATTATGAAATTCATCGGCCCAACGATCAGGCCTGAGAGCAAATTTTGGAAGCAAAGACACACTATAGTGATGCCTATTTGGATATTTTTGAAGATGAATAATGTGAGAGATTGATACCTATAGATACAGTAGTGGAGAATTTTAAGAAGATTTTTGTGGAAGTTGATGAGGAGGAGGACATCAAACAAATCTTCAAAACTGAGGAAGCATTGTTAGAGTTGGATACTAAACTTGGGGATTTTGCTCATACCCGAATTGAGGTAGACAGTTACAGATGAAAGGTCAAGGAAAAATATGAGGCTTTGGATTTTCCAGATGCAGCCAAAATCACAGAGATTATAGAGAAATTCAAGGGAAAAATTCCAAACATACCTTTGGGATGAAGAAGAACAAAACCTAGATGCCAAAATTTTAGTTTTGACACTTAGTGAAATTTTGAGATTTTGACCCAGTCGACGTCCGTAGCTCCATAGCTACATAGCTCCATAGCTTCCCAGCTCCACAATTCCAGAGGTGCACCGACAGTTAATTGCTAGTTCAAAAAATAGAGCTTTCCATGCATCAAAAATGCATTCTGACGGTAGTTTAACTCCGACTAACACCCTGTGAAGGATCAACTTCTAACTTTTGCATATCTAGACACTTCCACTTCCACTCGGAGCTTTCACATGCTTTTTTCTCATAATTTCTTTTTTTTTAACATTTAAAGGCTCATGCATCCAATTAACATTTAATCTCTCACTCTCAACACAAATTGAGGAGATGATTTCTTATAAATACCCTATTGTAATATGTAATGAATGTCACCATTATTTTGCAATAAGATTATGCTTTTGGTGCTCGCATTTGGAGTGTAGTTATTCTCACTTGAATGTGTCATTGTTTTGTGAATTTTATTCATGAGATTGTGATTGAACCAAAGGTTTATTGTGTTGTTTCTTGTTGTGCAATCTTTTAGTTCTGGTATTTGCTACAGATTTATGAATTTCCCTGATGTACCAAGCTTGAGAAGGAATCACCAAATTGTGCTTGCATAACTCTTTGTCTCACATGAGCACACTTTCCATGGCCTTGACATTTGATGCAAAGTGAAACATCATTTGGTTATTGAAATTTCCCATTGACGATTGCATCAATGGAATCTAGGAAGTGCTACTCCTATTTTCATTGGTTAACTACCGATTTCTTCAAAAGCTTAACTTGCAGTGTGTTTTTTTTTGTAGTTTATGTCTGTTAGGATTTCAATTTTAGGTTATTTGCTTTCAAATTCAAGCTATTTGCTTCTAGTTCTCATTATTTTCTTTATTAACCCCCCTGTTAGAATAGGATTTCATACTAGTTGCATGGTTAGATTGCATTCATAAAAAACAAAACATAAAATACAAAAACATAGTTCTTTTTTTTGTGTTATTTTGAAACAGTGTGAACATTCTTCATTTATTTAAAAGTCAGAACAAACCAGCAAAGGCCTCCTCATAAGAAATCACATTTATCTTCAATTGAGCAGATTTTAGTGTAGCATAAGGCAACCCAAAACCTTGGAGTTGATTCACAAGATCAACTTTTCAAGAGAGGAATTTGCAAGAATTCCTGATGTTTAGCATCATGTAAAATGACAGCTCAACAACTAGCCTTGATCCTTTCCACATATTTTTCAATGTTTTCATCTTCTCTCATTCTTATTTGATCAAATTGTCCTCTAAGGCTTTCTACTTTTGCTCTTCTTACATTGTCATCTCCTCTATAGATATCTTTAAATTTGTTCCACATTTCAAAACCAGTTTTGCAATCTTTTACCTCACCAAATTTAGCATAATTGAGAGCAGATACAATACCAATCATCATGATATTGTGATTCTTCTTTTCAACAATGTCTTCAACTAATAATGTTCCAGTGGGAGTCTTATATTCAGCATCAAGATACTTGCAACCTGAATCACTAATGGTAGCTAAATGTAATCTCATAAGTCCTTGCCATGCTACAAAATTATCTTTGTTCAGCTTGGAAATCTCTCTTTTGTAAGACATCTTGATCTTTAACTTAGGTCCTTGAAATGTTTTTTGCAAGCACCAAAAGCTCTGATACCAATTGTTAGCAACATAAGAGGAGTAACTGAGAGGGGAGGGGTGAACCAGTTACTTTTTGTTTAGTGTGGAGCCTGATCAGTCCCTAAGTGGGAGATTGTTAGATTGTGGTGACTAATCAGGAAAGTATTGTACATACTTCATAAATAGTGGGGTTCGGGGAGTGGCCGACATGGTAGCCGACATATTATGGCTGACATATGGCTGACATGTTATAACCCTAAAGCAGTTTAATACTTGTATAAAAGGGCTTAGGGTTGGGTATTTTTCATTATGTTGTGATGTGAAATTGGTTCTTGCTGCGGTATTGAGCTGTAAGGGATTATGGATTGTAATTAGGTTGTAATCACTTGATTATAATAAGATCGGACTTGCTATTTGGTGGACGTAGCCCAAGGATTGGGTGAACCACATTAAATCTTGGTGCCTTGTGTTCATTTTTGTGTGATCTATTATTTTTCTGTTATTGGTTATATTTGCATGTAGTTTTTAATTTCTATTCGTAGTTTATCCTAACAAGTGGTATCAGAGCAAGGTTGTCTTTCAGTTATCCTCTGTAGGAAAGTCTCACGGTTAAGTGGGAGTCTCATGGTTGAGTGGGAGTGATTTTAGATGAGGGTAAGTTGAGGGTTGATAGGTTTAATGGGCAGAACTTCCAGTTATGGAAGATACAAATGGAAGACTATCTATATCAGAAGGATTTTTGGAAGCCATTGGAAGGAAAAGCCAAGAATCAGGGAACTATGTTAGAGGTTGAATGGGACCTTTTGGATAGAAAGGCACTCGAAAGGATTCGGTTATGCTTGGCACCATCGGTGGCATTTAATATTACAAAAGCAAAGATGACAGAAGATTTGATGAAGACCCTAGTGACACTGTATGAAAAGCCCTCCGCTTCAAACAAGGTATTTCTCATGAAGCGTTTATTTAATATGAAAATGGCAGAAGGTGGATCTGTTGCAGATCATTTAAATGAGTTTAATACTATTACTAGTCAATTATTTTCCATGGGTATAAATTTTGATGAATAAATTAGGGCTCTCTTGATTTTGTGTTCTTTGCCTAAAAGCTGGAATGGCTTGGTAATGGCGGTGAGTAATTATGTTCCTGGATCTAGTACCCTAAAATATGATGATGTGATCGGTGTTATTTTAAGTGAGGAAACTCGTAGAAAATCCTCAAGTGGATCTACATTAGGAAGTGCTTTAAATGCACAAAGCAAGGGCAGAATGACTGAAAGAGGAAGTAACTTTGGAAATCATGGGAAATCAAGAGAAAAGTCAAAGGGGAGGAGGTCTCAATTGAGAGGACCAAATGATTGCTGGTACTGTGGTAAACCAGGGCACAAAAAGAAAGATTGCTGGAATTGAAAGAAAAATGAAGGAGATAAATCAGATGGAGACAAGGAGGCAAATGTGGTAAGTAACAAATCCAAAGAGGATGCTTTGCTTCTGTCTTTAGAGAGTGTTGATGATTCATGGGTTTTAGATTCTGGTGCTTCATTTCATGCTACACCTCATAGAGGTTATTTCATTGATTATGTCCAAGGGGATTTTGGGCTTTTTTATTTAGGGGATAATGAACCCTGTCAGATTGTTGGAAAGGGAAAAATTAAGATTAAGTTGCAGAATGGGAATCATTGGCTACTACATGAGGTAAGACATGTTCCAAAACTAAGTAGAAATTTAATTTCAGTAGGGCAACTCGGTGATGAGGGTTGTGTAGTTACTTTTAATGATAAAAATTGGAAGGTTTCAAAAGGTTCCCTTGTAGTAGCAAAAGGTGTGAAAGTAGGCACCTTATATCTTTGTACAGGTCATATTGTTCCTTCTACTTTGATTATTTCAGAGAAAAATGAATATTCAGGAACAATTACTGTAGTTGAGTAGGGAGAACAAATAGCTACTATAGATTCTAATCCAGCACTGTAGCACAATAGACTTGGGCACATGAGTGAGAAAGGTATGAAAGTACTTCATTCAAGGAAAGTTTTACCATGTCTGAAATGTGTGAATATGGATTTCTGTGAAAGTTGTGTGTATGGAAAACAAAAGAAAGTGAGTTTTGTAAAGACAGGGAAGGAAAACAAAAAGGAGAAATTAGAGCTTGTGCATACAGATGTATGGGGACCATCCCAGGTATCTTCCCTTGGTGGATCTCATTATTATGTTACATTTATTGATGACGCAACTAGAAAAGTATGGGTTTATTTCCTTAGACAAAAATCTGATGTATTTCAAACTTTTAAGAAATGGAAATGCTTGGTTGAAAATGAGACTGGTAAGAAATTAAAATGTCTCAGATCTGATAATGGTGGTGAGTATTGCAGTCATGAATTTGAAGATTATTGCTCCACTAATGGTATTCATAGACAAAAAACTATTCCAAGGACTCCACAGGAAAATGGAGTGGCTGAACGCATGAACAGAACTATAATGGAGTGTGCAAGGAGCATGAGGTTGCATGTTGGGTTGCCCTTACACATGTGGGCAGAGGCTGTTAATACTGTAGTATATTTGATTAATAGAGGTCCCTCTACTCCTTTGGGCTATGGTATTCCAGAGGAAGCATGGACTGGTAAGAAGGTGAGTTATTATTTTCTCAAGACCTTCGATTGTGAAGCTTTTTCTCATATAGACTCTGAAAATAGAACCAAGCTAGAAGCTAAATCAAAGAAATGTGTCTTTGTTGGATATGGCATTAATGAATTTGGTTATAGGCTTTGGGATTTTGAAAATATTAAAATTATTAGAAGTTGGGATGTCATATTCAATGAGAAAGTGTTGTACAAAGATCTGTTGCAGCAACATGAGAAGAAAGAAGATGATTATGTAGTGCTGGATGATACTCCAAAAGCTGATGTTCCAGCCATTCCTCATGATGTGCAACAACTGCAACAACAAATACCACACACATCAGTAAATGTTAGACGGTCAACAAGGCAAATTAGACCTCCACAAAGGTTTTCTCCCTCTTTGTATTTTATTTTACTTACTGATGCTGGTGAACCTGAAAGTTATGATGAAGCTGTGCAAGTGGATACTAAGATTCAGTGGGAGTCTGCAATGAAAGATGAAATGGACTCTTTGCTAAAAAATAAGACATGGGATTTGTGCAAGTTGCCTGTAGGTAAAAAGGCTTTATAGAATAAATGGGTTTACAGGTTGAAAGAAGAGGAAGGAGGTAAGAAAAGATTTAAGGCCAGGTTAGTTGTAAAAGGATTTTCACAGAAAAAGGGAATTGATTTTGATGAGATATTTTCTCCTGTTGTCAAAATGACTTCTATTCATACTATTTTAAGTCTTGTGGCTACTGAAGATTTGCATTTAGAGCATATGGATGTTAAAATAGCCTTTCTTCATGGTGATTTGGATGAAGAAATATATATGGCTCAGCCACAGGGTTTTGAGGTCAAAGGTAAGGAGAACTTAGTGTGCAAATTGAAGAAAAGTTTATATGGCTTGAAGCGAGCACCTCGGCAATGGTATATGAAATTTGACAGTTTTATGCATGAGCATGGATATAATAGGTTTCATTCAGATTACTATGTTTATTTTAAGAGGTTAGATGATGATAGCTACATTATTTTATGTTTATATGTTGATGATATGCTTGTAGCTAGGTCTAACATGGATCATATTAAGGGGTTGAAACGCTAATTAGCACATGCATTTGCTATGAAGGATTTGGGGGCAGCAAAACAAATCCTTGGTATGAAGATTTGCAAAGATAGGAAGAACAGAACCTTGACGCTATCTCAGGCTAATTATGTTGAGAAGGTGTTGCAATGTTTCTGTATGGAGAATGCTAAATCTGTCAGCACACCTTTACCTGGTCATTTGAAATTGACTAAAGAGATGTGTCCCAAGACACAGGAACAGGAGGATAAGATGTCCAAGGTACCCTATGCTTCAGCTGTAGGAAGTTTGATGTATGCTATGGTATGCACTAGGCCAGATATTGCACATGCAGTGGGAGTCGTTAGCAGGTATATGAGTCATCCAGGATTTGAGCATTGGAATGCTGTCAAGTGGATTCTCAGATATTTGAGAGGAACATCCGATAAGTGTTTACACTTTGGGGGCTCTACTACTGATTTACAGGGCTATGTTGACTCAGATTTGGCAGGGGATATTGATACCAGGTGGAGTACTACAGGTTATGTCTTTACTGTTGGTGGGGCAGTCGTGAGCTAGGTTTCTAGGTTATAGAAAATTAATGCTTTATCCACTACAGAGGCAGAGTATGTTGTTGCTACAGAGGCAGCCAAGGAGATGATATGGCTTTAGTTCTTCTTGGAAGAATTGGGACATCCTTAGAAGGATAATTATTTGTTTACAGATAGTCAGAGTGCCATTCATCTTGCTAAAAATTCAGCTCTGCATTCTAAGACCAAACACATACAGTTGCGGTACCATTTCATTTGGTCAGTTTTGGAGGATGGGCAGTTAAAGCTGGAGAAGATACATACCAATGACAATCTAGCAGATATGTTGACAAAGGTTGTAACAAGGGAGAAGTTGCACTCCTCTTCAACTTCGGTTGATCTTTTAGACTGAACATGAATAAAAGAATAGTAAAGTCCAGGATGGTTTGATCCAGTGGGAGCCCCATGTGGTAGTGGTATTGCTATAGGATCAGTCTCCAAGTGGGAGATTGTTGTTTAGTGTGGAGCCTGATCAGTCCCCAAGTGGGAGATTGTTAGATTGTGGTGATTGATCAGGAAAGTACTGTACATATTTCATAAATAGTGGGATTCGGGCAGTGGCCGACATGGTAGCCAACATATTATGGCCGACATGTTATAACCCTAAAGCGGTTTAATACTTGTATAAAAGGGCTTAGGGTTGGGTATTTTTCATAATGTTGTGATGCGAAATTGGTTCTTGCAGCGGTATTGAGCTGTAAGGGATTACGGATTGTAATCAGGTTGTAATCACTGGATTGTAATAAGATCAGACTTGTTCTTTGGTGGACGTAGCCCAGGGATTGGGTGAACCACGTTAAATCTTGGTGCCTTGTGTTCATTTCTGTGAGATCTATTATTTTTCTGTTATTGGTTATATTTGCATGTAGTTTTTTATTTTTGTCTGTAGTTTATCCTAACATTACTATAGAAATAAATCTTAGATTCCTTAGATTTCAGTAAAAAAATCAAATAGATAAGTGAATATTGTTAAAGCTCGATAAACACATAGAATGTTGTAACTCCGTTATAACTAGATTAGCTCAATAAAAGATTAACATATAAACCATTAGATGTTATCTATGACTATCATTACTTTAACTTAATTGCAAACACATAAAGAAAATAGCATGAACACATTTGACACTAGGATTTAATGTGGAAACCCAATTTGGAAAAAACCACCAATAGCAACTATTTACTTATTTTCACTCTTATGAAGTGAGCCCTATTAGGAGCCAACCCTATTAAAGGTTACAAAACACATAGTTAGGTGTGACCTTGTTAAAGGATTTAATCATATTGTGAAGAGTGGCCTTGTTAGAGGTCTTTGAGAACAATTCAATGGAATTGCCACCTTGTTAGAGGATTTGAAAATAGTTGTTAAGCGAACTCTGTTAAGAGATTTAGATCACTGCTACAATGGTTAGAGAGTAACAATGAGATGACCTGATTTGACTACAACTAATTTGCTAATTTTAGATCTCTGTTCTAGCTTGTACTTGATCCTTCCTGATCGAGTATGACTTTTCTGCCCCACAAGAATATTTTTCTTATTCTTCAAATATGCTTCCTTTGCTCATCAATAGATTTTCAATCACATCATCTTAATTCACAGATTCTTTTCACTTTTTACTTGTACAGTTTGAAATCACAACTTGACCTTATACTTATATCTTCCACTTTGTCAAGTTAGCTCAAATACAACTTAGAGTAGCCAATATTCATCACCTTAGTTAGCTAGAATCAATAGATAAATCAATTAAGATTAATACAAAAAAAAAAAAAAATCCTTCATTAGCCGACCCTACTTGATAGAGACTAACTCTAAAATGATTTCCTTTGTTAACCAACATAAGCTTTGTTAACACTACAAACTTAAAAAAATCCTTTGGAAACCAAGTGAGCTCGGTTAGCACTAGCCCCATCCAACTTTCCTTTGTTACCTAAGTGAGCTTAGTTAACACTCACTTTCGGCAAATTTTCCTTCGATGCCCAAGTGAACTTGGTAGAGACTGCCTTCTGAACTAGTCAAATATAAGAATGCTTGGTAGACACTGGGAACTATCTTCACTACCTAAGTGAGCTCAACTTATTATGACTGATAGTGATTATGACATTTTTGTAATATCAAAGACAGCACACAATTAATCAATTGTATCCAACAAACTTGCATGGTGTATAATGTAATACCTTGCCTAGAAATCTTTGGAAAACAAGGATAAGACATGTGGTATTTTATTTTATAACTTACCTACAACAAGAAAAGTAACCAAGTGCAACCAATAGACATAATACCATGATATGAATCTCAGGGAACATGGCATAAGAAACATATTCATAAACACAAGCAAAAGCCTTTCTCACACTGCCAAGGATACCCCAACCCATAAACCAAAAACACAAAATGAAGAAAACATGTTCCCACAAATACTAGAAAATATCTAGATCGTCATTCAAGAATCACAAGAGGGATCTACAAAATTATCTATCCCAAAAAAGATATTTTTTAAATCCCAAAGTAAATGTTCCTAGCATGGTTAAACATACATGTCCATTACCAACTAACCATAGTATAATCAAAATAGTAAGAAACAACCCTCAAATAGTCATGCACAAGATAAGGGCTCAAGGTTACAATGATTTTCTCACTAGACACCATGTTGAAGGCCATATGTCGAATCCTAAAATTTGGCTAAGTTTGAAACTTCCTAAAACCCCTCAAAATCTTATTTTTTTTATCTTAACTTTAGAAAGATGAAACATTCTCAAATATCTTGAAAGTATATATATAAATATATATATCTTAAGTCAATTTGCATACCAACTTATACTTAAACATGATATATTTTATATATAGTCTTGGTCCTAACATTTCTTATCAGGGCATGGAAGACATCCCTGAGCAACCTACGAACCAACTAAAAAGTCAAACATATCTCCCACCACTTGAACTTGTATTACAACCCAAACTAGGAAGAGACAATAATTTATTTATGTAGATGTCAATCTACACACAAATGTGAAAAGGGAAATCAAAAAAGTATAAAAAATACTTAGTCCAGTGAGGTTATAGATGATAGTCTGTAGGTTTGTAGGCATGAATGTGGAACTGCTTGTAAAAATTATCATTGGAATCATCGATTATTAATATCCTATCTTAAATGATCTTAAATGATTATTTACTTATCAAAAATTAATTCACAACTAATATCAAAAAATAACACAAGTGTAACTTCAATAAAAAATGGAAAGAAATTTGCAACACAATGACACAATATTTTTGGACATATTATCCTTGGAAAAAGCCCTAAGGGAGAATCAGTTCTACATATGAGGAATTATATTAAATTTCAAAAAATCAAGAGATACAAAACCTACTTGCCTCTTACTAGTAGAGCTCCAACAATCTCCCATTTTTTCTCATTGAACCCCTACTGTTATCCCCAATACTATCATTGTGCCCTTGCACACACTGCAAGACTATTTTCTATCACTATAAATGCTTCTCAAACTTATGTTCTCCAAATGACCCCTTGACCCCTTTCTATACTACTCCTATTGGAAAACCAATGACTACGATTGATTCTCAATCGATAGTTGAGATTAAAAACAACGCAACAACTACTAACAAAATTGGTTTTTAGTTGCTTCTAAAGGTGGTCAATTATTTAACAAATAATTGTCTCTACTATAACTAATTAGTTAGTAAAATAATTATTTACTAAATAATTACATGTGGATGAATAATTTTCAAGCTAACAAACTAATACTCCCTCTTAGCGAGGAAGCTATTCTTTGTGACAACCAACTTATATTTGAAGAAGATGAATTTATCCTTCCCCAATTCCTTAGTCAAAATATCTACTACATACTCCTCTATACATGTGTGTTGTAGTTGAATAATCCCCCATTGTACATAATCTCTATTGAAGTGATACTAATGTTTATATGTTTAGACATATCATGAAACACTAGATTCTCAAACAACATGGTACAACTCTAATTTTCATAGCGTATCATAGTAGTCTCAACCCTCTAACCAAATAAGGCTACTGGCAACTTTTGAAGTCATATAGCTTCACATGTCTCCATGCTATCTGCCATGTATTCTACTTATGATGAATTTAGAGCCACAAACTTCCACTTCCTACTAATCCAAGAGATAACTCTTGATCCCAAATTGAAAAAACTTGCCAAAGTGTTCCTTTTGTCTATTGTACTTCCTGCCCAATCTACATTAGTATAGCCTATAAATTTGATTCCTTCACCTTGAAAAAATCCAATCTCATACTCAATTATACCATGTAAGTAATGAAAAATATGCTTAATCATTGTCCAATGCACTCTATTTGGCTCAACCATGAATTGACTAAGAGATTTTATTACAAATGCATATATGACACTACTACATTTGGACCCATATTGTGATGGTAGGTCATCACAATTCTAACTTGTCACCCTAACAATAGAGCCACAAATCGGCTCCTGTCAGAGTGCTATCAAAATTTTATTGTCACAAATCATGAAGGCAAGGGCACAATCATGATGGCTGACATAGTCGTAACTTGGAAGAAGGGAGGGACAAGACTTCATGTTCACGACATCATAATTATGATAGTAGATTTTCATAATTATGATGGTTAAACTTTGACTCTAATGCTGCAATTTTGATGTATTTGTGATAGGTATGCTATAGAAGTGATGGTTATCCATTGGGACTTGCCATCATAATTGCGATGGCTAGTTGAATTATTTAAAAAAAAAAAAATCTGCCCAATTTTGTAGGCCGCCAAAAATGATCCTTGCGAAATAGTGAAAATAGATAACATGAAACGTTAACCACAACTTTAACATGTTAAACCACTATTGGTTATATCACCTATAGACTAGTTTAAAAATAGGAGCTCTAAGTATGAAAAAAAGATATTTAGTGTAGAATATAAATAAGATTCCAATAATACATATTAACATTTAGATGTATAATCATATATTTTCAAATAAGTCCAATTTACTTCAACCCATCCTACAGCCAAAAATAATCGAATTTTTCTCTACTATAGTTTTTAGAAATTTTTAATATTTTTATTACAATATCATGTATCCTTTAGATTTCATGTAAAACTAAACATGATACAATCCCATAAGACAAAAGGGTACTTTTTTCAACAACCAAAAATATATTTTTAAAAATTAAGCAAAACAAAATGTTGCATAATCAGTGCTAATTAGAGAAAATTGATAAAAATTTAGAAAATGTTGATGCAATTGGAAAACGTAATTTTAATTCCATGACTTTTTCAATATCCTTCTTATTTGTGCCAAATTTAGAGCTTTGGAATAGGGTATGGACATCCATCAAAGCATGTTGAATATGGACTCAAAGATTAGTTATGTGAATTGTTTGACAAAAGGCTTTAGATAGATGTTTGACAAGTGATTGTTGAATATGCACTAGACAATTCTCTAATCAATGGAGGTTATACTAATTCTCTGGTAGTGACCTATTCTAAAAGTCACATCACCTTCTTTAATGACTATGCAACTACCATGGTGAATATGGAAAACATCAATCCTCTTACTAGTAGTAGTGGAGAAATCAGAAAGAATTACAGGAAAGAAAATTTTGTCTATAAATTAGCCTTATCACGACATTATTAATTTGATTGCTATTGCAATAAGGCAATATTTTAGAAGTATGGTGCAATAAAATTTGGTGAGTAATATGAAATTCCCTAGTCTTATATTTTTCAAGATTTTTTGCGAGATGCTTAATTTTTTTTCAACCATCACTCTCCTCCAAGTTCCATAAAATGTTAGAATAGGAGGAAAATAATATCGACCATTACAGATTACCCAATTCTAAATCAACATCTAAAACTAGATTTGAGAGTTGGAAAGGAATTGAGAAATTGATTACCAGTCATTAAGGGCAAGTTTTATTGATTGATCAAAGTAATCTTGTGATTTGCCTCTATCTCTGTGAGTTTCCCATATGAACTATGCGTAAAGTGGTAGTGCTTCTCCATCTTTAGGACAAGCCAACATGGCCATTTCATAGATTTCCTCTACCCTAAAAATATAGTGTAGAGTTGTGAACACCAACGTGCAAGAATAATATTAAACCTAAGGAAATAAATCTTTCTAGTTTAGATGCTTAAGATGAAAAAAACCATAAGGAAGTACAAAACTGATGTAGGAAGGCTACAAAACTCATAAATAAATGCTCTTTTTCTTAAGAACAAAGCATGATTTCAATGCTTAACCTCTGCAATATTGCAAAAATAATCAATAGCAAAATAATGGCTATGTTACTAGACAAAGGGAAAAGTGAAGAGACTTATATTTTATTGTTCATTGTGCCTCTAGCCACTAGAAATTATGCTAAGTTCTCTGCATTTTTTCCTTCCTCATTTCTCCTACAAAGGAAACAAGGGTACCATTAAAACATGAAGCAAAAAAAATGCAAAACTCAAGAAGCATCAAATCATTGTAAAAGGTTTTGTTTGAGATTGTACAAGAGAGAATGATATCTACAATAGAAGATAAAGTTACACATAATTGATTACTTGCTAAAAAACATGCAGCATCTTCAATAGAGTTTGATGTTTAACAGTTTTTTAAAATCACAATTTTAAATAAATTACACATTATTGCAGCGTTATGGGCCAATAAATACAAATAAAAAATGATGTACAATAGCATTAGAAGAAAATCTGTTTCAACTTGCCTTTGATAAGAAAAAGGATGCCTAGTATAATAAATTGTAGAATGCGAGGATTCAAAAAGTATTATGTTCGTCATCTACACACAATATAAATGTAATCAACTAAAAGTGGATACTTTTATTTCCACTTGTGAACCATGTGGATTTTAATGGAGATCAAAGCCTTTTTTTAGAATACTTTACATTAGGCAGAGAGGAGAGGAGTTCTCAATCTAAATGATGCAAGTAATACATGTGAATAGCTAAACAATTCACAAAATCAACACTTGGATTCTTCTAAGCCTTACCAAACACTTCACCAATATCCCTTAGGACCTTCAATAGGCTAGAGATGTGGCATGTGCATCTCATTTTTCCTGCACATCCAAAATAAGATTTTGCTACTCTAAATCATGAATGTACATGCAACTGCACTCTATATGCATGGACAATAGGTGGAGCTTAAAAAATGCACAACATTTACATTTATTTAATAGGTCTATTAAGTTTTTAAAATTATGGACCATTGTGAATGTTAGAATTCTAGCTACTATGGTTGAGAGAATGTCCTCAGCAACCCAACACATAAAAAGTCTTGATTTTCTTGCATGTTGAGGAAATTAACCTCGCTAATAAGAGTCAATTTTACAATGTTCATGATGGTCTATAAATTAAAATGCCTATTCAAATAACTCTAAAAAAAATGTAAACCTGTTGCATTTTTCAGCTTCACCTAATGTCCTATGCATATGAATTGAGATTGCATATTGAACTATGGCCTCCTTTTGTATTGCCTAAAACTAAGAGATTGACATAGTTAGTTGTCATGCAATCATAGGTTAATGTTGAGCTTCACTTGGTTTTCAGATAGTTTAATATTCTCTACTAATCAAAGCCAACCATGTGAAACTAGAAGCTCATTTGGCCCCACCCCACCCCACCCCACCCCCCACCACCGCTGCCACACCCCCCACCACCCCCCCCCCCCCCCCCCCCCGCCTCCTCCCCCCAAACATCTAAATTCCCCGTTAACATCTACAATTAATTCATTCATTCACCTATTAATAAAACATAATATTCATGAATTATCACATGATAACATTCATTAACACATAAGATTCGTTAGAATATTCACATGAATAGTCAATTGCACATAATTAAAACATCAAGACATAAACATCAATCATTGTCAAATAAGTTGCATAAATGTGCTATTCACAAATCCACTAGGAATGGATACAATTAAGATCCCATTCTCATTCCTTGCTCTATTATATATTTTTTGCAAGAGAGTTGACACCATCATAAAATTGAGCCTTCTTCCTCGAGTTCTTGTGCATTTCTAGAGGGGTAATCCCAAGAGATCGAATCCTCGCACTATTCCTTTTGATGATAGGATGATCACTACTATCACCTTTTCTAGCCTTTGCAGTATCTAAAACTTGATCCCATATATATGATGGTCACTTCTATCACCTTTTCCTAGAAAATATATTGTAGAAATTCATGCTAACTTTGTATGCAAGAATGTTGGCACAACATGGTACTATAATGTAGTCAAAGAAAAAGCAACATACATGTTTTGTAGTGTCATTGCAATGTACCCAGTATTCCTCTATTCTTGCATCTTTCGAATTGATTTTTTTCCTCCTTTCCATCAACATCTTTGTCCTATTAGAAGATTACATTGGATATTCTCATGTGGGCTTTTTCTCAAATGAGGACCCTTGTCTACCAACTCAATTGATCCCTACAAGCTCCCACCATGAGCCATGTCTGAAACATCCCACCAAAATAGTAGTGTGTGGTCCCATAGTTAAAAAACTCATGGAAAGGATTAGTCACCCATACAACCCTAAATAGTGACCTCAATTACCTCTGCAATTATACACATCATTAGTCACCAAAAAAATTGTGCATTACCTTTACTATTGATGAAGCTTTATCATGCATGTTGACTTTGTTCCTCCTTTCAATATCCCTCCTTTGATCACTCTTCAAAGACTATAGACTTCCTCTATGATCTACCTGAAGAAGCCTATCATAAAATAATTCATCACTTCAAAACACATTATCATCACATAAATAGAATGTTACACTTACAAAGACATCAAACAAAACAATATATGTGACAATTGTTGACTACCTTTATGTGCAGTTTCTTGAATTCAAACAAATAAAAGATTTGCTTCCTTGTCTCCTTCTTCACTGGAGAATTGTTGTAAACAATAATTTCATCAATAATCTCTTTATTTCCTTTAGATATCATTATAACATTATACACCATATTCTATGCATGCTCGTTCATGCATGAATTTTTCTTGCATACTATGCCTCACTCTCATCTGGTAGTCAATGTTCATCTCCCTCATCTTGCGGTATTTCTTTAACCTCTCAGGGAAACCTCCTCTTTGTGAATGTTTTTTTCCCTTAGAAATCCCATGCACATTTGCATTGAGATAAAATTTAGGTTTTGATTTTCCAAACTATTTTTTAGCCTGCTCAGATCCCAGAACCTATGACCTCCTAAACTTCCACATGCTCCATATATACATAAATATGCCTCCTAGATGTTTAGTTCGATGATATGTGCATCCCTACACAAAATATTCTAGTTCAAATAGTGAAACACCATACTAACCTAAATAAACTTCATTTACAATATTTTCCAAAGTGCATACATCTATTTTCCTTTCTAACATTAATCAATAACACTTTTTTTATAGTATTGTCCATGTACATGTATGAAAAATTTTCTACTTTCAGAGAAGATGAGAATGAAACTCCAAGAAATAATTACCACTTTCATTTTTGCACTTGTAATAGCATCCCTAGCATTCAAAGCCCCCAATCCCTACTACATATAATATTTTCACATCCCATTAAAAATTTCTTCAGATTGGGAGTCCAGCTAAAGTAAATATATGTTTTCATCCTCCAATCCTACATTATCAAAACAGCTTTCACATGCCCTAATTTTGGCTGAATGAGCACAATGTTGTCAAATACATTAGGTTGGGACCCCTCATGACTAAATTTCATTCATTTTTTGGTCTTCTTCTTCAATTGACCAATCATATATGTCGACATATAAATAAGGAATTAATTACCTAGATTAGTGTTGCAACCTTTTGGAGTTCTTTAAAGAAGAAACCCACTACTAAATGTGCATTATCAAAATTAGAAGCAAGAAAGGATATTGAAAAAAAGGGTGCATAGCATGCTTTTTTCAAAGTGGCCATGGATGAAAAGTAGTAGTGTACTATCAATTGACTTACATAGTCAACTTTTCAATACCACCAAAACAAACAATTCAAAATATTGGTAGTTACATAGTCAACTTTTCAATACCACCAAAACCAATAATATTTGTTAATTTTCCATGATGCTACAACTGTGCATAAGAGGATTTTCATTCCAATATAATGATTTACACAACTCATATTTATGTGTGAAAAAATATATGCTAGTTTCACTTCCAAAATTTTATGCAAAACTAACTACCTCGATCAAAATTCCTTAATACATCATCCACAAGTTAATAATTTTATGACTTAACTTGAATTACACAAGACAAAAAGATGCACTCCAGTTACATAATTTAGAAATATATGAGTAGAATCATGATGAGTTAGACTTTGAGTTCCTTGGGAATAGTAGGGTCAAAGAGTGACATGTTAAAAAAAACATGGTTACCAACGAAAACATTGTCTTTGGGAAGGAGGAGAGATGTGAGCTTTGGTTCGACCTCACAGAAGCCTTTCACTAGTACATCATCCTCTAGAGAGATACACATATTATGCATGCATAGTTAAATCTACAATTATATTTATCCCTATAAAGTAGGTTTTCAGCTTTCCAAGAAGTGCATGAGCACAGTTGTTCCTGAGGCTTTATGAAGCTCCCCAGAGCTCTCTTTTTTTTGTTGGTTGTAGAATTTTGTGAAGTTGCAGATGAGATAATACATCATTCTCTATTATTTTATCCCATCATGTGTTAGTAAATTCAATCTATAGGGATAAGAAAAGAATATATGAAATCATTTTAGTTAGATGAAATGTTTTTAAAATAGTAATAACTTGATACGTACTAATTAAATCAGCTATATTGAGTCCATTAGAGAATTGGTTGGTGGGTCTTCTAGTGGGATAATCAATTCTATGAGGATACATGTTTTCTCTTGTAGTGGTGGCAATTTAATTATTATTTCCATTGTCCACTAGTGAATCCCCAAACACAAAGTATGCATGCGCTCCTTTTACATCACAAAATAAACGTGTTGATATGACTACAACTCCACGAAGAAGTGACATAGCAAGGATTTCCATTGTCTTCTCACTTTTCACAATGTAATTGATTTATAAAAATGGAATATTAGGGCATAAATTGATAGTAGCCATTGATGAATTTATAGTCCTCTACTGGTCTTACATACTATATGTGTTTAACGTGCTTATGCATCTCTTTCTTTAAATGAACCAACTCACTCACCTAGAGTTGCATCTATTTCTATGGTGGTCCTTTCTGTTGGAGTTTAAAACTACTGAACAACAAAATGTTCAATATCAAAGTGGTAATACTCACACAACCTAAGGATTGGCTATTTCCTGTTAACAATTACATATGCAAACCACTTGAATCCAACATCAACAAAACCAAAGATGGTTTTCTACTCTTTAGGCTCTGCAAAACCAAGGTGGGTATACCTAGGGATGATTTAGGTACTAACTAATGTATGAGAATTATATTAGTTTCATTCTAATTCTCATCTTTTATCTTCTAATACATTCACAGTTTATCCAATTCTTTAATATTTTTAGTTTTATATACATCCCTCATGAGTAGATCTGGTCATAATTCTCCTAGAGTTCACAAATGTTTCTGGAAATAGCAGCTACCCAAGACTCAAAAACTAAATATAAATGAGTGGTGACCAGAATTTTTAACTTTGAATAAAATATGATTAAAATGAATTTGATTTTATAATTGATTTGACATGTAGTGATAGAATTTACCCTTATTCATTTCTGACTTATGTGACCAATGCCTTATCCATTGGGCAATAGATTGACTACTGGCAGGAGACCTAGTTCAAGTAACTTGTAAATGAACTTATCAATTGTGATCACCCATTCCCATTCTTATGAACTATCCATTTTATAAACCCACAAACCCTACTGATCTACTGAAGCATTTACTTAATCCTTTGAATTAAAAGCAACAACAGAACTAGTATACAACCATCTAGATTGCATTCAATCAATTAAAACTTTATTCAAATGACCTCAAAGTAAACAAACTCATAAAATGGAGACAAAAATTGGTGACACAAATCAGCTACAAATATCCCTTTGTATTGTCCTTTTAGATGACTAATACAATGACCAATAGAAATTCAATGAGAAACCCCAAAATAACTTGTTGATTCTATCATTTCTATATATTATCAGAGAGTACAAGTTTGATAGTAAACTCAACACATCTACATGCAGCTAGACTGACTGTACCTTTTTTGAACAAAAACCAAAACTATACAACTTTTGGACCCTTCTCTAGCCCTGGAATCTCACTTATATAGTGTGAGATGCAACAAGCTTCAGGCATAGAGAAATTGATAGGTATCCTTTCACAAAAGATATTTACATTTTACTTAATAGGAAAAGACAAAGATTTATGTAACAAAAAAGTAACACATCATGATATTCTCTTGGTAGGCCCCTCTTTTGTTATGTCATCAAGTGTTACAAATCCCATGATTTTCCTTTATTTATTATAATTCCTTGGCATATGCAGCTACTATACTAGCCAATGATGAGTCTTGTTGTAATACTTGCAAATCAATTTTAACTAGTGGGTTTTCACTATCCTCCCTTTGAACTGATAGAATTACTTTTTACCCATAATTATTCTTCTGTCATGTCCACATCTTGGGCCTCTAAACTTGTAGCTGAAACCAATTGGTGACTTTTATCTTCCTCATCTTTTGGATCTGGTGTTGTTGTTTCAATAATATGTACCTCATCCTCCTGCATCTCATCATCATCTATTTCAACCTCTTCAAACTGCTCACCAAAAGCAATATCTACCATCCATGTGTTGAATAGTGCATCATTAGGCCAGTTGAATTGCAAAATATCACTTTTTTTTCCAAGTACATACTCAACCTCCTTATCAATACTAACAAATTCCTATTTCAAAGAATCAAAAAATAATTGGACTTTCACCAATTCTTCTATCATGGTGGCCCACCAAGCATGCCCTTTTTCATTGATAACCTTATTCATTCTCAAATAGAACAAGTCATCCAATTCCTTGGCCCACTTATCCTTATTCTTTAATTTATTTTTTCTATCTAAAACACAAGGGAACAAATCAAATTTCTCATTCTTGTATTTTCTTAGATAAGAAACAACTTTTCTGTTATCAAAATCTAACAAATCATTAGCAATATCATATGTTTTTCCTATATGGTCATGGGTAAACCTTATAACAGAATAACACAAGAAGGTAATTGCTTTCCTTCTCTTTCCCCACTTATTGACAATAGGCTTCAAAACCTCATCATGGGATTTCAATTCTTCCCATATACTTATTACCTTTGCTAACTAATCATAAAATAGTGGCCATTCAATTTTATCTACTAGATACATCAGAGCCTTTCATAGTTTATCTTCATATTATACATTTAGCTCTACATGTAGCACCCACAACTTGCTCTTTTCTTCTTCAAAATCTTCAGTAGTGTAGTATTGTGGCCTTTGTGGTGTATCTAGTATTTATATAAGAGGACTGGATTTAAAAGGCTCCATTGGAGGGCAAGGATATGTGATTCTTGGCCTAGTAGACCTTCCCATTATCTTATTCTCCAGTTCAATACTCTTTTGGACCTTTTTATTGTATGCCTCCAAAATTGTTTCATATTTACTTTGTAATTCAAACATGGTCTTTTCTTCCTTTTTAGTAGTGGCCAAAACAAAATGAGATTTATCTACACCCCAGTGTGTAGCCTGCACATGAGAAGTATCAGCTACTCTTCTTACAACGATATTTCCCATCAATCTAGACTCATCTAGCTATGATGAGGTGGCTCTTGATCCTCTCCTCAATGATCAAATCACTAAAGTATCCTAGTCTTCACTAAATATAGTACCCTAGAATTCCTTTTTATTATGGTCTTGCAAGTCCAACTTATTAGAAATAGAATTAAAAACCAAAGCATCAACTATGTCCCAATTTGGTAGCAACAAAATGTTTGATGCTTTCACCATTTGCTTTCCCTCTTCAGGGCTTATATTCTAAAATTCCTACATCATTTCTTCCTTCACCTAATTTTGCAATGTAGTCTCATCTGTTCCTAGATGCTCTATTCTTAACTTATTACATTTCTCTTCAAATTTTCTCATATTGGCCCTCCATGAAAATTGGTGGAAAGCTCTAGATTTAACAAAGCTATCATCTGATAAAAATTGATGACTAGCCTATTCTATTACAAGGTCCAATTCCCTACCTCTATAATCTACCATTATTAATTCAAGGCTTGGCATAGGAGGCTCTTGAGGGTTTCCCTCATCCAATTTTGCCTGAGTGATAAACACACCTCCTTGTAACCCTGTTTGCTCAATTTTCTCTCCAGTGAGCTGCTCCTCTCCAATCCACAAAGAGGATTTATTAGGTGAATACTCCTCAGCATGAGGACCCTGTTCCTTTATTATTCTTTGCCTCTTGGGAGAAGGCTCATCAGGTCTATCTTTTAGGAAAACACTGGTGGATCCCATTATTTTTTTTCCCTTATCCATAGTGGCCTTTTTATTTTGAATTATGGCATAGCCTGGTCTCTTTTGAATAATCAGATGGCTAGCTCCTACATTTGGAGTGAAAGCCAACCTCCTCATGACTTCTCTGGCCTTATCTAGGTATGAATCAATAAAAAATTGTTTCTTCTCATTCATTACTTCCATTATCTTAGGTAAAGTATTCATGAGCTTATTTATTTTATCTGCCTCTATAGTAGTATTATCTAGAGGACTACAATCCTTATCAAAACAATGAATGAATTCCAAAACCCTAGAGTAAACTCTCCATTTTTCCTTTTTGATTTCTTGTTCCTACAACAAGAACTCATTTCTTATGATGTCCTTTGGATAATATGAATCATTTTTTACCTTTCCCAATTTAATTCTAAGTCTTAAGGTTAGATTATAAAACTCCTCAATATCACAAAAATGGGGATGGGAAACAACCATTTTGTACTTATGCAAAACTTTATGTAAAAAGAGCCAACCCCCTTTAGTAATTATAAAGTGATGGGCCATAGTACAAGTAGGCAAAATTGACCCCAGCTACCTTTTCAATGGATACATTTCTTCCAATCCTCCTAAATGCCACAAAACTTCAACAATTCCTACCTTTAAAGGTACTTGGTAGGGAAACACATGAGGGCTTCCTTTAAAACCATAAATTTTAATAATAGTAGAAATAGAGTATGGGATAATATCTCCCCAAATGTGTGAAACTTTTAGACCACTAGTATTATCCATGGGCCTAATGAGACTCATTAATGCCTTAGGAATTCTGGGATTGTCACTTAATATGAGGCATCTCAACTTTGATGCAAAGTATCTATCAAACCTACCAAAATTAGCATTCTCTGAATCTCAGGTCATATCTACACTCCATAACTAGACTAGTAGTGCTTCTCCATTTTGCTCTTTGTTCAACTCCATTTCTTTACCAAAATATGTCACTCCCTTAAACAAAAAACATGTGCATCAACAAAGAGTAATGGCCAAAAGTTTTTTCTACTTTTCCCTTCGCAATTCCATCCAGGCTAGTATGAATTTCTTCAGCCAAATAGGAGTCAAAGTCAAAAATAACATCCACACCAAAAGAAGCAATTTAAACCATCATGTACATAAGGTTGATGGGCATGACATTATGTTCATCCTCACCAAAAACTCAACATAGAGTCCTATATATTTCTATAGCCCAAGAAGTGAAAATATCTTTTTTAAAGGGTGCCCTAGAGGCTGTAGTGATTACTGGAAAAGTTCCAATTGTGCCAATATGTGCCCTTAGTGCACCTCCCCTAATCACATCATTCTTTTCCCTATATTCATTTTCTAATTCTTGCAAATTAATTGGTACATGATAATCTATCAATGGCTCTAGGTGGAATACTTCTCTAATTTCCTTAGGACTAATTGTAACCAAAGGCACACCATCAGTTCTTCTTACTACTCTAATGGCTTGGTCATAATTCTTTGCAATGGCTTCAAGAAAATCATAGAACATGAAGAGACTTGGAACTACTAATTTCCCTAAATCAAAGTTCCAAACATTTTCATGTGGGGCAAACAAATTCCTCTCTAAAAACCATTTCTTAAACAAAACAAGACCAGTCTGAGAAGTTATTGCATCCCTAACCCAGTTCCCCTTATCATACAGGTCATTCGAAATTTTTAGCCTAGGGTTTAAGGAAGTTAATTTCTTAGCCTGCATGGTCTTAGTGGTAGATTTTGGGAGTAACTCTAGCAAGTCATCATGAACGTTTCTATCCATATAATTCAGTTTCCCAGAAAACACTTTCTTTGGAGGCATCTTGACTATAATTCAAAAAAATTGAAATGGTACAAATATTATAGTATATGGGCACTTACTTGATCTTCTGCTCATTCTTTTTGTAATTTTTGCAACCTTTCACAAACAATGAAGAAATTGCTTTACGTTCTAATCAAGCTTCACATAATGTTCTCAATAATCTTTTCCTGCTTAGAAAGCTTGAAATTTTATTCGAGTAAGATGAAAATGGTGCAATCTTTTTCAATATACTCTATTTCTTCTTGTACGCAAAGCCTTCATAAGTCATAAATGAACTGTAAGGGAAAAACAAAGTGGCATCAGCTTCCTTGTTTAAATTTGCATCGTCAATCTTCAAAAAAACCTACGATCAAGGAGTGAAAATAGGAATGACTTATCTTCTCCTTGACATGTTGGCAATCAAACTAATGAAAAGTCTCCATGTATGCCTTTCTTTCTCAATTGGCACTTCAAACTAGACCCACCAATCTTTGAGGACACATGTCATCATGTCGCTATCTCGCTATGCATAAAGAGTGAGCACATCACCTATGTGAGATAGTGACAACCATTGATTTCACTTTGATCAAGTAGAGGAAAATTAATTCAATTTTTAATACAAAATAGTGGGTCCAATATCCATTAGCCTTTCTTGCTATGTTGCTACCTTTAAACTTCGAGCACTTTTCCATAGCGACTATGTGATAGCTGTAGATCTTACTTGATCTAATGGCAAGGAACTTGCACTTCAACCATATAAACTATGGTGGGTCCCTCAGTCACCAAGTTGTGTTGGGTAAATAGAATGCAATTCATTATAATGACTTGGCGATGATCGTTGAGCTACCTTTGATCCAACGATGATTGTTGTTCATCTTCCATTTGACTTGGAAGTTGGTCCACATCCATGATGACGTGGGAAACTCTTGTCCATTTGGAAAATATATTGTTACTTTAATCTGCACAGTGATAGCTATCTTCTGGGCCTTGTTGCGTTTTTCATTTTTAGGTGAGTCACTACATTACTACCGGCGAAGCGTAAAGCTTTTTCGGTCATGAAATACCGACCTTCAATAGATTTATAATTTCCATTTCTCATGTTCTTAGTAGGATGCCACCATGTCACAGGATTTGTACAGCTCATTTTTGATGGAGCATTCAATGGGACCCACCTTTTAGAAGTGATACCACCTTATTATTTTCCTGAAAAGTCACTATGTCATTACCAGTGAAAGGCATTACATTTTTAGTCGCAACATAGTGACCTCTAGTGAATTACTAAAACTTGATGATAGGAAAAGCTAACTGTCAATCATGATTGCATTAATGAGTACCTTTGTCAGATCAATCAATATACATAGTTACAATTTCGCATGGGAACTTCGCCATCATCTATCAACATCAAAGGCCACTGCATTTCTTCACTTTTCGGTCAGTTGCTACATCACTACCAGCATGGCACATAGATTTTCTAGTCACAATATAACAACTAACCAAAAAGTTTGAGTTTTGACGACATTTGTTGCAACTTGCTCCATGTGTGTCCTCTCTAACAGTGGCGACTACAAAAAAAATCACATGACCAAATCTTTTCCAAAATAATGTGCCTTTTTGGTTCCAGTTTTCACTTTACAACACCGCACTTCAAATTATTGGCAATCACAATGTTGGGATGGTAAACAACCTTGCATTTCATTATAACGACAACATGACAACCATGGATCTAACCAAGATCCAACAGTGGGAAAGACTCTTCAAAAAAGTACTCACCATGACTTTAAAATTAAGTGGGAAAAGAATATTCGATCCTTTTAAAAGATTTCACACCAAGATAAATTCAAAAAGAACAAGACCTAGGGTTTAACATAGATTTTCAAAGGGTAATGAAAATTATAAAACCAAAAACCAGAAACCCTAGCCTCATCAAAGGACTCAACTCTAATTTTTTATTCCTTGAATTAGGAAAATTTATCATGCAAAAAATCAGACCAACACTTTCTTTTCATGATTTTTTATTTTTTGTAATCCTTCTAGTACTCTCTTTTGTGATTGGTGACTCACTTGTCTAACTTGTCCACTAGTCCTATTGGTTTTGACAACATTGTGCATCTTTCTTCCCAAAGTCTAATGCAACTCCTTGGATAGTGTTGTGGTATTCACAACACACACCCCATTACTTGCTAGGAATGGGGACCCCCTTTTTTTTTCAACTCTCGGACTCACAATTCGAGAGTCAAGAGAAGAAAAATTTGTTTTAAGTTAGTCTTAGAGTTGAAATATTAATTTGAAAAAATACAATAATAATAATAATAAATAAAATAAAATAAAAATCAAAAAGGTTATTAAATTAAAAAAAAATTTAAAAATGTTTAAAAAAATAAAAAATAAAAATAAAAATCAAATCAAAAAAATCTCATGTGTGAGGGGAGGAGGGTTATAAAACCCTCCCTCCCCTCCTCCTTCCTCATTTTCTTTTCAAAGTGAAGGAGAGGAGAGGGTAAGACCCCTCACCAAACCCCCCCCCCCCCCCCCCCCCAACCGCATTAGACATCTCGTGCCACATTCGGGCATGTGCGCATCGCGTTGTCCTTGGGTGGGTGCATGTAGTGCTGCCCTTGGGTGCGCACACATCGCACTGCTCTTGGGAGGGTGTGTGCAGTGTTGCCCTTGGGTGCGTGCATTGCATCACCTTCAGGTGCATGTGCATTGCGCTACCCTTGGGCGGGTGCATGCAGCGCTACCTTCGGGTGCGTGTGCTATGCTACCCTTGGGCGCTCTCTTTTTTTAGTTTTTAGTTTAGTTTATATATATATATATATATATATATATATATATATATATATGTATGTATATATAAGAAAAAAAATTTTAAAATAAATTTTAAAATAATATAATATAAAACTTTCAAACCAAAAAATAAAAAATGAATAAGTCCTCAAGGGGGACTTTTTTTTTCACTTGCATTTTTCTCGATATGCAATGACTGATCAGATTTTCTTTCTAGTGATGTGCAAGTAACACAATTAGATGGCATCCACATTTGGATCAGCAGCAAAACCAATTGTTTACAAATTTCAAGGCATGATCCCAAAATCAAGATTATATGATGATTATGCTAAGATCAAAGATACTGACCTCATACACACAATCTTAGGAGAATTCTTGAGAGTATGCAAAAATCTGACACAAAAGTCAACCTTGGTGTTTTCATTGATCTGATTCGGATTAGTGAATGTAGCATCACATCTTATGTTAGTATAGTTAGCTGAGTTTATCATGACCCTATTTTAGCATTTTGTTCCTAATGAGAGGGTAGTTAAGAGTATCACCAGAGAAGTGGTTTTGGATTTGCAACTTGACAACATCAAGAGAGCTTTTCATCTGCCTAGAGTCGATCAATTCATCTGACTCTCCTATGAAGTAGCTAAGAGATGGTATAAAGATCACTGCCAGGAAGCCATCGACATCATACATTCCTTTTACTTCATTAAGAAGCCACCTCAAGGAAAGACAATTAGCAAAGTGGATATGACTCAAGGATACATCAAGGATGACATCAGATATTCAATCATTCTCCTAAGCAGAGTCATGGGTTTGTCTACAGTGGATCATCTTGCTCCATTCATGGTCAACTTCATCGAGACCATCAAACACACAAAGATACCACTAGATTGGGCTACCACACAATGAGAACTTGTGTGATCAATTGCAGGTGATAAAAGACAAGAAGAAGTTCTATACGACTTTTTACGTGGTGTATCTACTTGTAGCAAGGGAAACCAACTATCTAGGTTTGTACAAGAAGGGCAGTATGCAAGATCCCAATGCATGGCCATATATAGTTTATCCTCAATTAGTGAAGAAGAAGCTCTCACCACAAAGCAAAGAGTATAGGATTGTAAACTATGCCTTCATATTTGCCATCATTTGATTCATAGAGGGGGACTATCGAAAGAGATTGTCTGAGGAAGCCAAGGCATAGATCATAGCTCTCGGAGCATATTTCATCCAATTTTGAACATTTACATACATTCAGGTAGGTGGTGCATCTATAAATTTGAAGAAACTCCCAAGGTACCCTAGTGACAAGTTGGTCCTAATAGAAATATCCTAATAGATTGAGTCAGCTTATGAGAGGATCAAAAGACAACGGAGACCTTGTTGGGATTGGCCTTTTGTAGTTGGAGCATATCAAGTGAAGAGAAAGCAAGATATCCCAACTTTTGAGTGGGAATGGGAGAACTACCCTCTTGAAGAGTATAACTCTCCTTGGCCATTCTTCAATAATGTTAGTAAAGTGGAAAACCTAGTAGGAAAGGAGTTCTATCATGAGGATTTCATTGAAGATCATTGGATGAACGCCACAAATGACTACGATGTCTTCATCAGAGACTAT
This sequence comes from Cupressus sempervirens, assembly GCA_028749045.1. Taxonomy (NCBI): domain Eukaryota; kingdom Viridiplantae; phylum Streptophyta; class Pinopsida; order Cupressales; family Cupressaceae; genus Cupressus; species Cupressus sempervirens. Next base: position 196,558,484 of record CM053787.1, read on the forward strand.
TGTAGGATGACTTTGTATCTAGCAGAAAAGGCTATCCATTTGACCATCCCTGATGAGATAAGGCTATAGGACTCCAAGGAACTACTAGATCCTCTATTCAATATAGATAAAGTTGGTTATTCAATATAGATAAAGTTGGTGAGAGACCCATTCTAAATGAAAAAGTTAATAGAGACAAAGGAGATGATATTAATCATCAAGCTAGACATGCCATTCAAATGACAAAGAGTTGGATTAAGAAACCCTTTCCACTTGATCCAATTCCAGATATAGTGATCTTCCATGCACATGCTTGCCTAGAAAGGGGTAAGGGCAAGAAAGTCACAGTTCCTATCTTTGTGCTCTAGTCTCCTATTAGGCCTGAAATAGTCTACCAGCTTGATTGTCTAGGGGGATACTACCACCCTTTAGAGAAGAAGGGAAAGAGGAAGAGAGCCTCTCCTTAAAGTATTTAGATGGAACATGTTGACGAATAGGTCTCTTCCCAGTAATAGGAATTGAGTCTACAAGAGCCCCAAGAGGGTGGAGCTTCTCATATCCAAGGTGAATTCCATTGCCTCCTATTTTGTCAAGTCAACAAGAAGAGGGAGGAATTCTAGAGACCTCCATTCCTCCAATGCACAAAGAGTTGACTTCTCCTATGGTTCCAAAGAAACAAAAGAGGATCAAGGTTAGAATGAAAAAGAGGCAAAGAGTCCATAAAAGATTAGTGCCTAATCCATCTATTCCTAAGACCATTCCAAAGAAAGAATCAGATGAGAAAGAAACAGAATCAAATGAGGAGGAAAAAGTACCCTTACAAAGGAGAACTTGGCTAGCAAAAGCCATAGAATTGGAAAGAAGGAAGAGTGTCACAAATACCCTGCCTCCCAACCAAGCAAAAACTTTAGAACTTTCTTGTTCAGAGGACGAAGTGTAGCAAAGGGTGAATGAGTAAAGGGAGCAAGATGAAGATGTTCTCTCCATCCCAGATTTTGATTTCATGTTTGTGGTCATGGATTTAGTTGGGGATAAGATTAGATACACCCCTATAGGTGAACTTCAACAAGATTGGATGCAGATGCCACCAGAGACACAAGCTCCTCATCTCACTCCTCCATCTCCACCACAAGTCACGATAGTAGATAAGGCTTTAGTAACTCCTCCACCTCCAAGTTCAAAAGAGGAACATGTCCAAAAGGAACCATCATTAGAAGAGCAACCAAAACCAAGGGTTACTAATGAGCCATCAAAAGAGGCACAAATAGTAGAATGTGTACAACAACCTTCTCAGGAAGTTGAGGATCAAACTACAGGATCTACAGAAATTGAGACTATAGAAGAAGAGTCCTCACAGCAGGAGACTCTGAGCAAGAGCAATAAAGGGAAGAAGGTAGTTGAACACATCCCTCAATCATCTAGAGCCAAAGTTGTAGAGAGACATACCCCAAGATGGTTTCAGAAAGAAATAATGAGAAGTTCCAAGCATCAGTTCTGTGCTTTGAAGGATGACATTTATGATATTGCAGAGGTTTTGAACAAGCCTAAGTCTCCATTACATGATGCAATGCCATTTGTGTTCATCACTACTACATGGAACCAGGACTTATTTGCACAAGTGGCTCACCCTCCTGAAGATACAGATATAGAAGCTATTAGTCTTAAGGATTATGAAGTGAAAGATATTATGTTGGGAAAGCCTGCACGTGATACATCTCGATAGATGATGAGTATGGGAGTCAAAGAGGTTCTTAGCCACATGGAATAGGATGAGATTGAAATCAAAACACTTCAAAGGCAAGTTGAGATCCTAAAGGGATATCTAGCCAAATTTATTGCTCCTCTTGATTCTGAACACCCTAAGTAGACTTTGAATACCATTCTTAGAGAAGGGGAAGGTGTACGACTCAATCCATTTTGAAAGCTTGTTAGGATTGGTGAGACAGCCTTGAGGATAAAGGTGTCACTATAATCATAGGAAGTTTAAAGTTTCTACATGCTATGCAAGATAATTTGGATAAGATCGTGGCAATTTTGAGGCAAGACTTCAGCATCATGGATGAGGTACGGGCATGGGACAAAGATTTGCAAACTCTACAAGCCATAAAAGGGCAGAGGTATCACATTTGATTGATGTATATACCAGAGAAGGGTTAGACATGATAGATGATGGGATAGAGAAGATTTTAGATGTAAATAAAGTGATGGAAACATTTCATGATGAGATACATAGGCTCAAGGACTAGGCCTGAGAGCGAATTTTAGAAGCAAAAAAGTTGTACAGTGATGCATGCTTGGACATTTTTGAAGATGAAGAATGAGAGAAGCTATTGCTAGTTGAGGTATTCTTGGAGAATTTTAAGAAGACTTTAGAGGAACCATCCAGTGATGAAGACATCAGACAAGCCTTCAGGACAGAAGAAGCATTGTTAGAGTTGGACACCAAACTTAGAGATTTTGCAGAGACTCAAATTGAGGTGGACAACTATAGATAGAAGGTCAAGGACAAGTATAAGGCTTTAGATCTTCTAGATCCATCTAATATTACTAAGATGATAGATAAATTCAAGGGAAAATATCCAAACATAGCTTTGGGGTGAAGATGAACAAAACCCAGATGCCAGAATTTCAATTTTGACACTTAGTAAAATTTTGAGATTTTGACCTAGTCAAGGTCCGTAGCTCCACAGGTCCATAGCTTTGCATTTTCATGTAGCTCCTTAGGTCCATAGCTCTACAATTCAAAGGTGTGCCAATAGTTAACTGCCAACTCCAAAAATAGCACTTCCCATGCATCGAGAGCACATTTTGATGACAAGTTAACTTCGACACACATCATGTGAAGGGCCAGTTTCCATTTTTGACACCTCTGTGCACTTCCACTTTGACTGATGGCTTCCTCATACTTTCTCTCTCATGATTTATTTTTTTTTGACATGTAAAGGGCCCATGCATCCAATTAATTAATAAAATATGGATGGAGTCCCTCTAAGCACCAGCTAGATTGTTAGTTTGTATATATTTAGTTTGTTTTAATATTTTAAAAGCATTTTATTGCATCAAGATATCTCTCACTCTCAACACAAATTGAGGAGATGATTTCTTATAAATACCCTATTATAAAATGTAAAAAGGGGCCACCATTATTATACAATAAAATTATTCTTTTGGTGCTAGCATTCAGAGTGTACTTATTCTTACATGAATGTGTCATTGTTTTATGGATTTTATTCATGATATTGTGATTGAGCCAAAGGTATATTGTGTTGTTTCTGGTTGTGCAATCTTTTAGTTCTAGTGTTTGCTATAGATATACAAATTTTGCTGACATAACAAGCTTGAGAAGAGATCACCCCATTGTGTCTACATAGCTTTTCGTCTCGCATTAATGTACTTTTCATGGCCTTGCAATTTGATGAAGAGTGATACATCATTCAATTTGTTAAAGATTCTCATCAAAAATTGCATCAGTGGATTCTAGGAAGTTTTGCTCCTATTTTCATTGGTTTCCTACCAATTTCTTTGAAGGTTTAACTCACAACATGTTGTGTTCTGTAGCTTATGTCTGTGTAAGAATTTCAATTTCAATTCATTTGATTTCATGTTATTTTCTTTCAGTTTCATTATTTTCTTTGCTAACCCCTTGTTAGAATAGGAATGCATAGTAGCTGCATTATTAGAGTTGCATTCATTGAAAAAATAGAAAAAAATACAAAAATATTGTTCTTTTGGTGTGATATTTTGAGATAGCGAATAGATTTACTTCAATTTCAAGATTAAAGAGTTTTTAGAACCAGCAAAGGCCTCCTTGTGAATGCTCACGTCTATCTTCTACTAAGCGGATTTTGGTACATCACAAGACAAATACTGAACCTTGGAGTAGATCCTTAAAAAGATTTTCTTTTTACGAGAGGAAGTACACAATGGATTCCTGCCATTGACCTCATGTAAAATAAATTCCCAATAGATAGTTCTTTGTAGAAAAAAATAGTTAATCTATTTCAACCTAGTAATCACAAATTATTCTATTGGGCCTAATTCTCGGTCTTAAATCTGATCCTTGTTAGATGCTCCTAGATTTTCTTTCAAAATTTGGTCTAAAATAAACTTATTTTGTTCTATTTGTTCTAATTTCCCTTCATTTCTATTGATTTTGGATTATTTTCATTTTAAAAAAAAAAATTGGATGTGATTTCTTTTTAGTTTTAATTCAAATCTAGATGGTTTGATTAGATTTATCATGGTATGGGGCTCTACGGTCACACTTAATTTAATAAAAAATAAGAAAGGATTATAGCATGATTTGATTTGGTTTTCTAAATAGAAAAAGTTAATTTAGAATCTAAAACTCCTCTAAGTAGGAGTGATATTCAAGATCTCAATTTAAGAAAAGGTTTAGCCAATTAAAAAGTTAGATTGAGCAATACAAATTTCTAGCCAATTAGAAAGATAGATTGAGCAAATAAAAAAATAGAACTTGAATAATGAATAATAATAAAACTCACATAATCAACCTAGCAGGATATTTCCTATTTATAAGTTATTTAATAGAGGAAAAGCTATAGATGTTAATATAAATTAGAAGTTTCATTCGTGCAATTTTCTTCCATTCTTTTCTCAATGAAAATTTTGCATTACATAGTCTATAGTAAAAGGAAACCTAAAAAAATTCTCAATGCCCTCCTTTTAAAATTAAATATATAGGGTTCCATGTGCCTCTTGTGTATGATGGCTCTTTGTCTGAGCTTTCCTTCTATGTTTTCCATCTATCAAACCACATTTAGTGTTGGATTTTTTAGGGCTAGTTTGTAATGGCCCCAGCTAGCTATGACCCAGTAGTTGATATTGGTTCTCGCATTGCTACTTCAAATAGCCATGGCACCTCCATTTAACAAACATCCTCACAAGTTCATCCCAAAAGTATTCCATGAGGTAATCCTAATATTATCCTTCCTCTACAAGAATTTAATGTTGCATGTGAATGGTTAGAACAACATGATTTGATAGGGTATTTTGTGGTTAGGACTCCTCCTAAAGCCATGTTCAAAGAATGGATTACCAAGAGTTGGACTCCTTGTGTGCTGGAAAAATGTGCAAATTGATGGAAGCCTAAGGAATCAAGCTAATTTAAAAGAAATTCACAAAAGCAACCAACAAACCAAAATTCCAACCACCTCTAATACTCAACAAGGGCAGCTATGCGTAGCCATTGTTGGTGTATCTTTAATTGAGGGTGTGTTTGGTATGCTCTCACAAAAACAACAATAAGTAAATCCCTTGTGTGGAAGTGCAAATGTGAGTGTGAGTGCAAGTGAATGTGCAATATGATCCTAGACTATATGAAAAGAAGAATGCATTCAAGATATGACTATGGAGGAAGTCACACTCAAAGGTACTCTATGATTCAATAAACATGAAATGATAAAAACTATCTATGAATGCAAGCTAATAACTAGAATGAAAACTAAAACTAGAATGTAAACTAAATATGAATGCACAACAAAAACTAAAATGCAATAAAAAATGTAAATCTTACCAACTATCAAATCACTAATATGCAGCCTATGAACTCCATGTGGTAATGTAGCTATAATGTAAGCTCTCAATGTGATGATTCTAGACTCAAAGCGACGGCATGTCAATGCAATCCAATAATCCTCTATATCCAATGCTTGAGACAAGGCTTCTATTTAAAGATTCTCAGGAAACATCTAGAGGGTGTCTAAAAGATAAGGATAAGGATTATCACTTAAGCACCTTATCTCATATCCTTAGTTGGAAGGATAAAATGATGAGGTGGCACATGTGTGTAGAAAGTTCTCAAGTTGTAGACACCATGTGCTTAAAAAGAAATGCAAACCCTTATGATGACAACTCATAAGAGTACACATACTCTTAGGCTTATAGATTAGGATAAAAATTAAATTAAATTTAATTTAATTTAATTTAGGTCTAGAAAAAATTAATTAGGATATGGAGATTTAAATAAATAAAATTTATTTAAAAAAGGGAATAAATGGAGAATCATGTGTTAAATTAAATTTAACACATTAAGGCTAGGAAGTATTTAAATTAAATTTAAATACTTAGGCAAAAATGAACCTATTTAATTAAAATAAATTAATTAAATAAGTAGAGGAATGTGACTAGTATTAATTAGATTAATATAGTCATTTGGGACAATTTTTAGTGTCTACACTCCTTATAGAGTCTACCTTGAAGCTGTGCAAAACCTTACCAAAGGATTTTTTATTCTACTTTGCTAACACATCTTAGGTAGATGTGGTCTTTGGAAATGGTCCTTGGTTGGTTCATTCCTCCTTGCTTGTGTTCCAAAGGTGGTCACAAGACTTTACAATCTTTGATGAAAAAAAGCTTAGGGTTCATGTTTGGGATGAGTTTCCTAGTCTCCCCCTACCATGTTGGTCATTTATTGAGTCCATTGCCAACACTCTTGGCAAAGTTGTTACTAAGGAACATGATAATATTTTTAATGCTTGCCCTCAAAAACATGTTTACATTGAGGTTGATCTCTCTAAGGATCTCAAGGATTCTGTGGAGATTCAGGTTGGTTCCCACAACTTCTCTCAGAAGGTATTTTATTTAAACCTGCCAAACACTTGTTATAGGTGTCAATCAGCAGAACACAAGATCAAGGATTGCCTTTTGGTAGTGCCTAGGGTTAAACCCCCTCCCAAGGATTCTCTTGTTAAGCTTGTGGAAGGAAAATAAAATGAGGAATGGACCACTATTGGGCATAATTACAAGGCTTCCTTGACCCCCAACTATTCAAATGTTGATTTAGGTTACGCTACTCCTATATAAAATGGAGCACAAACCTCATCCATTGCAAGGTTGATGATGGTTTCACTGGAGTCAATTCCTATTGTTTCATAGGATTCAAATCCTATTGTTTTGTAGGGGATCAAGATAGTTGTGTGGGCTACCACTTGTGTAGTTATTTGCACTCTTCTTGTTGCATCCTCCATTAAGACTCAAAATTTGTGGCATTCTTGTAGTCCTCCTATGCATACTGAGAAACCATATGAGAAGTGGCAGGTCATCACTCTCGAACGGTTTCCCTCTGGTTTCAACCTGGTTTTTATTTTTTTGCAAAATAGTTACTCCTCCCTTGAGGATGAAGAAGATATGGAAGAATTTTCATGAATTTTTTTATCATGGAATGTGTGAGGTTTGATAGACCTCTCCAAAAAGTACTATGTCTGGGATACCCATCATAGACTTGGTAATTTAGATTTCTTTTGTATGTAAGGGGTTAAAATCTCTAGTTTCATGCTATCTTCTACATGTCACGTCATTTGGCCAGAAAATATTGTGTTTTCTTCTCAACACAAAATTGGTAGAGGTGGTGTAGTTACTTTTCTATCACCTCATCTTCATTCTATTTTTATTTCACATGGTTCTGACCCCATGCACAAAATTATTTGAATTTTTTTTTATATCAATAATTATTCCTTTGGTATAGTTAATGTTTATGCTTCCAATGATGCTATAGAAAGATCTCAACTTTGGTGTTGGATGGATGAAAAATTTCCTCCAACTACTTGTGTTATGTGTGGTGATTTTAATATGGTTGAGTTGGCTTCTGACAAGGAAGGTATTTTTCCTTTTCCCTAGACAGTTGGGGAAAGGAAAGTGTGGTACTACATGTACAATAAATTGGACCTTTTTAATCCCAATGCTAACCACTGCTAGAAAAGTGGGGTCTGGCACACTTGATCTAATTTTTGAGTTGGCTCTGACCATATTTTAAAACATCTTGATCATGCCATGATTATTGCACAATATTTTTTCTCCTTTTTTGAAGATCGAGAGTTGCCTATCATTCCTCTATCAAATGTGACATTATCATACCACTATCTCATTTATTTTACCATTTCTTAGCAAACTATTGTCTAGCAATCTGTTAGAATGTAATTTTTCCTCAACACATCGATGGTGATGCATGCTTCTACTATTCCTCACATCCTACATGTCTGGAATTCGGAGCCACGTCCCTATTCTCAAATAGGTTGGATTCAATGGGGGAATGATGTTGTTATCAGAAGTACCAGATTTCTTTGCATCTATGGGCAGCAATTAGTTGTCTTTAGAAAAGGGTCTTATGAAGCCAATACCAAGGTTGTCAGGAAGGCTTCTAAAGTTCTTACCCTTAACCTATTTGATTCTAATTTGCATGTCTATCTTGCTAAGCTTTGTCATGATAAATAGATTGTTGATAACTATGCTACTAACTCAGGGTACCCAAATCAAAGCTTCCCTCCTTTGGTTAGAGGTTGGCAATAAAGCTTCTAAAGAATTCTTCTAGGCTCTTAGAGCCCATCATACCAACTTTGGGATTAGAAAGATTAAATAGGGCAATACTATTATTTCCAATCTCCTTGACATCCTACAAGCTTTTGTACATCATTATGAAAATGTTTTTGTTTCACATGAAAATTCATTTTCTTGAGAGGAAACTCTTAGAAAGTGTATTTTCATTACTCCAAATTGCCTACTAGTTGAGCAACGAGCTTTCTATGAACAACTTCTCACCATCAGGGACCTCAAGGAGGCTATCTTTTTATGGTAGATGACAAGTCCCCTGGGTGTGATGGGTTCCCTTGTGCATTTTACAAACAAATCTATTAGTCTATTGGTCAAGACCTGTACAAAGTCTATCTTGAAGCCTACTACACTAAGAGTCTAGGAGCCATCATTAACAAAGGATACATTAAATTCATACGTAAATTTGGTGACCCTAAGGATATTTTCAACTGGTAGCCCATCACCTTTCTTAATGTTTCATACAAGATCATTGTTAAGGCCTTATCTCTCAAGATTTAACATCTCCTTCCCTTAATTGTGTGCCTAGAGAAAATTGGTTTTATCAAGTCCAGGTTTATTCTTAAAAACATCATTGTTGTTTAGGAAGGCATGGAGTGGGATCGTAAGTCCAATCAGAAGACTCTATTTTTTTAAATTGATTTTTCCAAATCTTATGATCAAATTGAATGGCCCTTCATTTTGGCTATGCTCTAGGCTTTGGGTTTTGGCCCTAACTTTCTTTAGTCTGAGGAAATGTTTTTTGGAGATGCTAATTCTTGTATTACCATTAATAGCTCTCAATATAAAGCTTTCAAGATGTTTTGATTTATACATCAAGATTGCCCTCTGGCTTTGAATTTGTATGTTTTTGTTGCTAAAGGGTTTGGTTACTTACTTTCCTACTCTATTTCTTTTGGTTTGGCTCATGGCATTTCCTTTCCTAAGTCTTCTTCTTAGCTTGTCAATGGTCACTTTTCTGGTGACTCTTTTCCTACTCTCCTAAAGGACAAGGAAAATATCACTAATGCCTTGTGATGCTTGAACTCTTTTTTGTCAAACTTTTGGTTCAACTATTCAATGGCACAAGATGCTCTATTATAGCAATATTTTCTTTTGGTGATGCCCTAGCTTGCTCAATTTGAGTATAAATGGGTTACTCACAAGGATTGTGGAATGTTGTACTCATGAAAATTGAGAAAAAGCTTGATTACTAGATTACTAAACCCCTTTCTTTTGTAGGGAGATTCCAGGTTTTCTCTAAGGTGTTGGCAGCTACTCATGTATGTTACTCTTCTTGTTGGGCTCCTTCTAAAGCCTCCTACCTCAAGCTGGAGCATTTATTCTATGACTTTCTTTGGGATTCTGGGTTTGATCATCATGGTTATCACAGGGTTGCTTAGAATTTTTTTTGTCTCCCTAAAGAGTCTGGTGGCCTTGGACTTCTTTCCACATAGAAGCAAGGGCTCGCTCTTTGTGCTAAGTGGATTATCTATGCTCTCACTAGTGATGAAGCTTGAAAAGTGTTGGTTTGAAATAGTCTCTCTTCTAGATTCCCTGTTAAGAGGTCTACATAGAAGGGGATTGGTCTTTAGACCCTTCTCATCATGTGAGAACCTATTCATATCCAAGGCTCCTTTGTTATCAAAAGTATTTGGAAATCTTGGGAAGCTATGAAGCCTTGGATTCATTGGGATGGTGATGGGTTTCATGATGGGCTTTTTTTGAATCAAGAGAACCTTCAATGGTCCCTATTGTTTTCCATTCAAGGTATTCCTCTGGCCAAGAATCAAGTTTCTAGTGCTCTACATTTTTTTCAAACACAACATCAAGACTCCTAAGGATCCTTTTTCCAAGATCTCTATGAGTCTCAAATCTTGGGAGGATATGGAAGTCCAATTTTTTCTTGCTTGTATAGATTGGTAGACTTATGATCTTATTATTTCTTCCCTTCTAGATCATTTGATTCACAAGGTGTGCATCTATTCTATTGACCTTGGTGGAAAGACTGGAAGTGGTACCCTACCATGCCCTTCACCAGTTACAATCCCAACTTAGGATATCACTAGCTTTCTCCCCATCTTCCTATGGTGGATACTCTCAACTAGCACTGGCATCTTTAGTCTTATACTTATCATTGGAGGATGTGATTTGATACTATTTGGAGTGCTATCACTAAGTTGATGATTGCCTATTTTTCTTGGTGCCTGTTGTTTTAAGGGCTTCCCCTTGGGCTGCGGTTCACACATATTGGTGTTTCGAATCCTTAGTATCCTTTTTGTGGGCATCTTGTGTCATTTTTGTATATTTTTTGGTTTTATAGGTGTGCTCAAAATTATTGGCAATGGATTCATGATTTTTTCAAGCCCTTCAGGCCAAAACTCTTTTCTTGGCACATGATTGTGTTGGGTGATTCCCCCATTATTCTTAGAAATTTTTCCTAGATCTAGCATACTTTTAGGATGGATATTTTGTTTACTTTATGGAAGGATAGGAATTTTGTTCTTTTCACTCACAAATTTCTTGATATTAATGTTTCTATGTACACTAGAGCATGCATTAGTAATAATGTCATGTTGTAGATTCAAGTCCAAGAAAACAAGGTGGTAGTGGAGGTGGCCCACCTTCAAGAATTGCTAAAATATTGGGGTAATGCACCTTTCATGGTCACAAGATTTCCTCTTGACTCCTTGGCTAACCACACTCTACCCCAGGGCCATCGTTGGGGTCACAGTTCTTCTACTCACTGCTTGCACATGTTACACTTGCAGGCTCCCTGCCACCACTCTCCTAGTGGTGGTGATGCTAGTTGGCAGTGTCGCTTGGCTTCTCTACCTCATCATGGATTTAGCTAGTCCTTTATTTCTATGGTTCCCCCTCATGTTTCTCCTCCTAGCTTTGGTGGATCCAAGTGGTCTTACCCCTACTTGGATCTGGCTTTTTCTCCATCGCAGGGGGAGGAGAAAGACAAAGAAAAAGTTGTTGATGATGATGCTATTGATGGTTTGACTATTCCCAGTCCTCCTACCCATCCTAGGGATTCTTAGGGTTATAATGATTGTAATGATCTACCTCCGTTGACTAGCACTACTTTGGTAGCTTGAGAGAGTTGCTTATATGGTTTTTTGATGAATAGTTGTTGATTTTAACTTCAGCCATGTGAACTATCATGGGGTGATCTTGTATCACCCAACCCCTTTTTTGAGAATTCAAACTAGTATATTAATTTATTAATAGAAAGGGACTATTTATTTAAAAGAAAAACTTTAGGACAAGTAATTATGTGCCAATATAACAAGAGGAAACCTAAGGACTAAACAAAACATGGCAAAAAGGAATAGATCCATAACATTCATAGAACTTTCACCTCATAATATTCAATAGTGAGACTCAAGGTTTTGTGGTAGAAACCCCAAAATATTTTCAAAATTCTAGAATGACAGGAATTGAGGATCATTCACAGAGTCAAAAATTAACAAGGTCTAAAGAAGAATTAGGAAGAATAATGGCTAATAAGAAGACTCTTCACCTATTTTCCCTTCACAGAATCACATGTGTGGAGTTGTGAATGAGTGATATGTTAATTCCAAGAGGTATATGACTAAACAACAATGAATATTGTGGCTAGTAAAAACTATTTGTGTGCATGTGTAGGAAAAGCACCACCATAGATGAGGATGTAAATAGAGGGCCCACGGCTCATATTTGTTGGAGGTAGCTTTAGTAATAGTCAATCCTTTGAGACCAAATGCCTTAAATCCTTCTTATGTGACTAACATTTATTAAGTTTTCATAGAAAAATGCCAATGATCATAGGCCCATTTAAAGCTACATTTAAATATAATGCATCCAATGTAGAAATCAATATGAATTATTTCCTTGGTTTCATTTCGAGTGAATGATTAGCATGAAAATATAAAATATATTGAATGTTCTGAAACATTATTATTATTGTTTGAGATATCATAATAAATTTGATATATGCTTACATTACTGACTAACTTAGCTTCATTGAATTACGTATTTCATGAATTCATATATATGTATCTTTTTTCATCTTTACAAAGATGGACTTGTCTCTTGTTGAGTCTAGTGCGTAGAAACTAGAACCTCACTGCAATATATAGAAACTGTATCCTCCACAAATGAGAGACAAACATGCATGACACAACTTATTTGATCAAAGGCAGCATCCTCTATTTTTACCACTAGAAGGTTTTCATATACATTAGTTTTTAATTTTAGGTTGATTATAACTATGCTCAACTTGAATATAAAGAACATTCAAAGGAATAATTGATAGCATAAAAAAATAACTTATTACACATTACAAAAAAAAATTATTGTCAATTATTTGTTGGTGAAGGAAATGAAAAAATAATGCTTCTTAACTATACATGAGAAAAAACAAACTTCAATCCGAAAAATTGTCTAAGCAATGCAAGGAATGAAGAGCATGCAAAAACAAGTGGCTAATGGAAGAACTGAATCATCAACAAGATGATTAGCATCAATCATCAATGAGACCATGTTGATTTTCCAAAGTTTATGAATGTCTAGATGTTGGAGCATATCAAAATATTGATATAAATTATATGTGGATAAACAAATTATTGATATCAAAATAGAAGAATGGTATCAATCAACTTATTTTGAAGAGAACTTGATATTAATAGTCATAGAATTTCAAATTGAGAAGCAAAATAATAAATACTTGTTGGGATTATGGAAATCTATTAGTGTATATGAATAGTAGTGTTCAACTATATTAGAAAAGAAATGTAATATAAAGTATAGATCGAAGTGGTATTGGAGGTACTAAATGAAAATATTCAAATTAAAAAATAGGATCCTCAACATAACATGTGGAAGATAACTTAGATCTCAATCTCATGGAATTTTAAAATAGTGAAGTAGTACTCTATAGAAGATTTTGAAGATTTTTTATTGCAAGATGGAGATTTCTACAACATAAAAGATAATCTCCTGAGTCAAGTGAGTTAAAATCTTGCACACTATTTTCACCTTGACAAAGCATTTACATTTACAAATAACTCCAAACCTATTTTTAACCTATTTTTAGATTATATCGATCTATTTCCACATTAACAAAGAATTTACATACACAAATACCTCTAGATTTGTAACTTGGCAACAATAAACAACTTAAAAGTTGTTATTTACTCAATCTAATTAAGCCCACAAATCTATTAGCTAGAAAATCCAAATGCTTTTCCTCCTCTTCAAATCCAACAACCTAAGAGATTTTTGGGTCCCTTTTTTACTTTACAATAAGGAAAGGAGTTCTATGGAAAATGATTCATTCAACATATACTTGAGAAAAAAACAAACTTCAATCTGAAAAACTATCTAAGAAATGCAAGGAATGAAGACCATGCAAAAACAAGTGGCTAATGGAAGAACTAAATCATCAACAAGATGATTAGCATCAATAATCAATGAGCTCATGTTGATTTTCCAAAGTTTATGAATGTCTAGAATTTGGAGCATATCAAAATACTGATATAAATTATACATGGATAAACAAATTACTTTTGTTTAGCTATATTGAAAAAGAATTGTAATTTGGAGAAACTATAGATCAAATCAATAGTAGAGGTCCTATATTAAAAAATTCAAATAGAAGAATGGTATCAATCAACCTATTATGAAGAGAGCTTGATATTAATAGTCATAGAATTTCAAATCAAGAAGCAAAATAATAAATACTTGTCAGGATTATGGAAATCTATTAGTGTATATGAATAATAGTGTTCAACTATATTAGAAAAGAAATGTAATATAGAGAAAGTATAGATCAAAGTGGTATTGGAGGTACTAAATGAAAATATTCAAATTTAAAAATAGGATCCTCAACCTAACATGTGGAAGATAACTTAGATCTCAATTCTCATGGAATTTTAAAATATGGAAGTAGTACTCTATAGAAGATTTTGAAGATTTTTTATTGCAAGATGGAGATTTCTACAACATAAAATATAATCTCCTGAGTCAAGTGAGTTAAAATCTTGCACACTGTTTTCACCTTAACAAAGCATTTACATTTACAAATAACTCCAAACCTATTTTTAACCTATTTTCAGATTTTATCGACCTATTTCCACATTAACAAAGAATTTACATACACAAATACCTCCAAATTTGTAACTAGCAACAATAAACAACTTAAAAGTTGTTATTTACTCAATCTAATTAAGCCCACAAATCTATTAGCCACTAAATCCAAATGCTTTTCTTCCTCTTCAAATCCAACAACCTAAGAGATTTTTGGGTCCCTTTTTTACTTTACAATAAGAAAAGGAGTTATAGGGGAAATGACTCATTCAACATATCCTCTGGTAGTAGGGAGATTCACTAGCAATGTTACATACTTGTTTGTGCCCTTTATAGATTTGACTATTTATAATGGAACAAATTAGGTCACTAATGACTATGAGATCTTGAACCCTTTCTTATTGTGAACCACCCAAATGTTCAAATTACAGGAAAATATTATGAATTTATGAGGGAATTTATCTCTCTAACATTAAGAGAAATAATAATGTGAGAAGAACTCAACATTCAATTATGTGGCCCTATGGCCTTTCCTAGCAAAAAAAATGGGGTACCTATGAATGGGGTAGCCAATGTCGATACTTCACCCTAGCTATGTGACTTCACCTTAGCTCTTCACCGTAGCTTCGTAACTTCACCCTAGCTCAATAAAATTTCTAGAATATAAGAATGGATGCTTTAGTTTAGTAAATAGTTTAGATAATAAAAAAATCTTTTTGTAGAAAAAAGTGTGAAATTCAGGGCACAACAATATCTTGCAACTACAAAAACCAAAAGAACTCAACATAGATCTATATTATTTTCACTACAAAAGATTTACAAACTACCCAAGAACTACAAATCTTGCTACAGGAAGCCACATCATGAATGGAGCTAAAAATAGTGTTGAAAACAAGAAAAGTGGAACCCTAGAAAAGGAGAGAAGAAAAGAAGATGTAGAGGAGAGAAGAATCTAAGATGTGTTCATGTGATGCCACTCATCAATCATGGAAGGTGCAAATGAACTATTAGATGTTGCAAAATAAAATGGAGAAAATGTTGGGGAGGATATAGAGAGGAGCTATAGATGAACCCCATACAAACAATGTTTCTGATGATTTTTTTCAAGAACTAGATGTGTTATTGTCTAAAGAACATCCTTATAATGTAGAAAATAAGCCAGATGAAATACAGACAAAGAAATTCATTGATGGTTCTGTTCAAGAATTAGATGAGCTCATAAATATCATCTCACATTCCAAAGTAGTAAAATATAGAAATAAGAAAATTCAAATGTAAAGAAAATATACCATCAATTATGCCCTAAGAAAACTATAATGCAAGGCAGATCTTAGAAGCACAATTTTTGGCAGCAATCTTTTCTAGATCCTTGTAAATGCAACCTTTTGGCTCAAGTTCTAGTGTAAATGCAACCTACAAGCTCAAGTTCTACACTTCACCCTGGCTCCTCCTCATGCGTGCAACCATATTTGGGGAAAATGAAAAATGTTTTTCTTCATTTTTGTTTATAATCATGTGGTCATTTCAATTACGATAATAGATTCAGTATAATGACAATGTTGGGGGAACTTGTAAAAAAAATACAAAAATCACACATAAATTATACTACCATCATAATATCTCACCATAATTTGACCCCAAATATAGTAGTGTGGCTAGGTGTTGACCAAATACATGAGAAAACAAATCAACTGCCTATATAAGGTGGGATATGCATCCTTCTTCCTGTATATATCCATGTTCCTCCAATCATGATCATGGGTGTAGACATGGCTTTGCAATCCTCCATCCAAAATCCCTTGATGATTTCAATGTAGTATTTCCCTTGACCAAGAAAATATCTCCATCTATCTTCCACACCTCCATGCCTAGAAACTAGTGCATAAGTCCCAAATCCCTCATCTTAAACTCTTCTACAAGGTCTCTATTGCAATATTCTATGAGCCCTGCTAAACTTGTACAAAATGAGTCATCCACATAAAGAACAAGAATGAGAATCTCACCCTTAACCACTAAGTAGTAGAGGTTAGCATCTTCTTTGCTCTTCACAAAGCCCATTTCCTAAAAGTATGTATCAATGTACTCATATCATGCTCTAGGAGAATTCTTGAGTTTGTAAAAACCTCTCTTCAATATGCACACATGGTGCTCCTTGTTGTGTGTTGTAAATTCTTGTGGTTTCTCTATGTATACCTCCTCATTCAAATCACTATTAAGGAATGCTATCTTGACATCCATTTGATGGATTTTCCATCTTATCTATGCTTAAAATGAGATCATATCTCATATAGAAGTGTACTTGGCCACTAAAGAAAATTTATCCTTGTAGTTTACTCCCTCCTTCTGAGAGAGTCACTTTTCCATGAACCTTCCCTTGTATTCTTCAATGCTACCTTCTACACCATGATTTATTTTATAGATCCACTATGATCCAACTACTTACCTATCTTTTGGTCTAAGCATTACCTCTAACACATTATTTTGCATTATTGTGGAAAATTCCTAAATGATAACATCTCACCATACCTAATGCTTTGCATCCTCCTGAGAGTTGGAAGGCTCACTATTTACCAACTAACTAACTAGTGCCGCATGGTCGATGAACTTGGTTGGTTGTCTTCATTGTCTAGTATTCTTCCTAGGAGCTCCCACAAACTCCTGAGTATCCCTTTATGTATCTTGAGCCTCACAATTCTTGTTGTCAACTATAGAGGATAAAATATCAACCTCTATGTCTTCTTCATGCATTTCCTCTTGCACTAGTTTCTCCATATTCTATTAATCTTCACCACCTAATCCTACACTTATACTAGAAACTATACTTAAGATGTTCTACCCTTGACTTGTTCTTGGAACTTCTATTGGTTTCTCACTCTAATCATCTACTGACAAATCTAGACCTTCTAAATGCCTTGTCCTCCATGAACTTGACACTAAGTCTAAATATAATTCTTCTAGTCCCTAGAATAAAAATCTTATATCCCTTTAAGGTTTCACTATACCCAACAAAGTACCCCCTCTCTATAGTCTAATCTAACTTGGTACATGTATCACCTGGAATATGACAATATGCCAAAATCCCAAATATCCTAAAGTGACCAACATCTGGCTTCTTCCCTATGAAATCTTCCTCTAGTGTCACCTTCCCTATTACCTTGTGTGGAACCATGTTCTAAATGTAAAATTTTGTACTACACATCTCTTCCCATAAGTAGCAGGGCATGTCCTAGTCATCTAGAATAGCACTTGTTTCCTCTTATATGGAATGGTTCTTCCTCTCAACTACTACATTTTTTTTTGGATTATAAGGAATGACCCACTCTCTCTTCACTCCTTCCCTGGTACATAACTCTTGGAATTCATTTCCTTTCAACTTGCCTCTATTATCTAATTGAGGAACATTTATCTTCCTTCCTGTCAAGTTCTCCACAAGAGCCTTAAGATCTTGCAACTAACTAACAACCTTGACATTCTTGGTCTTCAAGAAGTATATCTAGGACATCCTAGAGAAATCATCAATAAAAGTAACATAGCACTCATGCCCTCTTAGAGATTTTGTTGACATTAGTCCACATACATCCTAATGTACTAGATTAAGAGCACCCATAGATCTAGTGTTAATCCTTGGAAAAGATACTTTAACAAACTTCCCTAACACACATCTATTGAAATCTGATTGAAAAGATCACTATTCAAGAAGGGAGATTGTTTCAAAGAGGGAGATTGTTGATAAAGAATGTTTTCAATCATTTTTTTTTCATTGGTGTCAAACCTGCTATTTGCTGGAATGACAATTGCTTATAAGATCCAAGTACAATCACTTAATTGATTGATGAAGAGGATTTAATCAATAAGATGTAACAAAAGCACCCAAGGGAAAGGTTGAGTTATAGTTTTTGTAATGAAGTACAAGGATTAGTTAAGAAAATGGTCAAATGATGTATTGATCACTTGAAGATATTGAGGTTGGCCACACTTAGAAACTTTAGAAGAATAAGTTATAACAAAGCTGTCTGCAAAGCTTGACTAAGATAATTAGTGGGTGTCGAGCAAGCTAGTTCATGCTAAGCAGATTATCAGTAAGTGCTGAGAAAATAAAAAATCTAGTGTGTGCTGCATGAAATAGAAGGAGCCAAGAAATTTCAAGTGTCAAGCAAGTAATAGGTGTCGAGCATCAGAAAAACTTAATTGATGCCAAGTAAATTCACAATAAGTGTTGAGCATCAGTAAAACATAGTTGATGCCGAGTAACATAGTATGTGCTAAGCATCAAAAAGTCAATAGTATCAAGTTGCTACATTATTTGAAAAGCTAAAGATTCACCATATCTGAGCCGAAAAGTTTGTTAGCTTGAATTTTGTGAACTAGATGGAAGATAAGGATGATGAGCTAGTGGCACAAAAATTTAGGTAAACCATTTTTGGGCAAATATAGGTGGATTCTACATGATGTTTCTAGAAGAAACAAGATTAAGGGTAGATTTATCAAATCTTACCTAATCCATTTGAACCAAAATTAAAAGTGGAAATATTAGAGTGGGAAAAGTATTCCAAACTTCTATTTAAGGAGTTATAGGTCAAGAAACAAGAGTGGTTGTTTGGATGCCAAGGAGAAGGCATCGAGAGGGAGGAATAGAGTACAGAGACTCTGCTTCAATAGGTGACCACAAAGGTGATTGCATTGGCACGTCGAGCATGGAGACCCAAGGAGACAAATCTTGAAAGAAGGACAAGCTATCAAAGCTACAGAGACTGAAGACCAAGCAAATTAGTGAGCTGAACTTCAATCTAAAATCTGCAAGTTATGTTGTGAGTTGTATCAAATCAAAAGCCCTTATTGTTACTCTCTAAAAATTGTGTCTATTAGGGTAAAATCCTATGGACTTAGGTTTTTTTAACAACCATTTTATAAATCCTTTAATAGGGTGACATTCCAAGTGAATGTTCTGAAGTCCTTTGACTGAGCCCACTTCTAATAGGGTGGTTTAAATCCTTGAACTAGGTCACATTTAATAGTGTTTTGTAGCCTTTAATGAGGCGGCCTTTAATGAGGTAGGCCTTTAACAAGGCATCACCTCAAAAGAATGAAAAAGGAGTAGCATGTTACTGGTAGTTTTTTGCAAATCAGGTTTCCACGAAATCATTGTGTTATGTGTTGATCTTTCATGTCTTGTTCATGCATGTTGATTTTTTAGTAACTTGCTAAAATGAATGTTTATCTTGGATGCACGATTAGTTTAATAGGGCATACAATACTTAGTGAAAAAAATTATTAGGACATTTGGACCTTGAATAACTGATTCACCCCCCCTCTCCCCTCAGTTATTCTAAAGCATTTCTAACAATTGGTATTAGAGCCATCTACTAATTTAGTTTAAAGGTACTAGAAGCATAAAAGATCAAGATGTCCAAGAGAGAAGTTCCCAAGCTCAAAAGAGATAACTTCACTGCATGGCAAAGTTTAATGAAGCTACACCTTGGATCAATAGGTGTTCATGCACAAACCTCAATTGAAGTGGAACATGTTGATCTAGCTAGTGTGCCTACTATAGAAGATATGAAGAAAAAAAATGAGCATAATCAAGCAATGCTAGAGATTGCCTCTACCCTCAATTATGTTGAATTTGATGACATCAAGGGATGTGATTCTACATTCAAGATGTGGAAAGCCTTGACTAATATTTATGGAGGAGATCAAAATTTCCAAAGAGAAAGAAGAGAAAGCCTCAAAGGAAAGTTTGATTACATGAGAATGGAGGAAGGTGAGAACATTGCTCAATATGCCTCTAGAATAAAAGAAGTAGTAAGTGCAATAAGAAGTTTGGATGGTCATTTAGATGATAAAATTGTTAGTAGAAAATTCTTAAGAACTTTACTCCCCATCTATGCTATTAGAGTATTATCCATTCAAGAGTTAAGATGCATATTAGGAAACAAGTTAACTATTGAAGGTATAGTGGGTAGACTCACAACATTTGAGTTATCCAACTTTGATAACTACAGACCTGAGAATCTTGAATCTACTTTCAAGGCCAAATTGTTTTTGAAAGAAACTGAAAAGGTGAAACCAAAGAAGAAGAGGAAAAAGACAAAATATGCATCCAATGATAACAGCACAGATGAAGAAGATGTGGAGAAATTGGAAGCATTAATAGCTAGAAGATTTCATAGAGGCAAAAGTAAATTCAAAGCTAAACTGCCTATCATATGTTTCAATTGCAATGAAGTAGGACATATTGTAGCAAGATGCACACAAAAAAAGAACTATAGAGAAGGCAATAAGCACAAGAACAAAAGAGAAGATGATAGCAGAGATTACAAAGAAAAAGGCAAAAAGTGCTACATTTTTGAAGAAGAGGATTCTAATGAAAATGATGATGAGGTAGTCTATGTAGCCATGAAGGATGAGTTAGATGAAGATGAGGCAAGAGAACTGGTAACCTGTGTGAACAAGAATGACAGGTGGATCATAGATAGTGGGTGCTCACATCACATAACAAGAGACAAAAGTAAGTTTGTTACCTTTACTCAGTATGATGGAAATAGTGTTAGATTTGGAAATGATTCTCCATGTCTAATCAAAGGAAAAGGTTCCATTAAGCTTATAGAGAAAATTTCATGTGATAATGCATATTATGTTGAAGGATTGAACTACAATGGGCTGAGTGTATCCCAATTAGGCAATGTACGATGTAAAGTAGAATTTGGAAACAAAATTGCCAAAATATATGACACTAATGGAAATCTGATAGGAAAATGAGACCAAACTAGGAGTAATTTGTTTTACCTAGATATGGAAGATGCAACATGTCTTATTGTAAGATTTGATGATGTGTGGCTATCGCATAAAAGGCTATGTCATGTCAACTTTGATAATTTGATTAGCATTAGCAAAATGAAGAAATGCAGAGGTTTACCTAAACTAGAAAAGCCTAACAATATAATGTGCAAATAGTGTCAGCTAGGAAAGATGACCAAGTCAAGTTTCAAAAGAAAAACCTATACTTCCAATGAAGTATTAGAGTTAGTCCATATAGATTTATGTGGCCCAATAGAAGTGCAAAGCTACAAAGGAGACATCTATATAAATTTGTTTGTTGATGACTACTCTAGGATGATGATTGTCATGTTCTTAAACCAAAAATATGATGCATTTCAAATGTTTAAGTGGTATTTGGCTAAGATGGAGAGAGAAACCAAAAAAAGTCTGAAGTCCCTAAGATTATACAGAGGAGGAGAATTCACATCAAAATAATTTGAGACATTTTGCAATGATAAAGGAATCAAGAGACAAATATCAGCACCTAGAACTCCCACACAGAATGACATTGCAGAAAGGAGGAATAGATGAGTAATAGACAATGCCAGAACATTAATAATGAAGAAGAATGTTTCTCTAAAGTAATAGAGAGAAGCTGTAAGTATAGCTATCTATACCTTGAATTGAGTACAAGTTGTTGGTAAAAAAAAAAATCTTCTTTGATTATGACTATTGAATTCCCAATTTAGGAACAATATCTTATTATAAACAACTAAAAAGAAATTTATGAGTATACTAGCTTTTCTCTAAATTGATAGGTACAGCTCCTTATGGTAGATTTGCAATGAATTATGTTTTTTTTCTAAAACTAAAATGGGTGTATGTTCTTGACTCGAGAATAGAAGAGGTAAACCAAGCTAGACCTAAACAGAATCTAACTCAGGCAAAAAGGATTTTTGAAGAATTGATTAAGTTTAAGAACCCACACATCTTATGAACTCATAAAGCTTAATAGTATGATTAATAATACTGAACTTAGTTAATTTGAATCTGAACTACAGTTAGCTTAAAGGGAAAAATGCTTGAAGGATCTCTCTTTGAACATATAGTGACACTACTTATCACATTAGTTTGTTGCTTTGAAACAAAGGAATGAAACTCTCTTCTTTCCTTGCTTCAATCCATACAAAATAGAAAGCATAAAATTATAACTAACAAAAATGGAATAGAAAATAATTGTCAAAATACCATTCAATTGTCTCTACAACATCAAGTACTTTACACCAAAAAAAAATTGACCTTTTATTAATCTTTCAATTTCATACATATAGCATTTTGAGATGACCATTACAATCGAAGCTCAATCAGTTCATCTTCTCAAAATGACAAATAGAAAGACACCAGTTTGTCATATTACAATAATTACATAAGAAACCAAAACGGGGGGGAAAATGTGAATCGCTTCAACTTCTTCCCTTTTTCTACTTTCACTGTATATGTCTTAGTGGCAACTATGATTGGGATTAGCTCTTAATGCTTAGGCACATGTATGCTGGTGTATCTCAAGAACCATTTGGAATGTTCTCTGGACAACTCTTTCATAGCATTCAATTGATTTGGTAGCTCCTCCATGGCCATGTGTATGTGTCTGTTGAGTGTCTAGAGTTTTGCAACTCTATTTTGACTACTGGAAGACAAACCAAACAAACTATCCAAGAATTTGGAGAAGTACTCCTTCATGACACTTATCCTAATGAGTGCTTTTCCTTAGCCACTAGTTTATGAATCTATATGTAGCCCCTTCATGAGTTCAAATCCTCTATCTTGGGTCTTCTTCTCTTTATCCTATATTTCCTTAAGTCCCTTTTCTACTAACAGGATCATTTATGTCTTGAACTATATGTTTTGAAGATGTTTGAATAGAGGTTCATCTCCCTTTGGCAATATTTTTGCTTCAACGACTTCCTTTTCCTTCATCTAAATGATCATCTTTAGAAGAGAGACACAATCATTGCACTTCATCCTTTCTCTAGCTAGAGTATTGTTATTTGATAATATGTTATCCTTCTCTATTTCCAATCTTAGGATAACATTACTAGTTTGTTCTATAATAGTGGCTCCTTCTAATTTGAGCTTCCCAAACCATTCCTTACCAATAAGGCCAAAGTTCCAATCTTCCTAAAGTTGAGAGATGAGGACCTAAACCTCAGTAGCAGTAGGATTTTTGGTTATTGATACTCTAGAGATAGTTGCTAATGGAGTAACCAACTGTCTGATGAACCCATTCAATTTTTCTATCTCAACCTCCATTCTAGTCTTTGAAAACTTCAGACTTTCTAATTATCTTTCAATCACCTCATTGGCTGACTTCCACAAGCCAACCTTGGTGTCATGCCTAGCCTCTTCGTGCATCCTTGGAGTTCCCTACAAATTCCCATTGTAAAGATATCATTAACTTTGACATATTCTGCTAACTATTTCCACAATTGCAAACATGGATAGAACTCATAACATTTCACATCATTAGGAAAGTTTTATATTCTTGGAAGGCTTGGCCACAACTGTAGAGATGCTAGCATATAAATCATAAAGGAAGACATATATAAGGTGTTGTAAAACTTTGCGACACTAAGAGCTTTGGACAGATTCTCACTTATCTCATGGGCCCAATCAACATATTGTGTATCAAAACAAATAACTTGTACCAGAAAGAAATATTGTTCAACAAAATTTAGAGCCTCTACCTCACCTTTCAATCTATGCAGGAGAACTAGAATGTCTACAATCTCAGGCTTGAGATCAGTACCAAATAGAGTTTTGGGGACCTTACTCTTGGCACCCCATGGCTTTTAAAACTAGGATCACATAATTTCTTTCCTCCACACCATCTTCTTCATGGAGAACTTAGAGACTACTCCTCCTACTATCAATTTCAAAAACTCCTCTCATTCTGGGACTTAGAGGCAATTCACCATAGTTTTCCTATCAATGGAGATTAGTACTATATGATTAGGTAGAAAAAATTTTCTGGTAACTAGATTGTAGTGATTTATGCATTCATAAATAAATTCTAGAGCTTGGACTACCATTAAGAAACTAGCTACTTCTACTAGTCCACTTCCTCAAAGCTTCTCTGTTACAAGATGAATCAGCTCTAACATCGACCTCCTTTGGAAATCTTGCATATCATAAAAGCAGAGTGAAGTATCTATGAAGTTTTGCAATGTGAACTTGATGCAATTTAGCCCATCAAACCCCAAAAATTAGGTTGCCATTCTATTTGAGAATGAAGTAAATTGAAACTTTGTGCACAGGGAATTGAATTCGCAAGTAGGAAATATTTGAAAGTGTTGTGCAATTTAATAGCATAATAGTTCAAGAAAAAGTGATAGTTTGAAAAACTATTATGTTTCCCTCTATATAGGAATTCTAATTCATCCAGTATTCTTTAGGATCCGTGCCAAATGAATAAATTAAAGGATAAATTTATTGAATTAGTAAATGCAAGAGCCTCTAATGGACATTTTAGTGTCTTTTCACTATTTTCATTGTCCCAACAGTAACTTTCCTTGCTTTCATACTTACCTTTCTCTTTTCCATTTAGTTTTGGAGAATTAAGAACAGAGTACTCTGTAAGGAAATATTTGCCTAGCTGGATTCTACTTAGTATACCTTTCCAAAAATGGTTAGGTTGTTTCCATTATCATCATAAGATGCCTTGTGTGTAATTTGTGAGCCCAATCTACTTACAAAGTTGATTTCTTTATGAATTTAGAAAATTGCCCTCATGGGTTGAAAACCCGCCGAGGAGAAGACAATTTCTATTTTTCTGCCA
This sequence comes from Cupressus sempervirens, assembly GCA_028749045.1. Taxonomy (NCBI): domain Eukaryota; kingdom Viridiplantae; phylum Streptophyta; class Pinopsida; order Cupressales; family Cupressaceae; genus Cupressus; species Cupressus sempervirens. The sequence goes on from CM053787.1 coordinate 196,583,457, forward strand.
AGGCTTTATTTACACTTTATCTTTTGAGTTAATATTTTCTCCAATTTTGAAAAATCTTGAAAGGACCATGAAATTTGAAGGGGGGCCCACTTCCTTGTCTCTTCCCTTCATAATCACTTTTGGCAGAAAACAAACTTCATAGGTTGAAAGCCCACCAAGGAGAAGTCATTTTTGGGGTTCCCACTTAAGATGGTTCTGAGCATCATGACTAATATAAAATGTTTCCCAAGGTAGAAAACTATAATGAAAATAGGGATTTTCCATAAAATAACTCATTATCTTCTTACATCAATCTGTGAGCCTCATTTGCAAATCTTTGTGGGAAATTGCCTTCATGGGTTGGAAACCCATCAAGGAGAAGGTGATTCTCATTTTTTTGCAAGCTTCATTCTTTCATAGAAAAACTTGATTAGAAGCAAAAAAGCCTAGCTTTATGAATAAATTTCACAAGTTGCAAGAATCCCCATCGAATTAGGTACTAAGCTACCCATAAACTCATGACATCAAGGGAAACCACCCGGCCATGAAATGTGGGAGAAGGGAAAGATTGAAAATCTGATGGAGACTCTTTTCACCTAAGGGAAATTAGAACTAGACCCAAACATAACTAGACCTAACTAATACACAAAAATTTCCATTTTTGCAAAATGGATACAATTTGAAAAGTGGGGCAATAGCTAGCTCTGACTGGGGACTTAGGTAGAGTATACCCAAGCAAGGAACTCAAAATCTCTAGTTGCAAAAATAAAAGGTGGTAGCACAACATCAAAAAAGTAGGGAAAAATAGGAAAGTAAAGGCAAGGAAGGAAAACAAACTAGGAAAACACAGAAAGGAACTAACGCAACTATAATATAATATAGGGGTTACCTATTCTCAATTTGAAATTTGATAAAGCTTCAAATCCTAACCATTATAGGTTAGAGGTAGCACTTCACCATCTTGATAAGCTAGTTTGAAAGAATTATTCTCAAATGCCTGATGAATTATGAATGAACCTTTCTAAAAGGTGTCAAACTTTTTATGCGTACCTTTTGGAGCACTTTGCTTATCCCAGAGTAACAAACTGTCTCCTACCATGAATTTCCATGGTCTTTCCTTCTTATCAAATAGATATTTTACTCACATCTGATGTTGTGTGATGTGATCCATGATTTATTCTCTTTCCTCTTCAAGCTTGCTCAAGTACAAAATTCTCTTTTCTAAACCATCTTTATAAATATCATCTTGAATCACTATTCTGAGTTTTCTCATAGCTAATTCCAAAGGTAATGGGAGATTAGCCTCAACTCCATAGACTAATTCAAAAGGAGATATGTCAATTGCCCTCTTAGATGTTACCCTATCTACCCACAGTGCCTCATGAATTTTCTTGTGCCAAGTCTTTTGATTATCTACTACCAATTTCTTGACAATATTTATCAAATTCTTATTACTAGACTCATCTTAACCATTTCCTTCTGGGAAATAATCAGACAAATGACTGACTATGATTCCATACTCAAAGAAAAAATTGGTAATTTCAATTGAAGAGAAATAGGCCATATTGTCCATCAGTAATTTGATGGGGACACCAAACCTAACCAGTATGTTCTCCTTAATGAATTTGCTTACAACTTTAGAAGTAGTTTCCTTGGTTGCTTTGGCTTCCACCCACTTAGTGAAGTAATTAGTTGTAGTTATCACATACTAGTGACTAGGACTCAATGTTGGACTAATTAGACCAATAAAATCAAGACCCCATTGCTAAAAAGGTCCCTCAATGATGATAGGTCTTAATGGTAGAGTAGCTAATTGAGGATGCCTGGTGAACATCTTACATTTTTTGCATTTTGCCACCTAAGCATAAGCATCCTTGAACATTCCAGGCCAGTAATAGCACTATCTCAATATTTTGAAAGTCATGACTAAGGATGAAAAATGTCCTCCATAGGCTTCATCATGAAATTTTTTCAACAACTTTTCTTGTTGTTGTTTGTCCACACATTTGACAAAAGTGCCATCTATGGCTTTTTTAAACAATTTTCCATCCCAAATTATATACTTAGCTTCTTTCAATTTGAGATCTCTCCTTTGTCTTACAGTTAGGTGCTCTGGATATTCTCCATATGCTAGCAGATAAGTAATATTCTCAAACCATGAATCGTGAAGACCTACAGCCAAAACAAATTTATTTTCTCCCAATTCTTATGATTCTTCAGTGATCTTGTTTTCTACAATCACCTTGCACAAGGCATTACCCCTTACCAGCTTGGTAGGTTTGATTTCTATATAATACTCTGGTGTCTTTTCTATCTGCGCTCCTCTAACATTACAACCTACATCCCGTTGTGTTAACACACTTTTCACTACTACATCTGGGACATAAATGACAAAATGTGAATGCAAGATATAACATCAAAAAAAAAAAATAGTGCTTTGACTATTGCAAAAGCATGTTTCTCAATTTGTGAGTATTTCAACTCATGATTTTTTAGGAGTATACTCATGAAAGCTATTGGGGCTTGTATCCCTTCATCATTATCTTGCATAAGTATGGCCGATAAAGTGTGTTCAAAAGTGTGATAATAGATGATGAAATCTCACTTATAATTCGAGTGACATAAAACTGGAGCATTAGCAATAGCAGTTTTCATATTTTGAAAGGCCTATTTTATTACCTCATTCCATTTGAAATTTGAATTTGCTTTCATCATGTCCACAATATGCTTAGTGGTTTTTGCAAAATCTAGTACAAACCTTCTAAGGAAATTCACCTGCCCAAAGAATAATTTGACTCCTATTTTATTTGATGGCAAGCTCAATCTTCGAATAGATTCAACTCATTCAGGATCAATTCTAATACCTTCTTGAGAAAATATATGACCAAGGAGCTTTCCCTCTGTCACATATAAAATGATTTTTTTTGTATTAAGTGAGATTCCATGTTCTTGACATCTTTGTAAAACTTTCCTCAAATATTCTATGTGATCTTTCCTCTTTTTCAAAAACATAGTGAGGTTGTCCAAATATATAACTATAATCCAATCCTTTAGATCAGAAAACATTTTGCTCATACACCTTTGGAATGTGGTCCCAGCATTGATGAGCCCAAAGGGAATTTTTTGATATGCAAACATACCCCAAGGAGTGGTGAATGTTGTTTTATCCTAGTCCTCTTCTACCTCAACTTAACTTTAACTCGAGAATCCATCAAGCATGGACATCATTTTGGATCTAGCCATTGTTTGTAGTAAGTAATCTATATTGGGGAGAGTAAAATTATCCTTCAGAGATGCCTGGTTCAAATTATGGAAAACAACACACATCCTTATTTATTTGTTCTTCTTTCTGACTAGCACTATATTAGCTACCTAGGTGGAGTGATGAATGGGATAGATGATTCTTGCTTTCAACATTTTATCTACTTCCTGAAATATGGAGTCTACTACCTTAGGATTATAATTCCTTTGTTTCTACTAGAAAGGAGCTACATTAGGTTTGAGGGGAATCTGATGTTTTATCTTCCCACCTTGATAACTTTTCAAATCTTCATAACTCCAAGAAAAAACATCCCAATATTCTATGAAGAGTTGTTTTGTAGCTTCTTTCTCTTTAGGTGAGCAAAATTTCCCAATATTAATCATTTTGGGATCATGAACATCCCCAATATTTATCCCTTTGTACTCACAAGTGGTAGGTCCCTTTTCTACTTTTTTTGCTTTATGTAGGCATCATGTCTATTAAACAATATTTCCAAAGCCACAAAGTATGGAGGAACGATATTACCTCATAGTTGAACTTCATCATTTTGATTTTGTTTCTTCTTGACATCAAAGTTTTCATGATTATCATCATTGAATTCATGTTTAGAACTAGATTTTTCATTTTCTAGGAATAGCTATAGGCTCTTTCAATCTTCAAAGCCTTGCCAGGATTCTACATTGTCTAGAACAAAGGCTCGATACACAATCTCAATCTAGTATTTCTTATCCTTGAACTCCAGATGGGGTAGTAGTAGAGAGTTAGAAACTACTAGGGAATCAGCTTTGGTGTTCATCTCCCTTGGCACTGCTTCAATAGAAAAGGCATCTAGGCCTTCTATTTCATCCCAAACTCTATTTCTATGATTCTTTAGCTTGTGATTCTTTATAGAATATTTCCCTTTAATTTATCTCCAGTGAGTTATGCATCACCTCAAGCTTTCAGGATCTTTATTTCTCTTTCTTTTGTTGTCATTATCCCTAGTAACAAGGCCTCATACTTTGTAGTGCTATTTGTATTCCCAAACTCCAATTTAAAGGCCATGGGTTTGGTTTCTCCCTCAAGAGGTATTAACACTACACCTATGCCAGATCCTAAAGAGGAATAGCTTCCATCAAATTATAGTGTCCATATGCCTGTTAAATCTTTTTCCTCATTAAGAATTCCTTCGCTCAGATTTTCATTTTTTTTCTCATCCAGAGCCTCTTCAGTAAATAACATGTAGTTGCCAAACACCAGCTCTTTATAGAGGATCTGAGCTTTAGGATCATCTGATTTTAAGACTATAAATTTTTCCTTTTCTTCAGGTTCTAATTTGACTTTTTTATTCCCGATAGGTATGACTACCTAGGACCAATCTAGTTTTATTTCTCCTCCTAAGTCTCAGCAAAAACTCCTACTTAAGACAAGTCCATAACTTGCAGGGATATCTACTACTAGAATGGTCAATAAGAGTTTCTTTTATGGATGTGAAGCCAAGTCTACTTGAGCATCTTTAATTTGTCAAAGCAAAGGAACCTGTTTGGCATCCATAGAATAACATCTTCCAAGTACCTTAGTGAGGTTGAGACCTAGGGCCTTAGCCACATAATAGGGGATAACATTGTCTGATGCACCTGAATCTATTATGCAATTGCTTTGTTTACACCCATTAATATACAGTGAGATATAAAATGGGTTGTGTTTTTGCCTAGGGGAGGTTGCTAGAATAGTATAATTCTCTTGATTAAATAAGTTAGATGTCAAAGTTTCACCCCCTTCTTCAATAGTCACATTGTGATTTAAATCTATAGCATTCTCTTTACAATATTGTACCAACCTTTTCAACTTAGAGGGATGAGACATTGAATAATATATGGAGAAATTTAGATTTTTAATTCTTCACAAAATTGAATGAAATCAAAGGACATTTTTTCCTTACTTGTCTAAGATGTGGATACTCCTTGATCAACATGAACATTACTTGCTGAAGGATTGGGATCATTCTTGTGAGTGTGACTGGAAGATTGATTATTTTGCCTTTGACCTCAGTTGCATAGCATTCACCTTTTGGTTCAGAATCTGACTCATATTCTTAAAATAAATTTCCAAAGTAACCATTTGAGTATGAATCTGATTCTAGACTAGGGGTTGTAGTGTTTAGCTAGTTGGTGGATAATAACTGCATCATACGAGCAATTTCCAGACATCTCGCACTATCATGATTTGTTATCAAATGAAAGACACACATATTTCCTTTCTTTGGTGCTACTTCAATTTGCAACCTAGGTTGCAAGCCTGTGAGCTACAGGTATTTTCCATCATTGTTCCTTCCTGGAAAATTTTGATAATTCCCCTAATAGGAATTATTGAATCTAGGTAATTGCCTTTTTATTACTATCAATTCATTTGACAATTTTTGAATCATTTCATCAAATGATGTGGTATTACTGGAACTTCCTTTAGTTTGAAGTTCTCACTTACATTTTCTCATAGAAATCAAATTGTCTTCAATTTCAATTGCTTTCTTTTGTGTGTCTACTAAATGCATGGGATGTGCTCTTCTCAAGTCATAATTGACATCCGGGGGCATCGCACTTATGAAGAAGGTTTTCAGATTACTGGTTGTGGGTCTATCAGTAGTTGGAATTCTACTAATAATCTTATTGAACTTAGCAACAAAATCTCTCATACTCATGGAGGATTACTTTTTAATAGAAGTCAATAATGTTAACAAGGCATTTTCATCTTCCACAGTCTTAAACCTTGTCTCAAAGGTCATTCTCATTGCATCTCAATCAGTGATCGAGCCATCCTCTAGATGATAGAACTAGAATATTGTACTTTCTATCAAGGTTTCCACAAATAATCTTACAGCAACATCCTCATGTCCAACTACTAATATGTGGGTAGCTGCAAAGAAGGCTTTAATGTGTTCATCTGTAATAACCTTCCCATCTCTTGAAAATTTTGGGAAGTTCTTCCTTGAACCAGCCAGGAGTGGATGGTAAGTTTTTAGTGCTAATGGTCCTATCATTGTACCCCATGGAGAAACCATGATTGTTCTGGTAGTGTATGGTGGGAAATTAACAACTAGGGGAGTAGTAATTCTGTGTAGGGCCAATACTTGGCAAGTAGAATGTGAAGTTCTAGTGTTTTGATTCCTAATAGGGGAAGTTGGTCTACTTCAACTTTTCTTTTCACATTTCTTCTTTGGAATGTTTAAGATGGGAAAACCAAGCTCTGTAAGTTTATCAAAAAATAGGTTCTTTCCCACCCTATTCCTTGGTACTTCTGAGGAACCTTGTTTGTTCTAGGGTGCTAAGTTAGTTTTTTCTTTGAGCTTCTTGTCTCAATTATCTTTCTACTCTTCGGATGTCCCTCCTTTGAACAACTCTTTCTAAGTTTTTAGCTCTTCTTTCTTCTTCTTCTAATACTTGGTTAGCATTCCTATAATGTTTAGCATTGCTCCTATGTCTCCAAACAAATGTATTAAGAGATGAAATTATGTCTTCTTGGTCATCTTGAAAACCAAGGATAGGTTGGAGCACTAGAACAATGTTTTCATGAGGTAGTACCATTTTTCCTCATGATATAGACTTTTTAGTCAAGTGACTATTCATGTCCCCAGTAGAGTCACCAAAAATCTATTAGTAAATAGATTTTTTCTTCTTTGATTATGACTCTTGAATGCCCAAATTAGGAACAATATATGATTAAAAATAGTTGAAAAGCCATTTATGAGTAAACTAGCTTTTTCTCTGAATTGATAGGTACAATTCCCTATGGTAGATTTGCAATGAATTATGTTTTGTTTCTAAAACTAAAATGGGGGTATGTTCTTGACCCGAGAATAGAAGAGGTAAACCAAGCCAGACCTAAATAGAATCTAACTCAGGCAAAAAGGATTTCTAAAGAATTGATTAAGTTTATGAACCCACACATCTTAAGAACTCACAAAGCTTAATATTATGATTAATAATACTGACCTTAGTTAATTTGAATCTAAACTATAGTTAACTTAAAGGGAAAAATGCTTGAAGGATCTCTCTTTGAACATACAGTGACACTACTTATCACATTTGTTTGCTACTTTGAAACAAAGAAGCGAAACTTTTTTCTTTCCTTGTTTCAATCCAAACAAAACAGAAAGTGTAAAGCTATAACTAATAGAAATGGAACAAAAAATAAATGATACCAAAATATCATTCAATTGTCTCTACAAAATCAAGTACTTCAAACCAAAAATTTTCTGACCTTTTATTAATCTTTCAATTTCATACATATAGGATTTTGAGATGATCATTACAATAGAATTTCAATCAATTCATCTTCTCAAAAATGACAAATTGTAAGACACCAGTTTTTTGTATTACAATAATTACATAAGAAAGCAAAAAGGGGGAAAAAATGTGATTCACTTTGACTTCTTCCCTTTTTCTTTTTTTTCTCTATAGGCCCTAGCGGCAACTATGATTGGGATTAGCTCTTCATGCTTAGGCATGTCTATGTTGGTGTATCTCAAGAGCCATTTGGAATGTTCTCTGGCCAACTCCTTCATAGAATTCAATTGATTTGGTGGCTCCTCTATGGCCCCATGTATGCATCCATAAGTGTCTGGAGTTTTGCAACTCTATTTTGACTACTGGAAGACACACCAGACAGACTATCCAAGAATTTGGAGAAGTTCTCCTTCATGACATTTATCTTGATGAGTGCTTTTCCTTGGCCACTAGTTTTTGAATCTGTATGTAGCCCCTTCATGAGTTCAAATCCTCTATATTGGGTCTTCTTCTCTTTATCATATATTTCCTTAAGTCCCTTTTCGGCTAACAGGATCATTTCTATCTTGAACTGCATGCTCTAAAGCCACTCGAACAGATGTTCATCTCCCTTTGGTAAGATTTTTTCTTCAATTGCTTCTGTTGCCTTCATCTGAATGATCATCTTTAGAAGAGAGATATAATCATCACTCTTCATCCTTTCTCTAGCCAGAGTATTTCCATTTGATGATATGTTATCCTTCTCTATTTCCAGTCTTAGGATAACATTACCAATTTGTTCTATAATAGTGGCTCCTTCTAATTTGAGCTTCCCAATCCATTCCTTACCAATTTGGCCAAAGTTCCTATCTTCCTAAAGTTGAGAGATGAGGGCCTAAACCTCAATAGCAGTAGGATTTTTGGTTACTAATACTCTAGAGATAGTTGCCAATGGAGTAACCAGTTGTTCAATGAACCTATTCAATTATTTTATCTCATCCTTCATTCTAGTCTTTGACAACTTTACACTTTCTAATTATCCTTCAATCACCTCATTTTTTGACTTCCACAAGCCAACCTTGGTGTAATTCCTGGCCTCTCTGAGCATCCTTGGAGTTCCCTGCTAATTCTCATTGTAAATGCATTGTTAACTTTGACATATTCTGCATAACTATTTTGCAATTACAAACATGGATTGAACTCATAACATTTCACATCATCAGAAAAGTTTTCTATTCTTGGAAGGCCTTTCCACAATTGTAGAGATGCTAGCATATAAATTAGAAAGGAAGACATATAAAAGGTGTTGTACAAATTTGTGGTGCTGAGAGCTCTGGATAGATTCTCACTTACCTCATGGGCTCAATCAATACATTGCATATCTTAACAAATAACTTGTACCAAAAAGAAATATTGTTCAACAAAATTTAGAGCCTCTACCTCACCTTTTAATCTAAGCAAGAGAACTAGAATGTCTACAATCTCAAGCTTGAGATTAGTACCAAATAGAGTTTTGGGGACCTTACTCTTGGCACCCCATAGCTTTTGGAACCAGGATTGCATAATTTCTTTCCTCCACACCATCTTCTTCACAAAGAACTCAGAGATTGCTCCTCCTATTGTCAATTTTGAAAAGTCCTCTAGTTCTAGAAATTAAAGGCAATTCACCATAGTTTTCTTATCAATGGATATTAGTACTGTATGATCTGATAGCAAAATTTGTCTAGTATCTGCATTGTAGTGATTTATGCATTCATAAATCAATTCTAGAGCTTGGACTACCATTGGGAAACTAGCTACTTCTACTAGTCCACTTCCTTGGAGCTTCTCAATTATAGGATGAATTAGCTCTGACCTCAGCCTCCTTTGGAAATCTTGCATATCATAAAAGTGGAGTGAAGTATCTATGAAGTTCTGCAATTTGGACTTGATCCCATTTAGCCAATCAAACCCCACAAATCTGGTTGCCATTCTATTTGAGAATGAAGTAAATTGAAACTTTGTACACGGGGAATTGAATTCATAAGCACAAAATATTTGAAAGTGTTGTACAATTTAACAACATAACAATTCAAGAAAAAGTGGTAGTTTGAAGAACTATTATGTTTCCCTCTATATAGGAATCCTAACTCATCTGTTATTCTTTAGGATCCAACACACAAATGAATTAAAGGACAAATCTATTGAATCAGTAAATGTGGGAGCCTCTAATGGACATTTTAAAGTCTTTTCACTCTTTTTATTGGCCCAATAGTAACTTTCCTTTCTTTCATACTTACCTTTCCATTTTCCATTTAGTTTTGGAGAATTAAGAATAGAGTACTCTGTAAGGAAATATCTGCCTAGCTGGATTATGCTAAGTATACCTTTCCAACAGTGGTTAGATAGTTTCCATTATCATCTTAAGATGCCTTCATGTAATTTTTGAGCCCAATCTACTTACAAAGTTGATTTCTTTATGAATGCAAAAAATTGCCCTCATGGGTTGAAAACATGGCAAGGAGAAGACAATTTCAGTTTTTCTGCCCAAGCTTTATTTACACTTTATCTTTTGAGTTAACATTTCTACTAGGTTTAGAAAATCTTAAAAGGACCATGATAGTTTAAGGGGGGCCCACTTCCTTGTCTCTTCCCTTCACAATTGCCTTTCATAGAAAATGAACTTCATGGGTCAAAAGCCGGTCGAGGAGAAGTCATTTTTGGGTTTTCCACTTAAGATGGTTCCGAGCATTATGACGAATCCCAAATGTTTCCCAAGGCAATCTTCGTACATTGATCCATGAGCCCTATTAGCTAATATTTGAGTTAAATTTCCTTCATGGGTTGGAAATCTACTAAGGAGAAGGCAATTCTCATTTTTTTGCAAGCTTCATTCTTTCATAGAAAAACTTTATAAGTTGCCAACAAGCCTAGTTTTATGAGTAACTTTCATAAGGTGCAAGAATCCCCATTGATTTAGGTACTAAGCTACCCATAAGCTTATGACATCACGGGAAACTACTCAACCATGAAATGTGGGAGAAGGCAAAGATGGAAAATCCAATGGAGACTCTTTTCACCTAAGGGAAATAAGAACTAGACCTAAACATACCTAGACCTAACTAAGACACACAAAAAATTATTTTTGCAAAATGGATATAGGGTGAAAAGTGGGGCAACACAAGTCAAGAAAGGTACAAATGCAACACCTTTTGAATTATGGTATGGTCACTCACCCAATGTAAAACATTTCAAAGTGTTTGGTTGCAAATACTATATTCTTAAAGATTCTAGAACTAGCAAGTTTGATGCAAAGAGTGATGAAGGCATATTCCTTGGATACTCCACTAGAAGTAAACCATATAAGTGTTTGAATACTAACACTAACAAAATTGTGAAGAGTGCAAATGTAAATTTTTATGAGCATGTAGAAGTTCAAGATGATGAATTCATCAAGAAATCAGAAGAGTATAGATCATTTGTACACTTTTATGAAGGAATGCCTGCTGAAAAACTTGCTACCAATCAAGTTAGGAATCAGCAACAAGTTTTAGCATCAACCAAGTCACAACTAGTGAATGTCAAGCTGCATTTAGAAGCTGAGTTGCAAAATGAAGAAAATGCACATTCTAATTGAGAAATTAGTACACATGAAAGAGATGATGAAATACTGAAAGAGATATTCATAAAGACTCTGAAGATGAAAGACCAGACATGGAAACAAGGATAGAACCAAGGCTATCTAAGTATGTGAGAAGACAACACCCTACTAAAAAAATCATTGGTGACAAGGAAGCCAGACCAATGACTAGGAACAAACTAAGGAATGAATCATGTCTACTAAGCAAGATTGAACCATAATTAGTGAAAGATGCCCTGCAAGATGATAATTGGTGTAAAGCTATGGAAGAAGAGATTGAGTAGATAGAGAAAAACAAAACTTGGACTTTAGTTTCAAGACCAGTTGAAAAGAATGTGATTGGTACTAAGTGGGTATTTAGGAACAAGCTAGATGAGAATGGTGAGATCACAAGAAATAAGGCCAGACTTGTCTATAAAGGTTATGCACAACAAGAAGGACTAGACTATGGGGAAACATTTTCCCCTACTGCAAGGATGGGAGTAAGAACACTACTTGCATATGCTTCCTGCAAAGCTTTTAAAGTCTACCAAATGGATAAAGTCTACTTTTCTAAATGTTATACTAGAAGAGGAAGTCTACATAGAACAACCAAAAGGATTTTTTAATGACAAACACAAGGATATGGTTTGCAAACTACATAAAGCACTCTATGGTTTGAAACAAGCACCCAGAGCATGGTATGAGAGACTTCACAAATATCTTATGAAGATAGGATTTGAGAGAATAGATGACAATAATAACTTGTATATAAAGGCAAAAAAAGGTAAAGACATTTTAATATCTGAAATCTTTGTTGATGATATAATATTTGGAGGAAAAGATGCCCTATTCAAAGATTTTTTTGATCAGATGAAACATTAGTTTGAGATGCCAATGTTTCAAGAAATCAAATTCTCTGTTGTGTTGGCGCTCAAAATTGCATTCTCATTTTGAGCATCTATTTCAATTTTGAGTCAAACCAAGCCCCATAAATGCACATGTACCTAGTTGTACCCTTGAGTCTCATTTGGTGTTTAATGCTTCTAGCACCCTCCATTCAGCCTAGCCACTCGTTTCATGAAGTTAACTCATCCTTTCAAGCCATTTCATGAAGTCTTGTTTTGAGCTAGTGTCATTTCTACATTTTTTGCCAAGTGTCAAATAGTGACAGGAGGTTGTGTTTACGATTGAATATCTCGTACCTAGAAATGTTTCATGACCCACTACTTTGAGGGTACCTAATATCCATACTTGATAACATATGTTTTAGATTTTGAGTCATTTTGAGTCTGTTTGACTAGGTTTCAAATCCCTCAAAGTTGGTAGTTTACTATTTTCATGTTGATGCACTTTGCACAAAATTCTAGGAAGCCATGTTTGATGAGTTATAACTTTGACCCAGTTGACCCAAATGTTGAAATTCCTTGTGTGCTGCATTGTAGACATTAGATACTTGTTATGTTTCAAGTTTCAACTTATGAGGAATCTGTTTGATCAGTTTTCAAACATGATTCCAAATGGAATTTATATATTTTTACTAGTGTCAGCAAATGTAGATTGTTTGGTACCCCTATTCATGATGTTATATCTTTGATCTTGTGATAGGCGAGATCGAATGCATTGTAACCCTGTGTTGTCCACTAAAAATACTACAAGTTTGTCAGTTTTTAAGTCTTGACGAATCTATTTGCACACTTTCCCAGGTCAATTCCATTTGCAAAAAATGCTTTTCTGTCAGTATTTCTAGTTTGCAAAATCTGAGTAGCCTACTTTGACCGCTTGCCATTTAAGCCTAGTTATTTGTCATGAGCCCAAATCATAGACCCATATTCTCCTCATGACAAAGAACCATCTACCCAATTTTCGTCCTCCCAATTGTTTGTCTACCCAGTTTTCAAAGCTGAATCTAAACCCAATTTATTGTTTTCTAACTTGTTTACTTGCAAGTAATTCTAAGAGGTCAACTTTAACAGTGAATCTCTTTTGACTCCAAATTTTTCATGACATGAGATTTGACAAGGTGCAAGAAAGTAGAACAAAGAGTTAGTATGCTAGTTTTTAGAGCCCGGTAAGAGGTTTGGATTAGTTTTTCAGGCCAGTCAAAGGACCTCCTGGCACCAAATTGATAGTTTGCAAATAAGTGATAAAGTGAGCTTTAATTAATGGTTTAGTGAATTGAATTGGATTCCAGTCAGTTCGAGAAGGTCGAGGGATCAGTTTGCATATCGGTTGTTCAAAAACGAAAAAAAAATTTAGTTGGACCCATTTTGGGGCCCAACTGATTCCATCAGATGAGCTTGAGCTTCGTAGAATCCCGAGGGTGTCTTGATAATGTAAAAGTGGGGAACTGAGTACAAGAAGAATGAAGTTTATAAAAAGAGTAAAATAGGTATATGCATTTTCTTGGAAAGTCTTTTATCATTGCAAAATGTGAAAGCATGAATAAGGCATGATAAATGGGAGGAGCTGGAAAGTTTGAGTTAATAGGCCTTTCTTTGCTCATATATGTGGTGAATAGATACAGTAATTCTGATATATTTCTACATACTCCTTCTGCCTCCTCAAAGCTAAAAAAAGAACAAGTATATTGTGCTACCATGATGAATTTGATGAATCCCTTACCAATTCACCTACATAGGAAAAGGAGTAGGTTGTAAAAGAGGATCAAATACAAAATGATATTTCTCCAGAGATACATCCAATACAAGATGAATCAGAAAACACACACGAGGAAAGTACATTTCAATTTCACAAAGTTAATGAGGTTAATGGTAAGAATGTGTTTCTCATCTTGAATCATTAATAAAATTGTTAACTTCCTTAGGAATAACAGTTTTGATGTGTAAACTAAACCAAAAATACTCAAGTTGATGGAATAACTGGATTTGCATTTAGTGGAAACAAGCGTAAGGATAAAATTGCCAAACAATTTAATCACTAGTCGATAATTCAAATTAAGGATACTCAGTGTTACATGGTAAGTTTGAAGCTAGTGGAAGTCACCAATGCATATGCAGGCCTGTGTTAAAGACCATGCAGCTAAGAAGGAAGTAGTCATGGTAGTCAAAGAGCAAGCTATTGATTATTAGAGAAAAGCTCCACAAGGCAAATCATGCCAAGGAAAGGCAAATCATGCAGACAAATTAGGAGTCGTTTATTAAATAAAAGAGGCCAGAGTAAGCATAGAGAAGTCGCTGGCTCAGAAAAGGGGCAATTTATGCCTGGCATCAAGCTTTCCATGCCTTCAAAAGGAAGGGAGCGACATTTTAGAGCAGGTCCATGCAAAACTCCCATGAAGCTCATGCAAATAGAAATGGCAATTCAATGCAAGAAAAAAGCTCCACATGCTGGATATAGGGCAGAACCCACGTAAAAATTGAGAACTCCCATCTTAAAATCAATGGAGACTCCAGGAGGCAATCCATGGCTTAAGAGGAGCTAGCTACCCAACAACAAAGAGAAGGCAGCACAGCAGGGGAGGAGGCTTCGACAAAGGAGCTCCACACAATCAGCCTGGCCCACTGCCCTGCCTTTCAAGGAAAATTTTAAAACACCAACCCCATGAAGAAGGATCAGAAGAATGCAAAGTTATGGAGGAGAACAAGCTAGAAATTATTAAGACATAGCATACTTCTAGCACTGAAAGAAAGCAGGGGACATGCAAGGGATAGAAGCACAGGCTAGAGCAGGGGAGATGGCCATTTAAATGGAAACCTAACTGCATGAGAACAAACATGGAGCTTCCCATGCCTTAAAGAACATGGTTATCCACATCAGCATTGAAAGAAGAGTATCCACAACATATACATGGAGGAAACCTGTGACTAAAAAGAATGAATCTACCAGTATAAGCAAAAAACAAGCCACAAGAAAAATGGAGGAGTCATCTTTATCATAAAGGGCGTTAGCGGTAGATTAAAGAAGTCACCTATCAAAGAAAAAGGTGTCAGTAGTATAGAAAGGAAGGCAGCCCACACTGGCCAGACAAAAGACTAGAAGAAAACGCCAAGGTCTACCACATTTTTTGAGCAGAGAACCCCATTCTCACTTTAGGGGATTTCCATGAAAGATCAAAGCCACGTGGAAAGAATAGAGCCAGCGCCATAAGCAAACAAAGAAGCCATAAAAATAAAGAAAACTCGTTGTAAATGGTAGAGCCAGCACCATGATGAAAAACAGA
Source organism: Cupressus sempervirens (assembly GCA_028749045.1). NCBI lineage: Eukaryota > Viridiplantae > Streptophyta > Pinopsida > Cupressales > Cupressaceae > Cupressus > Cupressus sempervirens. Next base: position 196,598,720 of record CM053787.1, read on the forward strand.
GGCAAAAGCCAATATCCCACATTTGCTATGGGTTACTGTTTTAAAAGTTTAAATAGAATAACACACAACTTGACTGTTGTCTTAGAGACAAAGGCTTTTGAAGCCTTAGCTACAGGTGGGCCCATGGTTGGCTGAATGGACAGTTAGTGGTGACCAACCAAATTTTGACCAAGTTGACAAATAAGATCAATGATGTCAGCAAATTCCAAGGTCACCAAAAAACTCAAAAATGCAGTGCCTTGCTACATCATTAGCTGGGAAATCTAGGATTTTCGGCTAGTGACATAGCAAATTGCTAGAAACAAGATCGATGATGTCAACAAATTCCAAGGTCACTGAAAAACTCAAAAATCCAATGCCTCACTACATCGCTAGCAGGGAAATCTAGGATTCTCGGCTAGCAACATAGTGAGTTGCCGAAAAATTTAAAAATTTGGCGAGAGTCAACATGAGATGTGGGTCCTGCTGGATGGTCAGAGCCTATCACAGAGTGACACACAACACTTTCTCAAAGGTTGAGGGGATATAAGGGTAAAAAATAAAAGAAATAAATAACGTTTTTATAATGATATCCTCTGTCTCTCACATTCAGTTGAAATATTAAAAATATTTTTGTTTCAAAAATATTTTTCTATAGTTCAGACTATAATATTTTAAAAAGTTTTCAAGCTTTTGGCATTTTAATGCAAACTTGTGAATGGGCTTCAGAAGGACATAATAGGGGTTACTTTTGTCAAAAATGGGCACTCCACTATACCACCGGAATCAAGAAGAGATGAACTTTCTAAATTTGAGGTCAGTTTATGCACGGCTCTTCACCAGTTCATGCTCAATGACAAAATGTTGACTCATCTGGGGATTGTATTGAATCTAAAAGGTAGACAAACCTTGAGAATTTAAAAGAAGAGATTCAATACAGCAGAAGAAGTGCATAATAAAGGTTGCATCAGTAAGTTGTCTAATGTGTTTTCCAGTCTTCTTACTCAAAATATCATGCACCCCAGTTGAGCTTTATTCATGGACAATAGTATGGTGTAAAACTAGATGAAAAGTGTGTTCTATGACTGCTATAGGTCTATCTTCAATCAATTCAGTTTGCAAATGCTATTGAGAAAAGTTCAGAATCAAGAATTGATTTATAAAGTGTAGTTTATTTTCAAGGTGATTAATGATCTGCAATTTTCTCCTACATTGAAGGTCTGGTTCAAATTTTTCAAGTGACAAATAATGTTTTATTTCTCACAAAGTTTGAGTGGTGACTCTCAAATATGTGTACCAGTATGTTCCTAGTTTGATTCTTATTGCAAAATTTGAAGGATTTTCAGTTGTATGGGCAAATCTGAAGCTTTTGATAGTATCTTGAAAAGGAAGTTTTAAATTCTTGATAAGTTTTAAAGTGCTATTTGCAATCTGCTGTTATAAGAAATTGAAGTATAAAAAGTGAATCATAGCAGTGATCTCTTTATCCTCTTGAAAGGAGGTGGCGAATCTACAAAGTTTGATTAGTGGTGTGAAGGAATTCTAGTCTTGCACCTATGCCAAATCAGCAGATCAAAGTTTAGCATCAGCACTTGAGGTATTTTGATTTTCATGTTTTCTTTTCATGGAAGTCAAATGTTAGAATTAGTGCCTCTATTCAATGATTTTTAGCACTAGAAGGAAGAGGTAGAAATTTTTTTTCTATAATGGAGTTAGATCTTAGATTTGAGATTAGTTTGCCAAATTCTAACAGTTTAGAAACTAGGAATAATAACATTGCTATGTTGAATAGACTGGTCTACAAAAGGATTGTCAATCTTATAAGAATTGAGGTAGGAAGTACTCAAGGTTTAAGTGTTGAACAATGTTATTTAAGGCTTAAATCAGTAATCAGCAAGATGCCTTTTCATTGTAGACCTAAGGAATCTTCCGTGCCTAGTGTTTTCCTTGATGTTCTAGTGCCTCATTTAGTTAATTGGCCAGCACCTATGAGATTACAAAGGTTTTTTTAAATTGAAAGATTCATTAAAGATATTGAAAATGGTGATTATAGATTTCATGACATATCTTCTAATAATAATGAGTGTGTTGAAAGTCAAGGTAGTAATGAATATAATGAATCTGTATATAAAGATAATCTGTCTTCCGAATGTGAAGAGAACAATTCAAATACAAGTGAATTGAGTAATTAAAATCAGCATAAGGAAGATGGATATGAAAGTGAAAATAAACTTGGTTACAGTAAATATGAAGTTGAGGAATTATGTAACAGTAGTAAAGGTAGTGATTGCTATGATAAGAATGAATGTTGTAACAATTCTAATTCTCCAGATTGTTATACTAATGATCTTGTTGTTGTAAGTTCTTCGTGTTATCTAGATGATAATCACTACCAGGAGAAGATTTGTGAGGCAGCCTTCTTGAGCCCTAATGAAATCTCTATTTTTTTGGCTCATGATTTTGAAAAGCAAGTGTTTATAAGGACCTTCATATTTTTCATCATAATGTTTCTTCATTCAGTCAAGTTACTTCCCCAAAGTTTGATGTAGAAAGAGATGTGGAATCTGAACAATCCTTATTAGATTTTGGAGGTGTAGATAACAGTACCTCAAATGTCTTTACACATGATGATTTTTTGGATGTGGAGCATGTTAGTGAAGGGAAGTTTAATACTGTTTCAAATTCTTATCATGTTGATCTTGCAGAAATTTGTTTTGATGTTTCATGTGATGAAAAGGAAAATGGTGAATGTTGTCAATTTGAATATGGATTTTCTTTATGTACTAATAAGTCTTGTAAACATAAATTCAAGGTTTATTCAAACTTTCAGTTAGATGAAGAAAATGATTATGATCAGCATAGTTTAGACCAGCACTTTCAGAATGATTTTTCAATTTTTGTGACTAATCAATTGTTTGAGTGTGAAGAGGTTTCAATGGAGAATAAATCTGATTTAGTGAATGACATGACTTTCAGTAGGCAACAATCAGATTTCACATACTCTTCACAGTCGGAGACACAAGGTGAGTTGCAAGTTTTTGGTACATGCAACTTGGTGAATGGTGTAGATTATGAAGTTTTTGTGTTTCCGATCAACATGCATGAATCATCGTTGGATTTTGATTCTCAGTTTAGTTTTTGTAATCATGAGTATGTTGATGTTTTTTCTCATAGTGAGCATGAAGATGAAATAGTCTTTGAATTTTATAGACAGTATGAGAATTATGATAATTTCAATTATCCAAGTGATGTGATTTAAGATGCTAATCTGATTAGTAAAATTGAAAAAGATAATTTTAGTTTACCTCAAGAGAATGGTGATGAAAATCAAGTATATGACAGAGGTAAGAAGTTTTGAAAACTTTTTGATGGCCCGGGGCCATCGTTTGTACATAGTAGGAGTAGTTTCCTTGTTTTCATAAAAGTTGTTCAAGAGAGGAGTTTTTGTTGTCAGGTGTGTGGTCTACTTCTTCCAGAGATCTGAATCCTTGTCATGTCCACAAGGGACATGCATCCCCAGATAGAGCCATTTTTGGTGCTCAAAATTGCATTCTCATTTTGAGCATCTATTTCAATTTTGAGTCAAATCAAGCCCCATAAATGCACGTGTACCCGGTTGTACCCTTGAGTCTCATTTGGTGTTTAATGCTTCTTGCACCCTCCATTATGTCTATCCACTTGTTTCATGAAGTTAACTCATCCTTTTGAGCCATTTCATGAAGTCTTGTTTTGAGCCAGTGTCATTTCTGCATTTTCCCGTGTCAAACAATGACAGGAGGCTATGTTTGCGATTGAATATCTTTCACCCAGAAATGTTTCATGGCCTGCTGCTTTGGGAGTACCTAATATCCATACCGAAGAACATATTTTTTATATTTTGACTCATTTTGAGTTCATTTGACTAGGTTTTGAATCCCTCAAAGTTGGTAGTTTACTATTTTCATGCTGATGCACTTTGCACATAATTCTAGGAAGCCCTGTTTGACGAGTTATAACTTTGATCCAATTGACCTAAATGTTGAAATTCCTTTTACATTGCATTTTCGACATCAAATACTTGTTATGTTTCATGTTTCAGCTTATGAGAAATCCATTTGATCAAATTTCAAATGTGATTCCAAATGGAATTTCTATCTTTTTACTGGTGTCAACAGATGCAGATTGTTTGGTACCCCTATTCGTGATGTTATATCTTTGATTTTGTGATAGGTGAGATCAAATGGATTGTACCCCTATGTTTTCCACTAAAAAGACTCCAAGTGTGTTAGTTTTTAAGTCTTGACAAATCTATTTGCACACTTTTCCAGGTCAATTCCATTTGCAAAAAATGCTTTTTTGTCAGTATTTCCAATTTGCAAAATCTGAGTAGCCTAGTTTGATTGCTTTCCATTTAAGCCCAGTTATTCGTCATGAGCCCAAATTGCAAACCCATATTCTCCTTGTGACAGACAACCAACTTCCCAATTTTTGTCTTCCCAATTGTTCATCTACCCAGTTTTCAAAGCCTAATCTGAACCCAATTTATTGTTTTCTGACTTCTTTACTTGCAGGTAATTTTGAGGGGACAACTTTAATAGTGAATATCTTTTGACTCCAAATTTTTCATGAAACAAGATTTGACAAGGTGTAAGAATGCAAAACAAAGACTTAGTGTGCCAGTTTTTAGAGCTAGGTCAGAGGTTTGGAATAATTTTTAAGGCCAGTCAAAGGACCTCCTAGCAACAAATTGATAGTTTGCAAATAAGTGATAAAGTGAGCTTTAATTAATGGTTTAGTGAATTGAATTGGATTCTAGTCAGTCCGAGAAGGTTGAGGGATCAATTTGCATATCAGTTGTTCAAAAATGAAAAAAAAAATTAGTCGGACCCACTTTGGGGCCCAACTGATTCCATCAGATGAGCTTGAGCTTCATAGAATCCTGAGGGTGTCTTGATAATGTAAAAGTGGGGAATTGAGTACAAGAAGAATGAAGTTTATAAAAAGAGTAAAATAGGTATATGCATTTGCTTGGAAAGTCTTTTATCATTGCAAAATGTGAAAGCATGAATAAGGCATGATAAATGGGAGGAGCTGGAAAGTTTGAGTTAACAGGCCTTTCTTTGCTCATAGATGTGCTGAATAGATACAGCAATTCTGATATATTTCTACATACCCCTTCTGCCTCCTCAAAGCTAAAAAAAGAACAAGTATATTGTGCTGCCATGATGAATTTGATGAATCCCTTACCAATTCACCTACACAGGAAAAGGAGTAGGTTGTAAAAGAGGATCAAATCAAAATGACATTTCTCTAGAGATACATCCAATACAAGATGAATCAGAAAACACACACGAGGAAAGTACATTTCAATTTCACAAAAGTAATGAGGTTAATGGTAAGAATGTGTTGCTCATCTTGAATCATTAATAAAATTGTTAACTTCCTTAGGAATGACAGTTTTGATGTGTAAACTAAACCAAAAATACTCAAGTTGATGGAATAACTGGATTTGCATTTAGTGGAAACAAGCGTAAGGAGAAAATTGCCAAACAATTTAATCACTGCATGGTAAGTTTGAAGCCATTGGAAGTCACCAATGCATATGCAGGCCTACGTTAAAGACCATGCAACTAAGAAGGAAGTAGTCATGGCAGTAAAAGAGAAAGCTATTGATTATCAGACAAAAGCTCCACAAGGCAAATCATGCCAAGGAAAGGCAAATCATGCAGACAAATTAGGAGTCATTTATTAAATAAAAGAGGCTAGAGTAAGCACAAAGAAGCCACTAGCTCAAAAAAGGGGTAATTCACGCCTAGCATCAAGCTTTCCATGCCTTCAAAAAGAAGGGAGGGACATTTTAGAGCAGTCCATGCAAAACTACCGTGAAGCTCATGCAAATAGAAATTGTAATTCAATGCAAGAACAAAGCTCCACACGCTAGATACAGGGCAGAACCCACATAAAAATTGAGAAATCATGCCTTAAAATCAGTGGAGACTCTAGGAGGTAGTCCACGGCTTAAGAGGAGCTAGCCACCCAACAATAAATAGAAGGTGTAGCATAGCAGGGGAGGAGGCTTAGACAAAGAAGCTCCACACAATTAGCCTGGCCCATTGCCCTACCTTTCAAGGAAGATTTTAAAACACCAACCCCAGGAGGAAGGGTCAAAAGAATGCAAAGTTACGAAGGAGAACAAGCCAAAAATTATTAAGACATAGGATACTTCCAGCGCTTAAAGGAAGCAGGGGACATGCAAGGGATAGAAGTGCATGCTAGAGCAAGGGAGATGGTTGTTTAAATGGAAACCTAGCTATGTGAGAACAAGCATGAAGTAACCCATGCCTTAAAGAACATGGTCATCCACATCAGCATTGAAAGAAGAGTAGCCATGGCATATACATGGAGGAAAGTTGTGACTAAAAAGAATGAATTTGCTAGTATAAGCAAAAAACAAGCCACAGGCAAAATGGAGGAGTCAACTTTATCATAAAGGGCATCAACAGTAGATTAAAGAAGTCACCCATCAAAGAAAAAGGTGTCAAAAGTATAGAAGAAAGGTAGCCCATGCTGACCAGACAAAAGACTGGAAGAAAATGCCAAGGTCTTCCACATTTTTTGAGTAGAGAACCCCATTCTCATCTTAGGGGATTTCCATGAAAGATCAAAGCCACATGGAAGGAATAGAATCAGCGCCATAAGCAAATAAAGAAGCCATAAAAATAAAGAAAACCCATTGTAAATGGTAGAGCCAGCACCATGATGAAAAACAAAGGCAAAAGCCAATATCCCACATTTTCTATGGGTCAATGTTTTAAAAGTTTAAATAGAATAATGCCCAACTTGACTGGTTTCTCAGAGACAAAGGCTTTTGAAGCCTTAGCTGTAGGTGGGCCCGTGGTCGGCTAGATGGATAGTTAGTGGTGACCAACCAAATTTTGACCAAGTTTACAAATAAGATCGATGACATTAGAAAATTCCAAGGTCACTAGAAAACTCAAAAATTTGGTGCCTCGCTACATCGCTAGCCGGGAAATCTAAGATTTTCAACTAGCGACATAGCGAGTTGCCAGAAATAAGATCAATGACATCAGCAAATTCCAAGGTCATCAAAAAATTCAAAAATCTGACACCTCGCTACATCGCTAGCTGGGAAATCTAGGATTTTCGGCTAGCGACATAGCAAGTCGCCAAAAAATTCAGCGAGAGTCAACATGATATGTGGGTCCTACTAGATGGTCAGAGCCTATCACAGAGTGACACATGGAGCTTTCTCAGAGGTTGAGGGGATATAAGGGTAAAAAATAAAAGAAATAAATAATGTTTTTATAATGATATCCTCTATCTCTCACGTTCAGTTGAAAGATTAAAAATATTTTTGTTTCAAAAATATTTTTCTATAGTTCAGACTATAATATTTTAAAAAGTTTTCAATCTTTTGGCATTTTAATGCAAACCTATGAATGGGACTCAAAACTTCAGAAGGGCATAATAGGGGTTACTTTTGTCAAAAATGGGCACTCCAATATACCACCAAAACTGGGAAGAGATGAACTTTTCGAATCTAAGGTCAATTTATGCACAGGTCTTCACCAGTTTGTACTATTGGTCAATTTGTGTTTCCCAGGGCAGTGGTGGTAGAATAGGAAAATTTCATTAGTGAGCATCAGAGTTTGTTAAAGAGTAGATTTGAAGACCTTTTGAGGCCTGAATGTGGTAAAGATAAGCTAGAAAAGATTATTTTGGCTTCTTGAAATCGCTTTTCAACTGAATTTTACTTTTACCATGAGTTCACTTTAGCATCAAGAGTCAGTTATAATGGTGAATCAAATATTTGAGATTCTTTATGCCTTTAAGAGCTAGAATCATGGGGATTTTATAAGCAGTTACAGAGAGAAGGTAGAGAGAGGCATTTTCATCTTCTTGGGAAGGAATTCTGAGGATACACATGTCAATTGCAGATTCAATCCGAGATTTGCTTTCTTTATATTTATGCTTTCTTCTTCTCTTTTGTAAGGGTTGGAAATTTTGGAAAGTTTTCTCTAGAATGAAGACAATTTGTAGAATTGGCCTGGAATTGATGAATTCTGAGTGGAAGATCTGGAATGTGTTTGTTCCAAACCATGAAGCTTTGCTTTGGCTATGATACCCCCTTCCCATCCCATCAATTTCTCATTCCCACCATTTTCTCTCTTGTATGACAGCATATGTTATTGTATAGTCTAGTTTATTAGGTTCTTTGTGAGTTAATTTCACGCATTTTTATGTATTATTTCAAGGAAATCAATACAAGGAACAGCAAGTGTTTAGTTTCAATTTGAATCTTGTCTCCATTCTTAGTGAGTTACAATGTTTTATGATCTTTGAACAAAGAGCTTAGGTCATAAGTGCAAACCCTTAAGGTTGTATGTTGCTTCATTGTTGCTTGTAATTGAAGGAATTATGTAAATGCTTCAGAGATTCAATAGGATTGTAGATTTATTGAGGAGGATATCAAGTAAGAATGAGATTTAAATTGAACATTGATGTTTATTTACAAGGTGAATGGATAGATCAGATATCTGAATATATGAATAAGTATCAGATATCCAAAATGCATGAGGCAAATTCATGAATTGCCCAATGGATGAGGCACTAATCTATTACAAGATCATAAGTTTATTGTTCATACCTAGTTTTCATTCACTTTCCCCACCCACATAAAATTAAATCAAAATTCAAATCATCTTTACATTTTATGTTGAAGAACCTAAATGTAATGCCCTCACTCAGCTTTTGAATATCATAGAGTTGTAATTTGCTATTGTAGATATGTGTTATTACATGAGTTAATAGGAGAAATAAGGGTTTTATCTGCTTTATATTATATTTAGTATATGCTTTGATAACTAGTACCATATAAAGAATCTATAGGTCCACCCACCTAGGTTTTGTAGAGCCTAAAGAAGAAGAAGGGTCTAGCCTTATAGTTGGCCTGGTGTCTGCATGGGCATGTTGAAAATGTGAGTTAGCTACCCCTAGATATGTCATATTCTCATTGGGATAATCGATAACCTTTCAACATTTTCAAACACCAACATGTTGGATTGCAAGTACATCAACTAAAACATGGCATATTTGTGATCCGATCAAAATATATCAAGGAGATACTCAAGACATTTGGCCTAGAAGATTCAAAACCAGTCAGTACACCAATGGTAACTAGACATAAGTTATCCAAGAATGATGAATCAGCTAAAGTAAATCAGACCATGTATAGATCAATGATTGGAAAGCTATAGTATGTTGTGCATAGTAGACCAAACTTTGCATTAGCTATTGGAATAGTGGCAAGATTTTTTGCAAACCCAAGAGAAAATCACCTTATGGCAGTAAAAAGAATAATGAGGTACCTAAAAGGAACTGATGACTTTGGATTATACTACAAGAGGATTGAAAATTTTGAATTGAAAGACTACACTGATGCAGATTGGGGAGGTAATATAGATAATAGAAAAAGCACCAGTAGAGGAGCAATCTTCTTAGGTAAAAGATTAGTCACTTGGACTAGCAAAAAGAAAAGTTGTACCTCACAGTCCATAGTTGAAGCTGAGTATGTTGCTGCTGCTATCAACTACACCAATATTATATGCATTAAACACTTGTTGAAAGGTATGAAGGAAGAAATGACTAAACATGCGATACTCTATTATGATAACATAAGCACCATCAACATATCAAAGAATCCTATGATGCATGCCAAAACAAAGAATATTGCAACTAAGTATCACAATGTAAGAGAATTGGTGGAAGACAAGCAAGTGAAGATGGAATATGTCAACTCAAAGGAACAAATTGCTGACATCTTCACAAAACCATTACCTAAAGATGCATTTGAGTATCTTAGAGGTAAGTTAGGGGTGGTACCCCTATCCAAGGCTATTTGAGTAACAGCAAGATTGCCCTCTATCAAATGAGTTGATTGCTAAAATGATATAAATTGATGCAAAGGATACTTAATTTAAGTTTTGTCTGAAGTAATTAAAGTACTAAAATTCCAAACAAGTCACAAGCAAGGTGACAAAGGGAGAAATTGGAGTTCCTACAAAATGCCACACATACATGATAAGATGCTGATATAATGTCTTTAGCATTGTTGTCAAAGAGGAAGAAATAGAAAAATTGATCAAAGTGGAAAGCAACAAAAAAAGAGGGAGAAATAGCAGAAGCTAATTAAATCTACAAGATTGAATGTGTAAAGGGAGAAATAGCAGCTCAAAGGGAGAAAATAGTGCAAACAAGAATCAATCAGGATGACAAGATCAGAGAGGGAGTAGAATAAAAAGGATACAAAGTTTTTTTTCTTTTTGGCATTTGACTTACTATTATTAACGTAGTTAGCATTTTGATAACTTGGTTGATCAGTTTGGTTTTCCATCAATGGCAAAGAGGGAGATTGTTGAAATTTGATTGAAAATATCACTATTCAAGAAGGGAGATTATTGTAAAGAGGGAGATTGTTGATAAAGAATGTTTTCAATCATTTTTTTGTCACTAATATCAAACCTACTATTTTTTGGAATGACAATTGCTTATAAGATCCAACTACTATCACTTAGTTGATTAATAAAGAGGATTTAATCAACAAGATGTAACAAAAGCACCTAAGGGAAAGGTTGAGTTATGGTTTTATAATGACGTATAAGGATTAGTTAAGACAATGGTAAGATGTTGTATTGATAATACACTTGAAGATATAGAGGTTGGCCACACTTAGAAACTTTAGAAAAATAAGTTGTAACAAAGTTGTCTGCAAAGCTTGACTAAGATAATTAGTGAGTGTCGAGCAAGCTAGTTCATGTTGAGCAGATTATCAGTAAGTGTCGAGAAAATACAAAATATAGTGTGCGCTGAGTGAAACAAAAGGAGCCAAGCAAGTTCAAGTGTCAAGCAAGTAATAGGTGTCAATCATTAGAAAAACTTAGTTGATGTCGAGTGAATACATAGTAGGTGTCAAGCATAAGTAAAACATAGTTCATGCTGAGTAACACAGTATGTGCTGAGCATCAAAAAGTCAATAGTGTTGAGTTGTTGCATTATTTGAAAAGTCAAAGATTCACCAGATCTAAGTTGACAAGTTTGTTACCTTGAATTTTGTGAACCAGATGGAAGATAAAGATGATGAGCTGGTGGCACAAAATTTTGGGAAATTATTTTTGGGTGAATACAGGTGGATTCTAGATGATGTTTCTAGAAGAAACAAGATTAAGGGAAGATTCATTGAATCTTACCTAATCCATTTGAACCAAAATTAAGAGAAAAAATATTAGAGAGGGAAAAGTATTCGTTACAAATCAAGAAGTAAGAGTGGTTGGTTGGATGTCAAGGAGAAGGCATCAAGAGGGAGGAACAGAGTACAAAGACTTTGTTTCAATAGGTGACCATAGAAGTGATTGCATTGGCACATCGAGCATGGAGACTGAAGGAGACAAAGCTTGAAAGAAGGACAAGTTGTCAAAGTTGTAGAGACTGAAGGCCAAGAAAATTTGTGAGCTGAACTGAGATCTAAAATCTACAAGTTATGTTGTGAGTTATATTAGATCAAAAGCCCTTATTGTTACTCTCTAATAATTGTGTTAGTTATGGTAAAATCCTATGGACTTAGGTTGGTTGAACAGCCATTTTGTAAATCCTTTAACAAGGTGACATTCCAAGTGAATGTTCTAAAGTCCTTTAACTAGGTCCACTTCTAATAAGGTGGTTGAAATCATTTAACTAGGTCACATTTAACAGTGTTGTAGCCTTTAACAAGGCAACCCTTTCACAGGGCATCACTTCAGAAGAGTGAAAAAGAAGTAGCATGTTACTAGTAGTTTTTCCCAAATTGGGTTTCCACATAAATCACTATGTTATGTGTTGATCTTTCATGTCTTATTCCAGCATGTTGATTTTTCAGTAACTTTCTAAAATGAATGTTTAGGTTGGATGCATGGTTAGTTTAATAAGGCATATTATACTTAGTGAAAAAAATTTATTAGGACATTTGGACCTTGAATAATTGATTCACCCCCCACCCCTCTCAGATATTCTAAACCATTTGTAACAACATCTGTTGCATACATCATCATGCTTTATGGTCACCTATAGAATACCTAACCTTATCTCATGAAGAAATTCAAGTGCTCCATGATCAATATGGCCCATCCTCCTATGTCATAGCTCTCTAAGATCTCAAGGATTATTGTTGCTCATGAGTATGTTAGGAGTATCAAACTACAACCTATAAAGGTGTTCACTCCTAACTCCAATAGCTATTGGTGATTTCTAGTCCTTATGCTTGATCAACATATGTCCCCTCTAAAGAGTACATTTTACCCCTTATCCTAAAGGAAAAATATGGAAACTAGATTCACACCTAAGACTTGCACATGCAAAAAATCACAAAGTGGAATTATCTTTCTATTTAGACAACTTTCCCATAGAGATTTGGATATTGGTGTTTGCTCCTTATAACTAGAGAAGTACTTTCTAACTCATGTCATATTAAATGACACCCCACTATCTATATACCAAATACACTGTAAGGTTGAGATAACCATACAAGTTATGTAGGCAAACTCATCTTCCATTATACTAGAGAGTTCTTATGCACTTGCTAAAGTTGTCACTTACTTCTTTCCCTTCTTCCTTAGTGAGCAATCAATGATATAATTTCCATACTCATGAAAGCCAAAGCACTTGATCTTAGAAAGGTCCTTCTTCATCTCACTTTGTGAATTTGATCCTTTTCTAGACCCCTTCTTTTCTTTCCCTTTTCTCGCTAGGGAAATATTTTCTTGTTCTACCTTACTTTTTTTACTCTTATTAGCCCCATTAACAAGACTTAATCTAAAATGCTCCTAAGTGAAATCACCCCATAGTCAATACCAACTTGATAAGGTATCTAATTCACTAACAACTTGAACAAAGACACTTTACTTCTTAGTAAACCCATTTAGGGTTATTCATACTAACTCATCATCACTTGAACTATCTCCAACATTTTCTAACTCATCCTTGACAAGTCTAAGCCTAGTGAGGTAACTTGTGACAACTTTTCTCTAGTTCATCTAAGTATTCTTCAAATTCTCTTTGATAGTCATCTTCTTGTTGGTGGTAGCATTATGGTACAAATTCAAAATGTCATCCCACATTTTCTTCAGTATATGTAGCTCTAAGATATGTGGATCAATATGATCTTTGACACCATCAAGAATTATCCTCCTTACCTTGGCATCATGCTTCGTGTATGATGTATGGTTTTTTGCATTAGTAGGTATGCCAACAATAGTGGTAACATAGTCCTTGATACCATTCTCTTCCAAAACTAAAGAAAGTTTGGCTTTCCAAACACTAAAATTTGAGGCACCATCCAATCTATCTTGATCTCTCAAACCAACTAAATCCACCTCAAGGGATATAAGCAATAATAAATCTAACGAGATCAACCTAGGTTTTATAAACCCTTAATTTCTTTCCTAGGAAAAAAAGTTCTACCCTAAACACTCCTTTGATACCATGTGAAAATGACTATTGCAATCATTGATTATTAATCTCCTCTCTTAAATGATTATTTAACTGTCAAAAATTAATTCACAGTTAATATAAAAAAAAAACACAACTACAACTTCACCAATAAAAAATATGCAAATAAATTTTCAACACAATGACAGAATATTTTTGGACAAATTCTCCTTGGAAAAATCCCTAAGAGAAAACCACCAGTTCTACATATGAGGAGTTATATTAACCTTCATAAAATCAAGAGATACCAAAACTCCTTGCCTCTTACTAGAAGAGCTCCAACAACCTCCCAATTTCTCTTGTTGATATTCCCCCACTATTATCCCCAACATTATTAATACCCCCTTGCTTACACTGCAAGACTATTTTCTATCACTGCAAATTCATTTGCTAACACTACAAATGCTTCTCAAACTTGTGTTCTTCAAATGCCTCCCCCCAAGCCCATTTTATACAACTCCTATTGGAAAACCAATGCTCAAGATTGATTCTCAATTGATAGTTGAGATTGAAAAAAACCCAACAACCAAATACAAAATTTATTTCTAGTTTCTTCTAAAGGTGGTCAATTATTTAACAAATAATTTTCCCTACTTTATCTGATTAGTTAGTAAAATAATTATTTACTAAATAATTACATGTGGAAAAACAAGTTTTTGAGCTAAAATACTAACACTACTTAGATGGAAATTTGTAGATGAAAAACTTATTAGACGATAATTTAGAAATTATAATGCATTTTTAAAAAAAATCTCAAGAAACCCAAGACAAAAAGTCTCAAACCAAAGAGATCATGGAGGACACTATGCAATTATAGATGAGAGTTGGTCAATATTGGATGAAAAGACATAAGGAAGAAGCCAAAAACAATATGGAACCAAAGCATAATTGAAATAAAACTACCCCACATTCAAGAATACTCAATCCACATATATCAAGGTAATAGTTACTTTATTACTTCAATGTATAAATTTACAGTTCTAGATCTCAACATCAATATGTTTAATACTACAAATATATGTATACCACAAATATCCATGCATTAAATAAAGTGAATATACAATATCTAAATCCTCAAGTTGGAGGAAGTATGTCTTTATTCACCAGCCTCTAGTAGCACTATAGTTTAGAAATGCCTCCCTACTATGTGGTGTCTGGAAGATCTATCAGCCATGCTTATAGATATAAGTAACCTAACCATATATATAGAGTACACTCAAGAAATTTCTACACACACACACACACACCAGACAATATGTAAGGCTCAAAGGTGGTACAATAACCCAAGGTGATAATACCGTACAATCATGGAAAAAGAAAGGAGAGGATAATACATAACTAATAGAGGATAAAGTAAAGACTTGAGAATGGAGAGTTGATGTAGGAGCATCTTGGGTGTAAGTTAAATTTTGCATCACCCCAAAAAAAATATTTTTTATTTTTTGAATAAGGGTTGTCTCACTATAGGGTTATTTTTTTTGGAGGTTTTCTACTTGGTAAGTCAATCATATGATCTCATAATGTCCTAATTTCATATGTGGATGTTCATCTTGGATATATCAGCCTACTAATTGAGGCTCAATGCCATATCATGAGTATTCATGAAGTTATTGTGGATTTTTGGTGTGCAATTTTGGTACAAAAACTTCAAGCTCAATTTTGAATTCCTTAGAGGCTCCAGACGAGCTCCAAAATGGGGTCAACTGGAGCTTACATGCATCAAGGTTTGTATATCAAAAATTGAGGATTTCAAAAATGGATATAATAGCCAATCAGGGCAATAGTTCAAAAGTTATGGTCTTCCAAATTTGGGCCAACCAAAATTTCCAAAATAAATGTCAAAAGTGTATTGGGTTGACTCTATGTGTATTTTTAAGATTGGTCAACCTCAAGGGTTAGGGTTTGATGTCTAGAAACTTCCTAGGAGGCACAAAATTTCCTATATAAATAAGGCCCATAGATTATCTAAGATAACTCTAGGTGAGATTTCACAACTTTGTGTTGAATTTTTTTATAAGGTTCTGATGTGGGTTTGTATATTCTATTTCAAAATTCTATAATTCTACATTTGTGATTATAATAAGAAGCCCATATTCTATTCTCACAAATTATTGATTTTTCTTTATTTCTATTATGTTTTTGTGGTGTTAAGAGGAGAATACTTCATCAATTAATATCAAAATAGAAAATCCTAAGTGTGTAAATATATTGTTTATTGTGAGGAAGTTGCACCAGGACTATGGTTTTGGTTGAGCATGTAGAAAGATCACTGATTGTGAGACAATATGCACTAGGGTTTCAATGGAAGCACAAAAATGTCTCCATGAAGAAAGCATAATGGAAGATCCATAGGTATTACACCTAATATTTTTAGATCTCTCTAGAGAAAGATGCAATCACTAGAAGAAAAAATGTACATAGGAATAAATCTTGTCATAAGAGATGAAAGTGTGGATGAAGGAGAAGAAGAAGGAAATATTGAAGAAGAGGTATTCTTGAACTTAGAAGAAGAGAAGACTTTTAGGATCATCTCCAAGATTGGAAAAAGACCTAAGTTTTAGGTTCTCACATTTTTGGGAAATCTTAACTGAGAGGAGTTTATTGGCTAGATCAATAAATTTGAGGAATGCTTTGAGAATGAAGATATTGAGAATCCTAATAGAGTCAAGTTTGTGAAGGCCAAACTGAAGGATTGTTTAAAGATCTAGTGTTAGGAGATTCAATTGGAGTGAAATAGAAGAGGGAAGGAAAAAACCACAAGATGGGACCAGATGATAGCTAAATTGAAGCAACAATTCATTCTCATGGATTACAAGCTTGATCTGTTGAAGAAAATGCAAGGGTTACAGTAAGTGAGAAGATTTGTTCAAGAGTATATCAAAGAGTTCTACCAAGTTCTTATCCAAATTGACTATGCAAAAGATGACAAGGAGAAACTATCTAATTATCTTAATGGGTTGAGGCCAAGAATTCAGGAGAAATTAAGTCTAGTATGAATGAAAATTATTGAAGAGGCATACCAATTTTCCCTAAGATTTTAGCAAAATTTGAACAACACATTTGATAAAAAGCATAGTGGAAGATCTGGCAGGTAGTCTTATGGAGGCCAAGATGATGATCAAAAGATAAAGGATGAGGTCAATAGTAGAAGTCAAAACTAGAGGGGAAACAATTACAATCATTTTCATGATTAGAAAAATAGAGATCAAAGAGGAAGAGGAAGAGGGCAAGGATCTGGAAGAGGAGGTTTCTATAAAAAATGTTTTCACCACAAAGAAGAAGGGAATAGAGTATTTGAAAGGTCCTAGTGCCAAGGAAGGACTAATAGAAGAATGGAAAGCTATACCATAGTTGTACATGTTGA
The DNA here is from genome assembly GCA_028749045.1 of Cupressus sempervirens. Classification (NCBI taxonomy): domain Eukaryota; kingdom Viridiplantae; phylum Streptophyta; class Pinopsida; order Cupressales; family Cupressaceae; genus Cupressus; species Cupressus sempervirens. The sequence continues at coordinate 196,615,581 of CM053787.1, forward strand.
TAAAGATGCCAAATTATCATATTTTGAAGATGTTGAAAAAGGAGAAGTCCTAGTTAATAGAAGAGTCACGTTGACTGGTGAAAATGAACTTGATAAAAGGAGGATCTTGTTTCACACAAGGTGAAAATGTGATAATAAGTGTTGTGATGTGATCAATGATTGTGGAATTACTAACAATATGGTATTAGAAAACATGGTCACAAAGTTAAAATTGACTAAATAGTGTGACTGACTCATGCATGACCCACTAGTACCAAACGGGCTCCCCCAACACATCCCAAGGCCATCCAAACTACCAAAGCACCTTATTAGGTCTATATTACTCAATGATGTAATCCCACCTCCCCAAAATGAAGCATGATGAGATGGCATACCTCAACTTCTCAACCTCCCTTAGCCATAGCCTGAGACCTATGTATGATCTCTATGTCACTGCAACAATCTCATCCATTTGTACTCTCTAGTAATCCACATTTTCTATATGATGATAGGTCAATAGATCAGCCCAGCTAAATACCATAAGCTCATCTACCTACAAGTCAAGTCACCCAATCTTTTAGAACACTACAATGTTCTCCCATGCCCAAACCTGAAGTAGGGTCTAAAAACATATGCTCCTCCCCTAATGATGTCCTACAACCTAGTAAATAATCTAATGAAGGTCCTTGTATAGCTCAACCAACATCAAAGATCCTCATGTCATTGGGACCCCCTCATCCATGATCTAGATAATCATTAGGATTAATTTTAGTGTCACTCCAATCCCACCTGTGTCTGGTGCAATATACCCCAACACCAGTCTACACACATAGAAGTAGATCCACCTCTCCTGCCTGACCCAATCTAGATTCTCATCAAGTGTGCAATGGCCCTTCTAGATCCTATACTAGACTCCAAGTCCAACCAATTACCTCACCACCCTGTCTCTAGATATACCCCTCACTGCTAATATAGGTGTGCCCCACACTAGTAATCAAAATATCCCGTACATGTCCTCCAAAGTCACTGTCATCTCTCTTGTCAGAAGATGGAATGTACTTGTCTTTTTATGTCATCACTCGCATAGTGTTGTCACCATCACCATATAGGTCCATTTGTGTGGCAGTCTCACTAGGTACCCAAGTCCTACCACCTCAATCCTCAACCACTCCACTGGACCGAACTGCTCTCATCCCCATATCACTATGGTGCGTTGCTCCCATGACACCAAAGCTTCTAGTGACCATTGCATCCACAACCATTAAAAAAACCCATACTAGTTCCATAACCACAAAGCCCCTTTTTCCATTTTCCCCCATCCCCTTGCCCACCCAACTAACCTTTATCCTTTTATTTGCATTTTTGCTAGTGGGTTTACTCTACTATCCTAACAACCCTTACCCAATGGGACTGCATTTCCACTACCAAGATTTCTTTTCCACCAAAAGATCCACTATCCCAAGAATTCTTCCTCTTGAGCTCTCTTTCCCATAAAAGCTTAATTGAACACCCTGTTTAACCCTCTACCCTTGGCCCTTTTGCAGGACGTGGTCTCACAGTTCCCTTCAACATTCCCACTAGACCTATGGTCGCGGGAACACATTTTTGACAACTAAGGAACACTATAAAAAAATGAAAAATCACAAGAGAAAATTTTTGAGAATACCAATCAGTCTAGTATCCATTGTGCCTGCATACATTATACCACATTCACCCAATGCTCTGGCCCTCCCAATGTAGCTATTGCATCCTCTCACCCAGAGCTAAAAAATCACAATATCTTGGTAATACTATGAGAATAGTTAATCCTTCCTAGCCCTCCTAGAGACTCTTATAGGCCCCATGTAGTGCCCCTCTTCCCTGTCCCCCCACCCCCCTTCACTAACAACCTTTCCCCCTAGCCCTACTATTTTTGTTGTTTGATTGCAATTTTAACCCTCCTTTAGTTGTCTACATTTTCCTACTCACCTCGGCTTGTTGTACCTTTCCAAGAAGTCATTGAGCCTCGCCTTGTCTCCCTGCCACCTTCTTAAGGGGACATCACACAATGTAGTCTCTTCCTCCTTTTCTCAAGACTAGGGTAGCTTTGTTTCTTTCAAAGTTTTCTTCATGTTGTTTATGTTCAAAATTCTTTGAAATAATATTGTCTCAACACTATGTCAAATAGGTGGCAAAATTTAGACACCTAAATCCAGGAATTACATCATCAACGTAATCTTATTTAGTCATCTTCTAAGATATTATTGATTAAGTATTTAATATTTAATTAATTAATCATCTTCCCCTAGTTAATTGATTCATTTAATTAACTATAGTCCAAATTGATAAAATCAAATTACAAACCATAGTCTAAATTATCAATTTAATCCTCATTCCTCTTTTAAATTGGACAAATGCATTCACCTATCTAATTTAATCCCATCTTTCCCCTTTTTTTATTTAATAAAATATTTAAAATCAAATAAAACCTCAAAAACCATGAACCTAGCCCTTAGCCAAATCCTAATCCAAGAGCTTAATCTAATCCACCCCCTTCACCCATGATAACCCATTCATTAGCCTAGTTAACCTCACTTAATTAAACCATCCCACTTGTCCTCCTCTAAGATGCCACTTTCCTCATAACTCATCCCCTAAACTAAGCCTAAACCCTTCTAAATCATTTGCACAACTTTAAGCACAAATTAAGACTTCCTAACCAAAACCAAAGTCTCCCCTCATGTCACATCCTTACCCAAATGCATTAAATGCCTCTTACAAACCCACACCCCTCATAACTCCACCTTGTCCCCTCACATTCCCCAAAATAGTCACATTCCCTCAAAGTCTTCTATCCTCTCACACTCACCCTCCTTGTGAAAAGTGTCACTCCCTGATTGGCCCCAAATAAACACAATCCATGTGCTTTCCTTTCAGGACATCCTAACCCTTCCTCATCAAACCTTCATCTTTGCATCTTGGGCATCCATCTCACTACCCCTTGTCCTATAAATTGGACCCTTCCACTCTCATAATATATCCACCTTCATATGCAAACTTACAATGCTATTTTGAGAGCTTACAAACTACCAAAATACCATGATAATGGAAAAATCCATCCTTGGTTCCATTATCATTCACTCACCTCCATAGTTGATCACAATCCAAACACTTGAAGCTTGAAGCATGATTGAGCACACATCCTCTATCTTGTATATATCCAAACATCAAGAAGGCTTTGGAATGTTCTTCTTTGGTTTCCATTCCCTTTGCAAGCTTTCTTTGTCTTATCACATATGTTTCTTTGTTTTGTTTTGTTTTCTTGAATTCTTATTTTATTTTGCATTCATTAACAATACATTTTATAGCATATAGAAGTAATATGATCAACTTTGTTAGATTTAAAATAGATAATAGGAATTTTAACTTTGTATTTACCTTTTCATCTAGGTAGTCTTCTAGCCAACAGTACTTCAAGTTCATCAAGGTCATCATCAGATGCTCTATCACTTTCTACATAGTTTCTCTTCTATTTTTTCTTATATCCATCAAGGGTTAATTGTGTTTTGAATGTAGATTCAATATTTGCAGGGGAATAATTATCAAATTTTGATAATTCAAATTTAGTAAGTCTACCAATCATACTATCCAAGGTTAGATCATTACCAGGTGTACATCTGAGTTATTGAATTACAAATACTCTAATTGCATAGATAGGAAGTAATGTCCTCAATACCTTACTTATGATAGTCTCATGAGATATGATTCCTTGAGCTCCTCTGATAACATTCACCACTTTTTTTATTCAGCCACAATACTATGCAATATTCTCACCTTCTTGTATTCTCATACTAACAAATTTTCCTCTCAAGCTTTCAACCTTAGCTCTCAATACATTCTTGTCTCCTCCATGAATTTTTTCTATCTATCCCACATTTTTTTAGTAGTATTTCATTCCTTCACAATGCTAAATTCTTTATAACTCAGGGCTACTACAAGTTCAATCATCATTTGGTTGTTCTCATGCTTCTCTTTCATTTGTTCAACTGTCATAGGTCTAGGCACCTTAATGTATTCATTTTCTAAGTAGTAAAATGTGGAATCTCCAATACTAGATAAGTGCAATCTCATCAACCTTTTCCATGTTGAAAAGTTCTCCTTGTTCATCCTAGGTATCTCTCTCTTGTACATCTTGATCTTTAACTTGAGTCCCTTAAAAAAAATTCTGACAAGCACCAATGCGTTGATACTAATCATTATAATGATTTAGAATAACTAATAGGAGCGGGTGAATTAGTTATCCTTAGGTCTAGATGTACCAATTCAAATTTTAACAATTTCAAACAACTTAATCAATCTCAGGTACCCATTCAGTCTCTATAGCATTTCATCAGCAATTTAGCATTTCATGCAATATCTTCAAGTTATATCTTTATAAGTATTGATTGCCAATAAATAAACTACTTTAAAAATATAGCATGCAAAACAATAACATCTACAAGTGAAAATAACACTTTGATACTCAGATTTAATGTGGAAATCCAATTTGGGAAAAAGAGGAAAATGACCAAGTAACATGCTACAAATTCTTTACTCTTTTAAAGTGAGCCCGATTAAGAGCCAGCTCTATTAAAGGTTATACAACACATTGTTAAATTTGACCATGTTAAAGGATTTAATCACCTTGTTAGAGGACTTTAGAACATTCCATTAGAATGTCACCTTGATTAAAATGATTTACAAAATGACTATTAGGTCAACCTTGATTAAAGGATTTTAACTGATACACTAGTTAGAATGTAACAATAGGTTTGATCTATAAAGTACAACTCACTTTGTGAATTCAAATCTCCATTTTCTCATCTATTGGTTCATTGATTGTAATTCATTGACATCTACATCATTGATTTTCTTGGCATCTCCTCGAGTAATCACTCTTCACCTCTATTATTTTCCTCTTCACAACTTCTCCTAAAGATCACCGATCAACAATGAACCAACCTTAAAATTCATTCCTTATGCCTTCTTAAATAAGTAATTTTGATCTTTTTCCACTTAAACATCATCATTGATCTTAGGGTTAGGTCAATTTCATTGAATCCTTCCATCTTTTTGTTCTTCTTTCTCTTCTAAAACCTTCTGATCAAATCCTTGCCTTTGATCACTTAACAAAATCTCCTTGTACATTAAATACACCAAATCATCAATCATTATCTTCTATGCACTTTGACTAATTCAAAATTTCATTTGTGGTATCTTCAAAATCAAATATTTCTTAAACTATAACTTTTTTCACTCAGTAATCATTGTGTTCTTCATCTTGGTCATTACTATGTAGCTCGGCACACATTATACATTCTCACTTAGCATCATTAGGTTCACTTGACCATTGTTATGCTCAGTCGCTACTACGCTTCTTAATCCATTTTCTCAGTAATAACTATCACTTACTACTAAATGTGGGCCTAAATTGTGATGATAAATCATCACAATTATGACGGTAACTCGTCACCCAACTGACATTAGTCAGAATTGGCTTGCATTGAAAAGGTATCAAACTTTTGTTGTCGCAAGTTACAATGAAAAGGGTTATTTTTCGTAATTGTGATGACCATAGGTGTCATAAATTGGATTTACCATTCTACAAAATTGTTCATTTTCACCATAACAATTTTGATGAAAATCTATCAAAGACACTATTGTAATTGCAACATCTATGCAATAGTGTTAGAAACATTAATCTTCCTTTGGATGTATTTAATTGGGATATTCCAAGGATCCCTAAATGTAGTTTGTCCTATTGTACACATGTGGAGGACATGTCATTATTTTTCCTTTATTCCACATGTGAGGACAACTCATTTTTATAATTCTTTTATTAAGGAATTTAGTTTATCCTCCTTAAGAGGATTGTTACACTTTGCACACACCTATTATGAATGTGGCATTCATAGAAATGGGAGTTACACATGCGAACACATGCAACTCCTTTCTCATCTCTTTAAAAGAGATGCTCCTCTTTCTTTCTTCTTTACACACATCAATTTGATGTTATTGTATTGAGCTATTTTTCTCCAACACTCTCTCTCTCTCTTCTCTAGGCATTTGCCTTCATTCATAATACTCACACTTAACTTACTTGGATTTTTTCTTGTTCCTTGCTCTATCTTATTATTTCTTTCAAATAGAAATGCTATGTGCCCTAAAAAAAGCCATTAGAACCATCTGCTGCAATGGCAGACTTGACAGTTTCTGCTACAGGAACTAACAGGATTAAAAATGTGATAGGATGTTGTGCAGAAATTTAATGTTATGTTTTAAAGTGTGTTTAAATTTTGATATTTGTAATAATGTCCTACGATGTGGTGGCATAAATGGAATAGAAATCATATAAGCTCTCCAATTATAGCCACTTAGGACAAAGTAATTTCAATTTTATGTTTGAGTCAGTATTCTTTAAGAGTTTTGTGTGTGTGTTTTAAATAATTAATCCAACTAGAAATTGATAACTTTGGGAAACTTCCAATAGCTGGAAGAGTTAGTGGCAGATTCTAAAATCTGATTTGTCATGATTCAAAAATAGGTTTCAGTTTCTTGTTTTATTGTGGACATTTCAGATTCCCAAGAGAAGAGATGGGAAAGTTTAAAAGGCAGATTTTTGAATGTAAAAGGGATCGAATAGAATACATAGAAAGGAATAGAAAGTTTCATGCTGTGTTGATTTTTTGCGTTTTTAGATTGGAGAGTTTTTTTTCTAATTTTTCTTTTCAGTTTTCAAAAGTGGATTTTTCAGTTTCATTACAAGGGAATCGATCTGTAATATTCAACTATGTTAAAACTTTTTTTGAGAGTCGTATAGCTGATGAAGATTTATTCAACTCTCTGTGATCGATTCTGAGATAGCAGAAGAGTATGTATATAGAGTTTATTCCTTTGTTGTCCTTTTTTTGTTATTTTTATGTTTGACACAAGTAGCCGTGCGAGATTATATATGAAAATTGATTGAATATTTTATATATTCATCGATCTATGAGTCATATAATATAGATGTGATACTGAATACGATGGGCAAAGATATGTCTGATATGTTTTAATATTGATCGATATGCATTTCAATGTTTTGATTTTTGGGTCTGTTCAAGAGGAGTATTGAAATTGCATATCTAAATGGGATATGGAAATGTTTGGTTCGAATAACAAACTTGCAGATTTGGTTAATGAAAAAGGTTTCATGTTGATTGGGTTGTTTGTTATCAGGTTGTTAAACCATGCATGTATAACAGTGATATAAGTTGCAATCAATTAAATATTGTTTGATAGTTATGCTTTGGTAAAGATTTGTAAATGCTATTTGATGGTCAATCTATGGTCAGGTTGATTTTTTAGGTTTTATTTTCTTGAAAAAGTATGTCAAATAGATTGTAGAAAAGTTGGGTCAAATTTTATTAAGTTCGGTGCAATGAAATGTTGCGACAGGAGGTTGAAAAAGTTCATGTCGCATGATAGTTTTCACTGGATATTGAAAAATCAGTTTGTTAATAGTTAAGTTTGGTTTTAGTTTGATCTTGGAGGGTGTAAGTGCCCTTGAAGCAACTCAGTTGAGTGACTGTTTTCCTCCTGAGTTTTCCAAGGTGAGGCTCTGCATCATTTTGGGTATCAGAGCTCAGCAAAAGGTTTGGGAAAAAGTGGTTCTGTGTGTTTGTGTAGTTATAGCAGGTTGAGAGAAGAATCTAAGAAGTCCAAGAGACTAGAAAAAAAAATCCTAGGTGAGACATAATGGAGCAAGGGAATGTAGCTTTAATAGCGGGGTTGTACCTATTTAGAAAGTATCAACAGAGAAAGGATCCACAGCTAAGGAGAGAGAAAAAGAATAAAAGAAAAGAAGATATGAGAAAACAAAGAGAAGATATGAGCAAGATACAAGAGGAGATAGAAAGTTTGAGAAGGAAACTTGAAGAGAATGAAGCTAAGTTGGAAGAATATAAAATGCAAAAAGAAGAAGTGAAAGAAGTTTTGGTGGAGGCTAATGAAATTACAGAGAAGGTAGCCATAAAGAATTTAGATGTATGTGAAGTTGGGACAGAAATCTCAACAATGATAGATGTAAGTTGTCCTTTGGATGGGAAAGAACATGAAGAGCAGAAAGAAGATAAATTTCAGCAAGAAGAAGTGCAGCAAGTAACTATTGATGAGAGGAGTAATGAAACAAGTCCTATGGGATTTGAGTGTGAACAATCTGTGGTTGGAATAGTAATGTGTCCTTTAAATGTAGAGATGAGTACAATGCTAGACGGTACTCCTACGAACAAGATTTTGGAGGCAACTGATGAAGCCTTAAATTTGCATGATGAAGTGGAATGTCAAGAGGAATGGCATGAAGATGGAGATAAAGAATGTGTAGCAGCAAGTTTTGAAGAAGAATCTGATTTATGGGAAGAGTTTACAGCCATCATGGGAGAATGGCAAAGGAATGGTGGTAGTATGGAGACTCAAGATGAAGAAGTTTGCAGAGAAGAGATATTTGATGATGTTATGGAAAAAGAAGATGAGGTTGAATGTGTTTATGAGAAGGTAATAAATTCTGATTATGTTTATGACAAGGTTGAAGAAATGAAAATTGGGAAATCTGATTTGGTTCCAAGAGAAGAGACTATAGAAAAGTTGGTTATGGTTTATGAAAAGGATCAAGTATTTGGGAATTCTCTATGTATGGAGACATGCTATGTTTTTTAGGACAAGAAAGAAGAATATCATTGGCAAGTGTATTTCATGGAGTTACACATGTATGCAATAGTAAAGTTGTTACTAGAAATGAATGATCAATAACAAATGGTTTTTATGTTACGAAACAGAGACAAACCAAAGATTAAAATGAAGAAGCAAAGACAAATACAATGGAGTCAAGGCCAAGAAAATGCAAGATTGCAACTGGAAGATGAATATAAGCCTAAAGTAAAGATGAAGAAATGTTTTTCTTTTCTAATATTTCTTTTTGCAGGTATTTTCAAGAAAACTCAAAGGAGACAATATACTCAGTATCCAGTAAAATGGAAGAACAAACCTCCAATAGAAGATATTTAGAAGGATGAGGAACAAAATAAAAAGCATGGTTCATTACTAAAACACCTCATCTCAAGAGGACATGAGATTCATTCTACAAGGGAGTATGCTGCAGTGGCAGACTTGACAGTTTCTGCTATAGGAACTAACAGGATTAAAAATGCGACAAGAAGTTGTGCAAAAATTTAATGTTATGTTTTAATGTGTGTTTAAATTTTGATATTTGTAATAATGTCCTATGATGTGGTGGCATAAATGGAATAGCAATCATATAAGCTCTCCAATTATAGCCACTTAGGACAAAGTAATTTCAATTTTATGTTTGAGTCAGTTTTCTTTAAGAGTTTTGTGTGTGTGTTTTAAATAATTAATCCAACTAGAAATTGATAACTTTGGGAAACTTCCAACAGCTAGAAGAGTTAGTGGCAGATTCTAAAATCTGATTTTTCATGATTCCAAAATAGGTTTCAATTTCTTGTTCTATTGTGGACATTTCAGATTCCCAAGAGAAGAGATGGGAAAGTTCAAAAGGTAGATTTTTGAATGTAAAAGGGATCGAATAGAATACAAAGAAAGGAATAGAAAGTTTCATGTTGTGTTGATTTTTTGCATTTTTAGATTGGAGAGTGTTTTTTCTAATTTTTCTTTTCAGTTTTTGAAAGTGGATTTTTGAGTTTCATTACAAGGGAATCGATCTATAATATTCAACTATGTTAAAACTCATTTTGAGAGTTATATAGCTGATGAAGATTTATTAAACTCTCTATGATCGATTCTGAGATCACAGAAGAGTATGTATATAGTGTTTATTCCTTTGTTGTTCTTTTCTTGTTATTTTTATGTTTGACATAGGCAGCCGCGTGAGATTCTATATGAAAATTGATTGAATGTTTTATATATTCATCGATCTATGAGTCATATAATACAGATGTGATACCGAATACGGTGGGTAGAGATATGTCTAATATGTTTTAATATTGATTGATATGCATTTCAATGTTTTGATTTTTGGGTCTGTTCAAGAGGAGTATTGAAATTGCATATCTAAATGGGATATGGGAAATGTTTGGTTTGAATAACAAATTTGCAGATTTGGTTAATGAAAAAGGTTTCATGTTGATTGGGTTGTTTGTTATCAGGTTGTTAAACCATGCATGTATAATGGTGATATAAGTTGGAATCAATTAAATATTGTTTGATAGTTATGCTTTGGTAAATATTTGTAAATGTTATTTGATGGTCAGTCTATGGTTGGGTTGATTTTTTAGGTTTTATTTTCTTGAAAAAGTATGTCAAATAGATTGTAGAAAAGTCGAGTCAGATTTTATAAGTTTGGTGCAAAAAAATGTTGCAACAGGAGGTTGAAAAAGTTCATGTTGCATGACAGTTTTCATTGGATGTTGAAAAATTAGTTTGTTAACAGTTAATTTTGGTTTTAGTTTGATCCTGGAGGGTGTATGTGCCCCTTGAAGCAACTCAGTTGAGTGATTGTTTTCCTCCTGAGTTTTCCAAGGTGAGGCTCTGCATCACCATCTATCACAATTAGGATGGGCATGCGGCAGGAATGTTATGGAATCGATGGTTAGTCATCGCAATTGTGATGACGTGCTTTATTAATTAAAAAAATTGATAGTAAACATTGAATAGCTATGTTGCAATCATAGGTTAATATTGTCATGCAATCATAGGTTAATACAACTTTCTTTTATACCATATCTTCATAATAATTCCTTGAGTTGGCCTTGAGGCTTTCCCAATTAATTAAAATAAGGTAATTAATTAATTCACAATTACAACAACATTATCGGCTCATAGTCTATACAAAAATTTACACATGTGAAACCACATCTTGCACATATGCTGGCATCACCACATGATCATCATTTATCGCTATTATCTATGCATTACCTTCATCACATCTCAAATAAAAGATAGTGATATATCATCAAAACACAGTTTTCTAATGCTCTTTTTTTGCATTGCTTCTAGTAAAACAAGTGTAACTTCCGTACAACATCAAATAAAACTTAGTCCTTTTAACCACATCATCAAGACAACCTCAAGAACATTTCCTCCATTGCACATCATCCAAAAATTCCTTGACTTCTATACATATTAAGATTACTAACTACTATTGCTCTAGTCTTAATAGAATTATTTCTATGTTGACATCAATGATAAATACAGTCATGAATGCAACTTATCAATACTCTTCAATGCTTAGGATACTCCCCTAATGTACTATCATCAATATCCATGCTAAAAATCTCCCCCTTTGGTATTGATGGCAACATAGATTAAAAATATCTAAGTTCCAAGAATACCAAACTATACTCTATTGTTGTCATCTTCTCAAATCCTCTTCATCAATTTGACATCTTTTAGAACACTGTATTGTTCTTCTTCTTCTTTTAGGATCGATGGGATGTCCCCTTTTAGAACATTCCTTGTTTTCCTTAAAATTTATATTACAAACTTCATAAAATCCCTTTCCTATCCCTTTTCCCTATGCTAATACTTCTCTTATATACAATATCAAGGGAAAAGATTTGTCTTTTCATATATTATATAATAATAATATAAGGTTATTATTTTATATAATATTATTAATATTAATTTATCACATATACTTCAATTTTTAAATATTAAAGAGTATGTAATAACTCATAAATTATATGCTTAATATATATAATATCAATTACTATTTTATTATTGTATAGTAAAATAGTTGTTATATATTATGCTATTATTATTTCAATGTGTATATGCCTATTATTATATATAAAATATATTATAATTAGCCTTAATATTATATATATTAGATTTAAATATATCCAAATGATTAATATTATTTGTCTTATTTATTATAAATAATATTTATATTATAAAATAGAAGATAATAATATTATTTTAATAATCTAGTATTGATAATTAATCCTCATTTTCTATTAAAACCTATTCTGAAATTGGGAACATCACAATTGGTAGTAGTTGTTCATAGTAAACAACTTACAATACTTTATGTTTGTATATGTGCACTTACACTTCCTTCTATGCACTTATCTATTCTTCTGTGCACTTACATGAATCTTTCTAAATCTCCCTAAAGAGATAACTCTCCCCCATTTCCATCTCAACAGTTGCTTCTCTTCTCATTACTTATGTGCATTCTCTCAATATGTTTTTCATGTACACTCTCTCCCCCGTTGACATCAATGTCAAAGGTGTCAATTTATGTACCAATTGCTAATTAGTTTCTCAAAACATCAACCAACTCAAGTGTCCAAAGACACTTTTCAATATCAAATACCCAGAGTCCTCTATGACTCAGTACATTTCAGATACTCCCCCATATAGGAAGCATCAGTATTCATTCTAGTCTAACCATAGTGCTATGTACCATTGGATTGATGCACTTCTTGCATCAACTATTCTGAAGTAGGGTGCATAACCCCTACCATACCTCTCAGGTACTCAAAAGTATCTTTAGGGAAAGGCTTCATTAAGATATCTGCAATTTGATCTTTAGTACTTACATACTCTAGCCTTATTTCCTTTTCAGCTACCTTCTCTCTCAAAACATGATAGTTTATGGATATGTGCTTTGTCTTAGAATACAATTCTAGATTCTTAGATATAATTACTATACTTGTGTTATCATGGTGAATAATAACAGGTTTTGTAAAGTCAATTCCAATATCCTTCAACATTTGTTTCATCCACACAACTTGATTATAGTTATTTGCTACTGCAACATACTCTGCCTTAGTTGTACTCTAAGATATACAGTATTATTTCTTGTTCAACCAAGAAACCAATCTTCCTCCAAGAAAGAGTGCTCCACCACTAGTGCTCTTTCTGTCATCTATATTGCCTACCCAATCTGCATTAGTATATGTGTACAGGATGAAATCACTTGATCTACCATACCAAATTCTATAATCAAATGTACCTTTCAAATATTTGAATATCCTTCTTACTATTGCATAATTATACTCTTTAGGATCAGCCTGAAGTCTTGCTACAATACCAATTTCATTTTCTATATTTGGTCTAGTGTGAGTCTAATATTGCAATCCTCCAATCATAGATCTGTATGTCTTCTACTCAATTGTAGGTGTCTCATCTTTACTAAATAACTTGTGACCAGTTTTCATGGGTGTACCAATAGGTTTGCAACTTTCCAAACCAAATCTTTTCAACAAGTCTTTCAGATATTTAGTTTGTGAGATAAATATCCCATCCTTTTTCTACGCAATCTGCAATCCTAGGAAAAAATTTAGTTCTCCTTCCATGCTTATTTCAAATTCATTTTTCATCTCTTTAGCAAACTTCTCACTTTCTTCATCATTTCCTCCAAATATTATGTCATCCATAAATATAACAATGATAAATGGACCATCATCAATTTTTCTCAAATAAAAATTACCATCTGTTGTACCTTTGATAAATCCAAGCTTTGATAAATACCTGTCCAACCTTGCATACCAGTTTATATGTGCTTATTTTAGACCATACAGTGCTTTCTTTAATCTATAGACAAAATAGTTATCTTCTATCAGAGGGAATCCATCAGATTGCTCAATGTAGACTTCTTCTTCAAGTTCTTCATTAAGAAAAGTTGACTTGACATCCATCTAATAAACCTTGAAATTCTCACTTATTGCATAAGCCAGGAACATCCTTACTACTTCCATTCTTGCCACCAATGCATAGGTTTCTTCATAATCTATGCCTTCTTACTATGAGTATCCTTTGCAAAGAAGTCTTGCCTTATTTATCACAACTTTTCCTTGCTCATTCATCTTATTTTTGAATACCCATTGGTTCCTATCACATTCTGGTCTTTAGGTCTACGAACTAATTCCCATGTCTCATTCTTCATAATATTATCAAATTTTATATGAAAAAACCTTCTACATCATAACCAACTGATATCAACCTTTGCAACCAAACATGTTATTTCAATAAGATTCAACTAATGAATTACCTCTGGATATAGTTCTAGTACCAATCAGCTTACCATCTTTGTCTTTGATAATGCAAGTTTTCTCTGTGAGTTGTAATAGATATCCTTTGTCTACCAATTGTCCAACAACTAAAAAATTATGTTTCAAGCTATCAACAAAGTAAACTTCATTAGTGTTAGTTTTACCATCAAGAATAATAGATCCAATCCCTATAATATGATAGGTTGCATTATTACCAACTCTAGCAATACCTCCATCATGATTTTTGAACTTAAAAGATTTGTTTATGTCACCAGTTGTGTGATGTAAACATCCACTATCAATTATCTAATCTAATTTCTTCCCAACTTGGATAACTAGAGCTCTCTCTTCTCTAATTTCTCCATCAAGGTTATTTTCCTTAATTCCCACAAATCCTAATTCATCATCACTTTCACTCTAATCTTTTCCATCAGATTCTTCATCCTCATTAGCATATAAACAATTTCTATCCTTATCTATTCTAGGCTTATATTTTCTTGTAAAAAAATTCTCTCTTTTAGGATATTTAGATGCATAATGACCATATTCATCACAAGTCCAACATTTAAATATTTTCTTACCATCTTTCTCTCTTCTTACCAGAAGCAATCTACTACTACTAGAAATATCTCCTCTTGCACTTGTACTTCTTAACAAATTAGGTAAAATTTTCATAGCACTAAAATCTATCTCAACTCTAGCTAATTCTCTAGACTATCTCATTTCTATTTCTACATATTCTAATCTTCCAAGAAAATTTTCCTTTGTGAAATCTTTGGTGCAAGGCATTACTTCTTGAATCGTCTGAGTTGTTTGCTTGAATGGTGGTAATAGCATTTTCAAGATTTTCCATATAACCTCATCATCTTGTTTAATTCCACCATGAGATTGAATACCTACAACAATTTTTGAAATTCTTCCTACATAATTTTTGATGGATTCATCTTCCATCATCTTAGCATCTTAAAATGTGCAAATCCAACTTTGTAATTTCATTCTTTTTCCATGTTCATCACCTTCAAAAGTAACTTGTTCCAAATTTCATGAGAAGTTTGGAATGTCTTTACCTAATTGTAGTCATTCTCCAAAAGAGCTGATAGAAGGGCATCTCTGGCTCTCATGTTGCACATGAATAGATCTCTCTATGCTTCACTACATTCTTCAAGCTTTCCTTCTTCCACAATTGTCTTCTCACTCTTTGTCAAAATCCAATAACTCGAACCCATGCACAATTGATGAGTCTTCATCTTTTCCTTCCAACTATCATTGTTGGCCCCATCGAATCTTGGACTATCTTTCTTGAACATATTCACCATTAATCTCCCAAAGCTATTAAGCCTTATCTTCAAGGACTTGATGCTCTGATATGAATTGTTAGAATATATAGTCCACTAATATAATTGAGAGGAGGGGTGAATCAGTTATACAACTATCATCATAAATATTAACCTTAAACAAACTTAACCATGTGACTAATATAAACTAAAACCACAACAAGATACTCATACAAAATTAACACCAGATATGTTAACTAGTGAAACCCTTGATCATAGGGAAAACCCTGGTGGGGATGGAACCCACAAGATGATGTACTAATAAAAATATTCCTTATTAGATGATAGACCTTTTTAGGAGTCTATTACAACATTTAATACATATGATTCCTTTCTAGGAGACTTTGAATCCCTATTAGGAGATTCCAACCCTATTAATGAGTTGTTCCGACTCTATTAATTAGGAGTTGTAGAAGACAATTGGACCCACTACCCAAACAACTTTAAGGTTAAGCTCAAAGAAACCACTATCCAAATGATCTCTATATTATTCCTTGCAAAGTAATAAAACTAAAATGTACTTCCTTCCTCTATCTCTATCCTGTCAACCAAACTTCTTCTCCTTCAGATCTTCTAAATAGATCTCATACTACACATCCAATGATCCCTTGGATCACTTACATGCATTCAGTAAGCATCCTGCTCCTTCTTGCATTGCACACTAGTACTTCACATTCCACTTGATCCTCTAAATCCAAGTCTACTTACAAACAAATAAAACAACTTTTCTTTATATTATATCTTCATAGTAATTCCTTGAGTCAGCCTTGAGGCTTTCCCAATTAATTAAAATAAGATAATTAATTAATTCTTAATTACAACAACACTGTCAGCTCATAATCTATACAAAACATTACACATGTGAAACCACATCTTCTACATAGGCTGGCATCATCACATGATCTTCCTCTATCACTATTATCTATGCATTACCTTCATCACATCTTAGATGAAAGATAGTGATAGATCATCAGAACTATATTTTCCAATGCTCTGCTTTTGCACTACTTCTAGTAAAACAAGTGTAAGTTTTGTACAACATTGAATTATACTTAGTCCTTTTAACCACATCATCAGGATAACCTTGGGAATATTTCCTCCACTGTGCATCATCTAAAAGTTCCTCAACTTTTGTGCCTTGTAAGATTATTGATTGTTATTCTTCCAGTCTTAATAGAATTACTGCTATGTTGACATCAATGACAAATGTAGTCATGAATGCAACATATTAATACTCTTCAATGCTTAGGATACTCCCCCAATGTAACATCATCAACATTCATGCTAACAAGTTAGTATTTAACTTCACTTAGTTTTGAGAATACTTTATTATTCTCTACTACATAGGGCCAACCATGTGAAGGTGGAAGATCATTTCGCCACACCCCCCCCTCCCCCACCTAACATCTAAATTCTCCATTAAGATCAAAAATATTTAAGAAAGGATCAATCTTTAAAGTACTAACAAAGGTTCCAAACCTTAAAAAGTGACATCATTTTCCAATCTTCTGGTGCATGTCATTTCTCCATCGCATCCAAAATAAGATTATGCCACTTTGAATAGAGAATGCACGTGTAGTTGTGTTCAAATGCATGGACAACAAGCGGAGATGATAAAACACAACATGATTACATTTATTTAATAGATCTATTAAGTTTTTAGAATTATAGACCATCATAATGAACAATGTTCATGATGGTCTATAACTTAAAATACCTAATTAAATACCTCTAACAAAAATGCAAACTTATTATTTTTTTACCTTTTCCTGATGTCGTATGCATATGAATTGACATTTCATATTGAACTATGGTGTCCTACATTTCCTAAAACCAAGAGGTTTGCACAATTTGTTGTCATACAATCATAAGTTATTGTTAAGCTTCACTTGGTTTCAAGAATAGTTTAATATTCTCTACTAATCATGGCCAACCACAACCATGTGAAGGTGGAATCTCATTTACCACCCCCCCCCCCCCCCCCCCCCCCCCGCCCTCACCCAACATCTAAATTCCCTATTAACATCTAAAATATTTAAGAAATTATCAATCTTTAAAGTACTTGGAATATCCTCATCACCTCCTACTACTCTCAGGGGAAGTTCATCTTCATTGCTCACAAGCAATTCATCACATGAGTACATCTAGGAATGTCTTCATTGCCTCCTACATAAAATGACTCCAATATTAGAAAATGACCCCAAAGAAATAATAGTTCAAGTGAAATAAACACATGAAAAATTGAGAGAGAAAAATAGGAATCTACTTACCGATAGGTGTTGCCATCGCATATGTGGCCATGTTACATGTTGAGTGATTTTTATTATTTTTCTGTTGTGCCAAGATCTCTCTATTTATAAACATACATAGGGCATGTGCAAGATCATGGTCAACTAAACTATGGCCTTAAGTGGCAGTAAAAAACAAGAAAATTAGGGCTATGTCAACTTGACACATAATTTTAAAGTTGTTCTGGACTTTATATCAAAAATTTGTAAGAAAATAATCTGTAAAAAATTGAATCTAGTTTCTAAACTACTAGGCCTTATCTGGAGAAAATAATATTTGATTGGTCAAAAGTTTAGATTTTAATATAGTAATACAAAAATTTCAAGGCAAAAAGAAAAAGTAGGTGTATGTCTGACCACCTTAATCAAAATCAAATGATAATATTTTTTAATATAATTATAGATATAAAAAGTAGACTCATGCTCAGATGTGACACATATTTTTGAGAATTTTCATTCCAAGTAAATAATTAATTATGAATTTTCTACTATATTATTTTTAGGATTAAAAACTCCTATGTCTGACCATCTTAACTAGTTCAAAAAAATTAAAAATTAAATTCTTCTTCTTTTTTCTTATACTAGTTGAAGCATAGAATGTGACACATCTTTTGGATTTCACAAATCTTATATGGTTTGAAAGTTATACCTATTTTTCAATCAGTATGTCAATCAGCACTTTGTAGCTAATTCCATTAGAAAATAAGTAATAATTATTTACTTAACTCATAATTTGATAGACATTATATCAATGGAAAGCTGAGAACATTCTCAAGAAACTCTTTTCATTTTATCAAATTTGCATGAAAAAAAGTTGTCAGCTACATTACCGAAGTTAGAAACACACAATGACAAGCCAAAAATACATTTTTGGGATTTTTTGGCCCTGACTGTGGAGGGTTGGCATCTAAAGAAAAACCAAGCCTAATCGGGTACTCATTCCCAAATTGAGTGTCCGTTCTCAAATCGAATACCCATTCTCAAATTGGATACCCATTTTTTTTGTTTTTTTCAAATTAATTTTTGTTTCAATTTTTTTTCAAATTCTTTA
Organism: Cupressus sempervirens; assembly: GCA_028749045.1. Lineage (NCBI taxonomy): Eukaryota > Viridiplantae > Streptophyta > Pinopsida > Cupressales > Cupressaceae > Cupressus > Cupressus sempervirens. The sequence goes on from CM053787.1 coordinate 196,634,263, forward strand.
ATAATAGTATGACCCCTTTTTAGGATACTTAATATTTTTTTTAAAGGCTTTGGGACCCTTAACCATACATATAATTATTCCAAAGGATAAAAAGGGGTCATAGGGTACCCTTTGACACTCTAACCTATTCAATCACAATATGTGTGATTATGGTTCCTAGGACCGCTAACCACATAATTGATGTGTTCTCATGATTCAAAATGGCCTTAGAATACCCAATGACCCTTTTTGACCCATTCAATGTGTAAGAATTTGGTATAGCTCTGATACCATGTAAGCATTTGCCTAAGGCAATAATTCAATGCCAAGATCAAGAAGGTCAAGAGATAGCACAAGAGAGACAAGATATGATCAAATGAGAATGGATATCAGATGATTGGATATTAGATAATTGGATGTATGCATTATAGAAATGCCTAGTATATAAAGGCAACTAATATGACTAGGAGTCAGCAAAGAGATAAGCATAACAACCAAGCACATATCCACCAAGAGTGGATTATCCTCCATTGTGCATGAATGTACATGCAACAATGAGAGGATAAAATGCAAAGGTGTATCTCATAAAGAGATATAGTAGACAACATGTGCTTGATTGGAGTACAAACAACTATGTTGTCTACATGAGCACTCATGTTCCTAAAGAAAAAAGAGAATCCAATGCCTACAAACAACATTTTTCCCTTTAGGAAGGAGATACACAAAAGTAGGAAGAGAAACAAAGAAGTCCCCCCTCAATATAGAATTTGCACCCATGAAATATGCTCTTGGATCAATGTAGAAGTTTCATCATGAAAATTGAATGATATTTATCCATTGAGGAAGAAATGGTGGCATGGGTGTACAAAAGAATCCTGCCCATTCAATAGGAAGAACTCTCATAATGTAATTTGTCTCAAGAAACTACATAGGAATCTACAACACATGAGTATGATCAACCATGCAATCTAACATCTCAAGTGAATTTTGAGATTCATATAAAACAATGTCCAAAGACTCAAATGTCTTCTCTAAAGTGAAAGGGACCTCTTACAAATGTTGTAAGAAAGTATTTGCAATTATGTCAAACATGAAAGAAAGATCAAGTGGAGAATCATGAAGGTTAGAGTGTTCCCTCACAACAACTAAAGAAGGATCATCCTCAATAAAGAGAAGATGTATATCATTAATACTATCTCCAATATCCTTAATGTAGGATTCCACTCTGTCAAGAAGTCATCCCAAGAAACTGAGTTTAGAAGACAATGAATATCTTGCTACAATGAATCATGTGAATCCATGATTGTGTGAATACAAGCATCATCAAGAGAAACAATAGATGCAATATCAATCAGAGAATTAGTAGCTGCAATTGAAGTTAAAAGATCTTTTGGGAATGGAGGAACATGTGGATCTCCATCCATCTCCCAGAGATAGATCCAAATATCATAAAAATTAGTTGACTTCATGTAATCAAGTGAATCCATAACCTCCATATCCATATGTAGAAAGAGTGCACAATAAATGATTGTAACAATATCACCATTGTATGAAAGTCCTTTCTTATATGGAAATGCATTATTCTCACTAAGATAAGTGAGAACTGTATGCCTAAAATGTAAGCACACTTCTATGAGTCATTATATCCAAGATTAATCAAAAATGAGCTCTCAAATGGTGACTCGGAGCTCTCTATTCATGGAGTGCAAGGTTTTGTAATGGAGGCCCTCAGCTTGACCTAGTTTGTGCCCATGCAAGTACACCATGAAATAAGAGATTCAAGGATCCAAAAATATACATGCAAATGAAAATGAAAACTAATCTATATGATGACAACGCCAAACAATACAAGAAAGAAAATGTAATAACAATGCAATACTAATCTATGAAAATAAATATGACTTTAAGATAATAGGCAAATGCAAGGATGGAACCTCATGATAGAAGCCATAGATGCAAGAGAGAATAAGATAAGAAGATAGAAGTTCTCCACAAAAAGCTTTGATGCTCAAACTCCTTCAAAAATCGCTCTCCAAACCTACAGCATGACAATAGCACAATAATGTATGTATTGTGGATATATCATGGATGAATTGTGGATGAATTGTGGATGTCTAAAATGAGGAGAGGGATCTCCCTTATAAAGAAAAATATGGAGGTGAGAGGCTTCTCACAACCAATATGGGATAATAGAGTGTGACCCATGTGAGACAAAATTCAAACAATGAGAAAAGAGGAGTGTTTGAGAAGAAAGTGGAAAGCGGAAAAAGAGGACTCCCACTTAGAGATACGTGCATTTAAGTGTACAGAAAATTTTAAAAAGATTTATTTTATTTTTTATTTTATTTTATTTCCTTTTTCAAGTGGGTTTAATTTATTTAATTAAAAACGAGAAAATTCTTTTAATCAAATAGGAAATATTTAATTAAATTAAAAGAGGGGTTTTCTCTTAATTAATTAAATGTGGATGAATTTAATTAAAAGAGAGATTTTCTTTTGATTAAATGGGGACTTATTTTATTTAATTAAAAGGGAGATTTTCTTTTAATTAAATAAAACTTAGGATAAAATGATCAACCTTAGAAAAATAAATAATCAAATTTGATTAAGAAAATTGATTTGAATTGATTTAATAAAATATTACAAACCATTGATTCAAGAAATTTGATAAATTGATAAATTGAATAATGGGGGCCCATAGTCTAGGTGACCATTTTAGGGTGCATACATTTGCCCCTCTTTAACTAATGTGTGATTGATTTGGGAACACATGTAGTCAAAGAAAGAAATTGAAGTGTGAGATCGATTTGGAATCACAAAAAAAAATAGATGTGTGGTCAATTCAGGAACACATCAGGACAAAGAATACAAATAAATTTTTAAAAAATTGAAGATAAAATTGATAAAACTGAATTAAGGATTGAAGTTGATAGGTATTGCCCCCTCATGATCAAAATCAAAATGAGATAGAGGAGAAACAACAAATTGATCAAATTGATCAAATCAAACAAAAGATAAAGTTCTTGATGTAAGATGAAAGATATAAGAATCACAGAACCAAGGTAGATCATCAAGCGTGAAATGTTATGCCTGAAAGGTGATTTAGAGGAAAAGAAGTGGGGAAAAAGAAAATGGAAGATAGAAGTTTGGAAGATATGGAAATAAATAGAAATAAGAAAAGAAAATACCCCAAAATCAATCAACTATTTAAGATAGAAATTTCGATTGAGATCATGAAACAAGATAAGGGAATGAAGATCAAAATGTGACCATAGTTGATTAAAACTCTACAAGAAAGATGAAGGAAAAACCCTCTCAAACTTATAATGTAGCCTAAAAATGCAAACTAACATGAACTCTAATAATGCAAGCTACATCAAAATGCAATGGTGTACTTGCAAAAGAGCAACTATAACATAGGATTTTGTGTTTATCATTCATTAGAGAATGTAAAAGAACTTATTTTCATCATTGGGCCATTATTAACAGACATCAAAAAATCACGCAATCATCACTAGTTACAAACGCAACTATGAAGATATGAAAGTGATTTATATCATATTAGAATGTGAAAAGATTCTAACATAAGAATTAAATACATCAAGATCAAGATGACTTAAATATTAGCTTACCCAATTTAATGTAGCAAAACCATGCTCACATCAAGGCATAGATGCCAAGATGACCAAAAGAATGGTTGTGCAAAAACAGTCAAGGATGATGCCTCAAATCTCCTAAGTGTTTCAAGGGGACAACAAGAGACACTCTAGAGTTTCAAGACCACTCCCACAAGCATAAAATAAATAAATAAAAACATGCCCCATGCCCCAAGTCCTCTAGCTATGCATCTCAGAGAGACTTATCAAACAAGGACACACAACAAAAATAAATAACAGTCAACACACAAAGAAAATATCATGATATAAGTCCAACATTAAGTTTTGTGTTTAAAAATTTAAGTGTGTTAACTGATACTGAGTTTTGAGGATAAGGATCAAATGCTTGCAAGAAGGGAAGATCACATGACAAAACTAGGTAAGACCAAACCGATAAGCGTTGAAAAACACTCGATGTCAACGGTTGTATTAAAAAATATAGTTGGGGTGGTGTTGAAAAACATTGTTTGCAAGGTGTCCTAAAGACTAATGCATCCAAGAGACCAAAGCTAACATAGTTATGCCCCCTAGACAAAGACCAATTCCAAACCAAGGCAACAAGGACAAGGCATGATGGAGAAAGGCTAAGTGTCAAGGACATGCGCTAAGAAATAGGGATGCAAAAGCCTCAAGTAGCACCCATTTCCAGGTTTTCACCACTTGGAATTTTTTATTTTTTTTTTTTTTTTTGAATTTTTTAGGACTTTTTATAATTTTTTTGTATTTTTTGCTACTAAGGCGCCTGTTTCTAGGTTTTCACCAAGGCACTTTTTCTTTTCTTTTTTTGAATTTTTGAATTTTTTGATTTTTTTGTATTTTTGGAATATATAATTATTTTTGAGATACATCAAAGCACTTATTACTAAGATGATCATTTTTTCAGGACATTTTCCAATTTTTATAATTTTCATAGTATATCATTTTTTTGGATTTTCGGAATATATCATTTTTTTGTATTTTTTATGAAATATATCTCTTTTTTGTGTATTTTTTTTAGGATCAATAAATATGTACAAAGATGCCCCCAGATAGAATGAGCATCACAAATAGAACTTCTTCAAGTGCAAGACATTGATAGGATCAGGGAGCTGCTCTCCCTCTGATGTAGACAGTAAATAGGCACCAGAACCAAAAGCTACTATAATAATGTAAGGTTCGAGCCAATTAGGTTCAAACTTACCCTTTTGATCTCTATTATGTTGATTCTTAGGATTTTCACGTAGAACAAGATCTCCTACCTGGAATTCTCTAGGGTGAACCTTTTTGTTGAATGCTTTTGACATGCACTTTTGATAGACCCTCATATGGTCAAATGATGTTTGTCATTTCTCATCTAGAAGTTCTAACTCTTGAAGTCTCATGGCATAGTAGTCTTCATCTATAACTAGACCTTTGAGAGTAACTCTGAGTGAAGGAATCTCAACCTCTAAGGGTAACACTACTTCAGCACCATATGTAAGGGCAAAAGGAGTAGCCCCAGTAGGAGTATGAATACTCATTCTATAGGCCCACAAAGTTGGATTTATTTGTAGGTTCCAATCCCTACCATTCTTATGAACTATTCTATGCAAGATTTTAAGAATGGTTTTGTTTGATGCTTCTGCTTGACCATTTCCTTGTGGGAAATAAATAGCGGACCAATGTTGTTTTATGTTGAACTTCTTACAAAGTTGCTTAAGGTCCTTATTTTTGAACTACCCTCTGTTGTCAGTGATAATCTCAGAAGGCACTCCATATCTACAAATAATATGATTCAAAATAAATAGAGAAACTATCTTGCCCGAGGCAACAGAAAGTGGGATAGCTTCTACCCATTTAGTGAAATAATTAGTGGCAATGATAATAAACTTGTGTCCACATGATGAGTTGGGATGAATCTGCCCAACAAGATCAAAGGCCCAGTACTGAAATGGCCAATGAGAAATAGAAGGAATGAGCTCCCTGCCTGGAGCATGTATCAGGTTACCACGTTTTTGACACTTTTCACATGACTTTGCAAAAGCTACTATATCGGTTTGCATTGTGGGCCAATAGTACCTTTCCCTAAGCAATCTTCGAGCCATGGAAAGACCATTAGAATGTCCCCCATAGACACCTTCATGGATATCAACTAACACTTGATCAGATTCTTCTTTTTCTAAGCATTTAAGAAGTGTTCCATCTAGACCCTTCCTGTAAAAATCACCAAAGATAAGGGAATGGCGAGAGGCATTTCGAATAAGGTTTCTACATTCAAATCAGTTAAATGTTTCAAGTATGATTCCATCACAAAGGTATGTGTAAATGGCACTATAACGGGATGACTCACAACCAAAAAGGGTACAAATAACATGACTTTCTTGGGAATCATAGATAGGATGATGTAACTCTTCGACCGAGAATTCAAATCTTGATTCATGTTGCTCTAATTGAAGAAGTGAAGCAAGTGTAGCCATAGCATCAGCTACCTTATTTTCTACTCAAGGGATTTGTCTAAATGAGATGAAAGTGAAGTAGAGTCTCAAGGAATCAACCATTTTCTTGTAAGGTACCAATTTTTCATTTTTTGTTAGACAATCATCATTGACTTGGTTGATTATCAGTTGTGAATCTCCATAGATGTGTAACTCTATAATTCTCCATTCTATGGCCATCTTAAGTCCATTTGTTAAAGCTTCATATTCAGCAATGTTGTTTGTACATGGAAATAATAACTTGTAAGATTTAGGAATTGTGTACCCATGAGGAGAAACAAACAACACACTAGCTCCTGAACCACTTTGCATAAAGGACCCATCAAAGAACATCTCCCATGTTCTTTTAGTCATATGCATGAGGTGTTTATCTGGGAAATCAACTTGAATAGGTGCATCATCTTGTAGTGGGAAATCAGCCAATTGATCTGCTATGGCTTGTCCTTTGATTTCTTTACGCTCAATGTACTCTATGTCAAACTCTAAAAGGATCATCATCCATTTAGCAAGTCTACCTATGAGGGCAGCCTTAAATAGTAAGTACTTGAGTGGATCTATTTTTGCTATGAGGTGTATAGGGTGCACAAGCATATAATGTTGCAACTTTTGGGAAGAAAACACAACTATGAGGCAAGCTTTCTTAATACTAGTGTAATTAACCTCATATGAAACCAGAGTATGGCTAATGTAATATATTGCTCTTTCTTTCCCATGTTCATCAAGTTGAGCTCATAATGCCCCCAAGGCAGATTCTGTTGTTGAAATGTATAGGATAAGTGGTTTCCCTGGGATAGGAGGCATTAAAATAGGAGGATTTGCCAAGTATTTCTTGATTTGATCCATGTTCCTTTGACATTCATCATTCCATATACATTTGACTCCTTTATGTAAGTTCCTATTGAAAGGTTGAGCTCTATCTACCAACTGTGAAATAAAAATCCTTATAGATTGAAGACGTCCTTGAAGACTCCTCATTTGACTAATGTTTTTAGGAGGTGGCATATCCATAATTGCTTGAACATTTTCAAGGTCCACCTCTATCCCTTTTTCTAAAATAATAAATCCTAGGAATTTGCCAAAGATGACTCCAAATGCACACTTTTTGGGATTTAACCTTAGTTGAAATTGTTCCATACAATCTAGAATGACATCTAAATCATCTAAGTGTGTATCTCTTTTCTTAGACTTGGCTAAGGTGTCATCCACATAATATTCCATGTTTTTATGCATCATATCATGAAAAGTAGTTGTCATAGCTCGTTGATAGGTAGCTCCTGCATTTTTTAACACAAAAGGCATAATGTTCCAACAATAGGTACCCCATGCACAAGTAAATATAGTCTTTTCTTGGTCTTCAGGAGCTATCTTAATCTGATTATATCCAGAAAAACCATCCATTAAGGAATAAATCTCATAACCTGTAGTCGTATCCACTATCATGTCTATATTAGGAAGTGGAAAATCATCCTTTGGGCATGCTTTATTAACATCTCTAAAATCTGTGCAAACTCAAATGGTTTTTTCTTGTTTTGAAACTAGTACAATGTTTGATATCCATTTGGCATAGTCAATAGCTCTTATAAATTTTGCACCAAGGAGTTTCTCTAATTCTACCTTGACTAAGAGAGCTATGTGAGGATGCATTTTTCTCAATTTTTGCTTAACTGGTTTAACACCTAGAGCTATGGATAAGTGATGCATAATAAGATTAGTGTCCAACCTTGGCATATCTGAATAAGTCCATGCAAAATTAATCTTCTTTTCTTGTAATAACTTAGTATAAGCTTCTTTTTCTTGTGATGACAATGACTGATCCAAATGTACCATTTGTGGAGCTTCATCTGTACCCAAATTGACTACTTGTGTTGGTTCAATAACCACTGAAGATCTATCTTGAAAATAACTAGGAATATGATCAAGTACCTCATCCTTGGGCACCTCAGAGAGGTTTTCACCCTTGGATATGTCCTTTCTTTTTACTTTTTTTGGTTCTGACACCACCACATAGTGGTTTTCACCATCAGAACTCCTTTTTTTTCTTTTCTTTTCTTTTCTCTTTATTTTGTAACCAAAGTACTTGATATCAAGCTCTATCATACTGGTAGCTGGTTCACTAGTGGGAAAGACTATAGGTTCAATGGAATTCAAATAACAGGCTATTTCATAGTCATTTTGAAATGTTAAGAGCTCAGGTTCTTGATTGCATTGGGACCAATCAATTAGGTCAGGATAAACAAGAGGTAAATCAATGACAGGTTCAAGGTTGTGAATATGAATGATATCTCTAGTGACTGTAGATTCAAAATCTATCAACTTCCTAAACCACCTAAATCAAGATTCTTCCTCACTATTGAAGGATCATCCACTTAGGCAACATGCAAGTCCAAATCCTCTAGTCCTACATGTGACTCATTGACTAACTCGGGTTGAGAACTATATGTATGAACCACATCAACATCCATATCAACTGTGGAAGATTCTGAGAAAGAGTCCCATTCATACTCATTAGAATCTATTTCTAAGTCTCAACTAGGATGCTTACACCATGAATGCTTAGGATTTCTGGATGTGGAAGCTTTAATATCATCAAGAGTCACACTCTCTTGTTTTGAATTGGCAACTGTCTCATGAGATACTAGATTATCTAAATATCCCCAAAGGATATTTGTAGAAGGGACCCAATCTTCACACATACCTTGTTGATTTACCAAATTAGGTATGTACTCTTCTTCTTCTTCACTATCTAAATTATCAAGGATAGGAGCAATATTATTGTGGTTTGCATATCCTAGGCCAACTAGCTACTTAGACTTGCATCCAAAAAGACCATGATCAAGGGGTTTAGCTCTAGCATCCAACCTATTACTAAGAGGGCCATGTCTAGGATAACCCATCTTCTTGACAAAAGCATACCCTCATCCATAAGCTCGAGGAGAGGGAGCGAAGTTCTTATTATGCATATACTTCTCTTCTCTATAAATCCAATCTCTAACAACCACATTTTCCTTCTCATCTTAAATATTTACTGATGACTGTACAAATGTGTCAAATAATGTCATAGCTAAAGAGTAAGGTTTCATCTCTTGTGAAGGTTTACCATAAGACCCAATTAAAACTGGTAATTTCGTGATGGTTTTGAGTTGATATCCCCCCATGCCAAGGTTTATGGATTTGAACTTGTCTTTCCAATCAGCTAAAACTGCATTATAATCATTTGCTTCTCTATTGAGGGGAACATGAGTATTTTTTGAAATTGAGTTAATGGACAAAGTGTTATCCCCAAGAATACAAATCTCTATTCCATTGTATGGAAACTTAACACACTAATGATAGGTAGATGGTACTGCTTGCATATCATGAATCCATGGTCTACCAAGTAAAATGTTGTATGCAAGGGTTCCAGCGTCAACTATTTGGAATAAAACATCTTTTTTAGTAGGACCAATCCTAACAGGAAGGATGGCCAACCCCTTGGAACTTCTCTCTGCCTCATCATTGGCTTTGATAGTAATCTTTCTTCTGGTATCAATAACATGTTTAGAATAACCTAATGTCTTTAAAAGAATCAAAGAACAAATATTAAGCCCAGTACTGCCATCTATCAACACACGCCTAACATGGGTCCTATGGATCATGACCTCAATATGAAGAGCAAAGTTGTGTGGATGGCTCAAAGATTTATCATCTTCCTTTGAAAAGGAAAGGTAATGACGGCCAGCAATATGATTAACCATGTTCTAGAATTGATCAACGTCTAAATTATTAGGTACATTTTCCATGCGCAAAGCATCCTCAAGGACTTGTTTGTGTCTCAGAGACAACTCTAAAAGCTCAAAGATTGAAATCTAAGTGGGGGTTCTTTGCAATTGATCAACAAGATTATAATTTGACTTAGGATTAACCATTGGTTTTGAAGGAATATTCTTGGATTGCACTTGTTTTGGCTTACTTGTTTGACTTGAGCTAGGTCCTCTAATGACAAGGGGACCTTGAGATGACTCTCTAGATTGAGCACCCTTTAGCACCAAAATAGGCTTTTCACTAAGGATAGGAGAGCTCAAATTTAAATCATAACCATTGGGATCTTTATCTTCCATCATGTTGACACTTTCTTCTACAACCTCAAGCATATTGACAACATTTTTTACATTTGCATAAGTGTAATTGATTAAAGCCTTTCCATTCTTAGGTTGGGAAGCTTCCCCTTTCTCATACTTGTGCAAAGGCTCTTTAAATGTTGTGTGATCAGCATTGGTATTTAATCCATCTATTTCAAGTTTTCCATTCTCAATAAGATCTTGAATAATATGCTTAAATCTCCCACAATTCTCAATATTGTGTCCAATGCCATTGTGAAGTTTGCAATAGGCCTTCTCGTTCCACCACCATGGCTTAATTTCCGGTATGTGGAACTTTGTGGCATCATAAGGGTGCACAAGATTGCGAGCAAGGAACTTCATGAATATCTCTTCATATGACTCACGCAATTGTGTAAAGTTACATTTCTCTCCTTTAGGCCTTTCTTAATATATTGGCTTGTTACTTCGTTGGTTAACACTAGCCAAATGGAGAACATATTGGTCTTTAGGTTTTGAGGAATCCACAACTCCATCATTAACCACTTGTTTGTTCTTATTCCAATATGTGTTCTTTCCTTTATCCTTGTTGTTTTTATTTGACCATTGTTGTTGTTGTTTCCATTTTTTGTCAAAATACCTTGCTCTCTCAAAACATCCTCAATTCTAAATGCAACTTCAACCATGGTATCAAAGGATTCAAAAACCATCTTCTTAACTTCATCTCAAGAACCATGTTACTAATGAGGATTTCAATCTTTTCTTTCTCAGGAACAGTCCTAGAATAATGAGAGCATTGTCATCTCCATCTTTGCAATAAAGTAACAAAGGATTCTCCTTGATTTTTCTTTGTGTGACATAAGTCCAATAGTGAGATAGATCATGAAAGATTGTAAGAAAAGTGTTGGACAAATCTTTGAATTAACTCAGGGAACATCTTAATAGGAGGGATTATATTTGTAAACCATTCCATGGCTTGACCCTTAAGACTTCTTGGAAATAATCTCATAAGATATGAGTCTTCATGATGAAACTCAAAACTCATAGTATAGAACTGATGCACATGATCATTTAGATCCCCGTTTCCATCATATTTTTCATATTGGGGGATCTCAACTTTTCTAGGAAAATCTTTCATGTCAACACTCTTATCAAAAGGATTAGGACAAATTGAATCAAGTGAAAAATAACTCTTGGGTGTTGATATTTTCTTCATTTGTTTCTTCAATTGGTCAATTTCTTCTTTCATAGAAGGATCATGCTTTTGAATCTTTTTGTCCACATCAAAGTTGTAGGGGACTTTAGCACACTTGTTGATTAAACGTTGAAAGCATGCATCTCTATTTTGGTCCATATATGCTTCCATACATTGCTGAAAATGTGGATCTGGTTGCATAGCCATGAAATGATAAGAATTATAGTCAAAGTTTGAGCTACCACCTCCAGATCATGAACTGTGATGAGCTTCTTGTGAAGCTTGTCTTGAAACTCTAGGAGGTGTTGGTTTCCTTTAATAATCATGTCTTGAAGCTTGCCTTCCTCTAGGGCTAGGAGATTGTGAAGATGTTCTTGAGTATCTTGCACGTTTTGGAGTCTTAGGAGGGATGGATGGAGGAGAGTTGTTTCCACCACCAATGTGCACATTGTTGAATTGGTTTTCAAGTTGTGGAGTCCTGAAAAAGTTTTATGCTTCTTGATGGGATTTCCTTTCCATCTCAATAATAACTTCCCTTTCTTCCTCTAGGCATTTAAATTGTTCTTCCTTCTTAGCTTGTTCTTCTAGAAGGGCTTTTCTTTCATGCTCAATCGCTTTGAGTCTTCCACTCGCATAACCTAAAGGTGTCATGAGCGGTGTACATGGTCTTGATTGTCTAAATTGGTTACCAGTAAATGTTGCATTCATGTGAGTGCTAGAAGGCTCACTAATTTTATCATCATGTCGGACTTCCTATTCTTGATAGCCATAATGTTTATTTTTCTCATCCCTTTGATGTGCATCCAAATACCTATCCTCAATAAGGGGTGAGGTTGGTCTACTTCCACGAGTTGGATCACCATTCAAAAGGTCAACATAATACTCACTACTTTGATTCTTCTTGTTTGCAGCTCTTGTAAAACTCATATCTATATCTAAATGAGGTGATGCTAAGGTTGTACTCAACTCAATAAGATCACCACTAGGGTCAAACAAAGCTTTTGGAATACCCTCAGGTGATTGAACAGACACAGTTTCTTTTCCCTTACATCTTTGACAAGTTTGAACTAAAGGTAATTGTTAAAAGACAATTTGAGGTTTCTTTCCTTGATCTACTTGATATCTTGTTGTAATCGGCATGAAAGAAAAAGCACTAGTTGATTAGGATAACCCTAAGAAGCATTGATACTGAACTAGGGTAGTAAAAGCACTCACTTGTCTAAGAAAGAGATGATAAGATAAAATATTACAATAGGTGTAAACCAACACTGCCACAGAGGTGCCCACAACTTTGGGTGAAAACCCTAGCACATATAAACCAAGAGGATGATCTACCCAAATTATAAATAATTAAAATTTAATTTGATGAAAGTGGATGGACAAGAGACTACTAAGACTTTCCAAGCATAATATCAAAGGATCCAAAGGTATATCTTTCTCAAAAAAGGATGGTCTCTAACTCACCAACTCCAAACAAGGTCTCTTGTGAAATAAATGATTACAAATTCAAGAGGTCAAAGCACAATAACCCAAGGTGCAAGTAGGCTTCTATCAATAGGGTAAGTAGCCTAATTCAAATTGGATCAACCTAGGTAGACTGAAAATAATATGACAACAAAGCAGTTTGATCATAAAGTCTTGACTCAGGAACTCAGATTTTGTTCATTTTAAATGTCCAACTAGATGTATCAATAGATTTTTAATCATGAAACAAGCACACAAGACAGCAATCAGGGATTTCTAGAAAATGTCTTCAAACAATGAGCAAGGGACAAAGAAACCTTGCACATGAACAAGAATAGTGTCGTAGTATCAATTTAATCCCTAGAACTACTACTGTGTATATTCTCAAAATATTTTTCAATCACGTACATAGTCCTAGAAAAGAAAATATGGTTCTTAGTAATGTTCAACTCTACAGCTTTTGCAATCTAGAGTGGGTGAAATCCAATCTTGGTGCACTAGGGTTTTGACATATTCCAAGAATTTAATCAATCGGAAATACTGAGGAGATCTGACAACCCAACAAAAGAGTACACCCATGAGGATTTTTCCCACAAGGACATTTATATAGTGGTTGCTACTACCACGTCAAAAATGGCTATTATCGCTTGAGGTACTATTCATATGGTTGACCCAATAAAGAAAATGTCCACTATGGTTTAACCCTCTCTAATTAAGGAAGACACACAAAGTTGTACCAAATGGGGACTTGGTTTGGATTCAAGGGTTCCAAGTTTCTGATGTGCCCAAAAGGGAACAAAGCATACTCCTCTAGCCTTTTCACCTTACCCAAACATAGAAAAAAAGATTCTTTGACATGCTAATTTAAAATCACCTCACAAACCATTTGGAAAATCCAACAACAAATACCACCAATCTCAAAAGAGAGAGGACTAATGGATGTTGAGGACAAATCCAAGTAGAATAGCGAGATAATAACAAATATCCTTCCCTACCTACAAGGGGATCCATCTTCAAGAGGAGCTTCACATGTAAAGAAAGAAAATAAAGCTCAGTCTCTCAGGATCTCCCAAATAGTGTTCATAGGGCCTAATTACTATGTGAAACATAGATGCATGAAAGCAAATCTAGATCCAATTTTAGAGCACCAAATGAAGTGTGAATCTATGAAAGCGTGTAAAAGCACTCAAGCCAAACATATGAGATGTTCATTTTAATTCCAAATCAAAATGTTATAGAGGTCCTACAAAATACCTGATAATCCTTACAATGCATCTTTTGTTTGTTGTACCTTTTATTTATGCTTGAACGCTTGTTCGCAACAAACAAAGCAACAAGAAAAATAAGCAAACACAAGATATGCAATATATATCCAACTTATGCAAAACTAGGGTTAGATCTGAAAATATAATTTTTAATAATGATAATAATCAGAAAATAACTCAAATAAAATCTCACACCATGCATTGATCCATTGTAAAAACTAAATGCAAGCTATTCATTAAATGCCCTTTTTTTTAAATTGATTTTTGACCTAGTCATAAAGATTGGACCTATATGATATGAATTTGAATCCAAAATCGTAAATGTAGAAAGGTGACCCCTATCAAAAACCAAAGAGCTTTCCAAAAATGTTAGAATTTTGAAAATACCTTTTTATTTATGCCCTAGGAAGCAATTTTGTCAAAATAAACCAATTTTTGAAAATTGAATTATTGAGCCCTAATATGACCTCTAAAATCAAAACACAAAGAACCAAACCTATTTATAATTCAAAGAGATTTCCAAAAATGTAGACTTTTTCAAAAAAATTGCTAATTTACTCCTTAAAATGATTTTTTATTAAAAATAAAGAAAAAAAATTAAAAATCAAAAATACCTCAAAAAAATCTAAAACTAGCAAGTAAAGGTGGGTTGCCCCATGGTGGGTGCCAAAAATGTATGTCTAAAATGTAAGCACACTTATATGAGTCATTATATCCAAGATTACTCAAAAATGAGGTCTCAAATGGTGACTCATAACTCTCTATTCATGGAGTGCAAGGGTTTGTAATGGAGGCCCTCAACTTGACCTAGTTTGTGCCCATGCAAGTACACCATGAAACAAGAGATTCAAGGATCCAAAAATATACATGCAAATGAAAATGAAAACTAATCTATATGATGACAATGCCAAACAATACAAGAAAGGAAATGTAATAACAAGCAATACTAATCTATGAAAATAAATATGACTCTAAGATAATAGGCAAATGCAAGGATGAAACCTCATGATAGAAGCCATGGATGCAAGAGAGAATAAGACAAGAAGACAGAAGTTTTCCACAAAAAGCTTTGATACTCAAACTCCTTCAAAATTTGCTCTCCAAACCTGCAGCATGACAATAGCACAATAATGGATGTATTGTGGATATATCGTGTATGAATTGCGGATGAATTGTGGATGTCTAAAATGAGGAGAGGGCTCTCCCTTATAAAGAAAAATATGGAGGTGAGAGGCTTCTCACAACCAATATGGGATAATAGACTTTGACCCATGTTAGACAAAATTCTACCAATGAGAAAAGAGGAGTGTTTGAGAAGAAAGTGGAAAGCAGAAAAAGAGGACTCCCACTTAGAGATATATGCATTTAAGTGTAGAGAAAATAAAAAAAAGATTTATTTTATCTTTTATTTTATTTTATTTCATTTTTCAAATGGGTTTAATTTATTTAATTAAAAGGGAGAAAATTCTTTTAATTAAATAGAAAATATTTAATTAAATTAAAAGATGGGTTTTTTCTCTTAATTAATTAAATGTGGATGAATTTAATTAAAAGAGAGGTTTTCTTTTGATTAAATGGGGACTTATTTCATTTAATTAAAAGGGAGATTTTCTTTTAATTAAATAAAACTTAGTATAAAATGATCAACCTTTAAAAAAAAAAAAATCAAATTTGATCAAAGAAATTGATTTGAATTGATTTAATAAAATATTACAAACCATTGATTCAAGAAATTTGATAAATTGATAAATTGAATAATGGGGGCCTATAGTCTAAGAGACCATTTTAGGGTGAATACAAGAACTAATTCACTCTATTGCTTATAGTTTTGTGTTGTCAGGATAATTAAATCTTCCTCATCCATGATGTACTAATCAATGCAACCCCTAGAATATGCAATAAATCAAGGAACAACCCCCCCCCCCCCCCCCCCCCTGCCCCCCCCCCCCACCTGCCGCCAATAGATTTTTTGCACTTTATACTAAGTGTGTGTATAATCACCACTTGTCAAAATGAACCAAAGTTGACTTCTAATTTGATGGTTACAACAGCAAATATGAAGCTATATATGACTCAACAAGATAAGACACAAGACCTCTCAAGGATCTACTTAATTACAAGTGCCAAAATAGGTCAAAAATGACCAATGTTGAAAGTACTATGTCTACTCAAAATTACTCTAAATGAATATTAGATTAGGAAAGTAGACAAAAAATTATGCACTTTCAAAAAAAATAACACCTAAATATGTGTCCATATGAGCCCTAACAAAGCCTCTAAAGTTGTAAAAATCACGATTGACAATTTTTTTTTTAAATTAGGAATAGAGATCACAAAAAACCTACACCAATGTGTAGATCTTGAAATTCTACCCTAAAACAAAAATAATTGCTCTAAAAAATGAGTCTGTATGAGGGAGATATCACTATTTGAAAATCACCTCTATAATTATTTTTCCTAAATCACTAATGTCGCACCTCCAAAAATCAAATGACACTAGATTTCACCTCAAATGTTTGATTTTGATGAAACAAAAGTCAATGACCTTCTGAATGTGATACCAATATCTAATTTGCACCAGCAAGCTCCAATCTTGACCTGCAAAAAGAAATCTCTCCAATAGCCATGCAATGAAACTCCTATGGCTCTGATACCATGTAAGAATTTGGGATAGCTCTAATACCATGTAATTATTTACCTAAGGAAATAATTCGATGTCAAGATCAAGAAGCTCAAGAGATAGCACAAGAGAGACAAGATATGATCAAATAAGAATGGATATCAGATGATTGGATATTAGATAATTGGATAAATATATTATAGAAGTTCCTTGCATATAAAGGCAACTAATATGACTAGGATTCAATAAAGAGATAAGCATAACAGCTAAACAAATGTCCACCAAGAATGGATTATCCTCCATTATGCATGAATGTATGTGCAACAATGAGAGGATAAAAATGCAAAGGTGTATCTCATAAACAGATGTAGTAGACAACATATGCTTGATTGGAGTGAAAACAATTGTGTTGTCTACATGCCAACTCATGTGAATATGCAAACTCCTAAGTGCCTACATGAAAACTAATATGAATATGCATTATCCTAAGTAAACTTAAGTAAAGTGTAAATAGTAAATACTTATTTACACCAACACGATAACATTAAGTGTGCTTAGGGGTCATAAGGTACTTTATTACCACTTTTGACTCATTCGTACATATAATATATATTTCTAGGACCCCAAGGAATGTATTTTCTTATTTAATGAGTTAGAAGGGGTCATAGGAAACTTTATGATCCCATTCAACCCATTCAAACACATAATGTATGTCCCTAAGGGTCCTAGGACCCCTAGAAACATATGTGGTCCTAGGACCCCTAAGAACCTATGACCCCTTTGGACCTATATAAATGATTATAATATGTCCCTACAGGTCATAGGACACCTAGAGACATATGTTGTCATAAAATGTGTTGAAAGGGGTCATAGGTTATCCTATGACCCCTTCTGACCCATATAAATGAAAAAAAAAATTAATTAATTTTTTTTTCAAACTCTTTAATAATAGTATGACCCCTTTCTAGGATACTTAATATGTTTTTTAAAGGCTTTAGGACCCTTAACCATACATATAATGATTTCAAAGGATCAAAAGTGGCCATACAATACCCTTTGATGCTCTTTAACCCATTCAATCACAATATGTGTGCTTATGGTTCCTAAGACCAATAACCACATAAATGATGTGATCTAATGACTCAAAAAGGCCTTAGAATACCCTATAACCCTTTTTGACCCATTCAATGGCATTAAGTGTGCTTAGAGGTCATAAGATACTCTATTACCATGTTCAACTCATTCATACACATAATATATATTCCTAAGACCGCTAGGAATGTATTTTCTTATTTAATGAGTCAAAAGGGGTCATAGGAAACCTTATGATCACATTCAACCCATTCAAACACATATTTTATGTCCTTAGGGGTCCTAGGACCCCTAGGAACATATGTGGTCCTAGGACCCCTAGGAACCTATGACCCCTTTGGACTCGTATAAATGATTATAATATAACCCTAGGGGTGATAGGACACCTAAAGACATATGTTATCATGAAATGTGTCACCCTTTTGTTCCATATAAATGATTATAATATGTCCCTAGGGGTCCTAGGACCTCTAGAAACAGAGGTTATAATGAAATATGTTGAAAGGGGTCATAGGTTATCCTGTGACCCCTTTCGACCCATATAAATGATTATAATATGTCTGTAGGAATCCTAGGACCCCAAGAGACATATTTTGTAATGAAATGTGTTGAAAGGGATCATAGGTTATCCTCTGACCCCTTTCAACCCATATAAATGATTATAAAATGTTGCTAGGGGTCTTGGAACTCTTAGAGACATATGTTGTAATGAAATGTGTCGAAAGGGTTCATAGGTTATCCTATGACCCCTTTCAACCCATATAAACAATTATAATATGTCCCTAGGGGTCCCTAGACCCTTAGAGACATATGTTATAATGAAATGTGTCGAAAGAGGTCATAGGTTATCCTATGACACCTTTTGACCCATATAAATGATTATAATATATATCTAGGGATCCTAGGACCCCTAGTGACATTTGTTGTCATGAGATGTGTTGAAAGGGGTCCTAGGTTATCTTATGACCTATTTTGACCCATATAAATGAATATAATATATTTCTAGGGTCTTGGGACCCTTAGAGACATATGTTATCATGAAATGTGTCGAGTTTGACCCATATAAATGATATAATCTCTCCCTAGGGGTCGTGCAACCCCTAGAGACATGTTGTAAAGAAATGTGTTGAAAGGGGTCATAACTTATGACCCCTATCAACCCATATAAATGATTATAATATGTCCCTAGGGGCCCTGGGACCCCAAGAAACATATGTTGTAATTAAATGCATCGAAAGGGGTCATAGGTTATCCCATGACCCCTTTCGAACCATATAAATAATTATAATATGTTACTAATATTTCTAAGACCCTTAGGGACATATGTTGTCATAAAACATGTTGAAAGGGGTCATAAGGTTATCCTATGACTCCTTTCAACCCATATAAATGATTATAATATGTCCCTAGGGGTCTTAGGACCCCTTGAGACATATGTTGTAATGCAACATGTCAAAAGAGGTCATAGGTTATTCTATGATCCCTTTCCACCCATACAAGTGATTATAATATGTCTCTACGGGTCCTAGTAGCCCTGGACACATATGTTGTAATGAAATGTCTTAAAAGGGTTCATACATCATCTTATGACCACTTTTGACCCATATAAATGATTATAATATTTCTCTAAGCATCTTATGACCCCTAGCAACATATATTGTAATGAAATGTGTCTATAGGGGTCATAAGTTATCCTATGACCCCTTTCAACCTATATAAATGATTATAATATGTCCCTAGGGGTCTTGGGACCCCTAGAGACATATGTTGTAATGAAATGTGTCGAAGGGGTCATAGGTTATCATATGACCCCTTTCAACCCATATAAATGATTATAATATGTTCTTATAGGTGCTAGCACCCCTAGCAATATATGTTTTAATTAAATGTTTGAAAGGGGTCATCGGTTATCCTATGAGAACTTTCAACCCATATAAATGATTCTAATACATCCTTATGGGTTTGGTCACCCCTAGAGATGTTTTCATGAAATGTGTCGAAAGGGGTCATAAGTTATCCTATGACCCATTTTGACCCATATAAATGATTATAATATGTCGCTAGGGGTCTTAGGACCCGTAGAGACATATGTTATCATGAAATTTATTGAAAGAGGTTATCATGAAATGTATCAAAAGGAGTCATAGGTTATCCTATGACCCCTTTTGACCCATATAAATAATTATAATATGTCCCTATGGGTCCTAGAACCCCTAGATACATATGTTGTAATAAACTGTGTCAAAAGGGTTAATAGGCCATCCTATGGCCCCTTTCAATCCATATAAATGATTATAATATGTCCATATGGGTCTTAGAACCCCTAGAGACATATGTTGTAATAAAATGTGTCAAAAGGGGTCATAGATCATCATATAAATGATTATAATATATCCCTAGGACCCTTGGAGACATATGTTATAATGAAATGGGTCGAAAGGGATTATAGGTTATCCTATGACCACTATCAACCCATATAAATTATTATAATGTCTCTAGTGGTCTTGGGACTCCTAGAGACATATGTTGTAATTAAATGTGTCAAAGGGGTCATAGGTTATCCTATGACCCTTTTTGACCTATATAAATAATTATAATATGTCCCTAGGGCTCTTAGGACTCTTAGAGACATATGTTGTAATGAAATGTGTCGAATGGTTCATATGTTATCCTATAACCCTTTTCAATCTATATAAACAATTATAATATGTCCCTAGGGGTTCTAGGACCCCTAAAGACATATTTTGTAATGAAATTCTTTGAAAAGGGTAATAGGTTATACTATGACCCCTTTCGACCCATATAAATGATTTCAATATGTTCCTAGTGTTGGAAATCTAATTGAAAAGATCATTGATGAAGAAGATTGAAGATCAAAGAAAGAGATTATTGTTAATAGAATGTTTTCAATCATTGCTTTGTCATTGATGTTAAACTTTCTATTTGTAGGAATGACAATTGTTTATAAGATCCAAGTACTATCGCTTAGTTGATTGATGAAGAGGATTTGATCAACAAGATGTAACAAAAGCACCTAAGGGAAAGGTTGAGTTATGATGTTGTAATGAAGTGCAAGGATTAGTTGATACAATGGTTAAATGATGTACTGATAACATACTCAAAGATACAGAGGTTGGTCACACTTAGAAACATTGGACGAATAAGTTGTAACAAGGTTGACTACAAAGCCTAAACTAAGTTCATCAGTGGGTGTCAAGCAAGCTAGTTGAAGCTGAGAAAATTCTCAATTGGAGCCAAACAAAAGGAAAATCTAGTGTGTGCCGAGTGATCTTTAGGTGTTGAGTGAAGTTCAAGTACCAAGCAAATATCAGGTGCCAAGCATCAAAAAATCTTAGTTGGTGCCGAGTGAACTTCAGGTGCTGAGCATTAGTAAAAACGTAGTTTATGCCGAGTAACACAGTATGTGTCGAGCATCAGGATTTCAATAGTGCCGAGCTATTGCATTATTGAAAAATCAAAGATTTGCCAATTTTGAGCTGAAAAAGTTGTTACCTAGAATTTTGTGAACCGTTCGGAGGATAAGGATGATGAGCTGATGGAATAGAATTCTATGTAAACCATTTTGGAGCAAATTCAAGAGGATTCTTCGTGATATTTCCAGAAGAAACATAATATGGGTTAGATACAATGAACCCTACCTAATCCATATGAATTGAAATTAAAGGAGCGAAGAATTGAGTGGAAAAGGGAATTTCATATTTCTATTTAAGAAGTCATAGAAAAAGAAAGAGTTGTTGGAGTGCCAAATTGCAAAGTGGTTAGAAGGGTGTCTAGAAGAAGACATCTAAGAGAAGGAAGAATAGAGCACAGAGACTCTGCTTATAGAAGTGGTCAAGAACAGATGATTGCACTAGTACATTGAGCATAGAGACTCAAGGAGACTAAGCTTGAAAGGAGGGCAAGCTATCAAGAGTTGCGGAGACTAAAAGCCAGGCAATGTTATGAGCTGAGAAGTAATCTAAAATTTGCAAGTTGAGTTGTATGTTATATTCAGGTCAAAGACTTTCTAATACTCTCTAGCAATTGTATTAGATATGGAAATCCTATGGACTTAGGTTGGTTTAATAGCCATTTGTAAATCCTTTAACAGGGTGGCATTCCAAGTGAATGTTCTAAAGTCCTCTAACTAGGCCAACTTCTAACAGGATGGTTAAATCCTTTAACCAGGTCACATTTAATAGTGTGTTTTAAGCCTTTAACAGGACATGCCTTTCACAGGGCATCATTTCAAAAGAGTGAGAATTGAGTAGCATGTTACTGGCGGTTTTTTCCAAATTGGGTTTCCATGTAAATCATTGTGTTATATGTTGATCTTTTTATGTGTTATGCTTGCATGTTGATTTACAGTAACTTGTTGAATAGGAAAGCTTAAAATTGGATGAATGAATGGTTGAATGGGCTCACTACACTTGTGAAAAAGTTTGAAATAGGACATGTTGGACTTTGAATAACTGATTCACCCCCCCTCTCAGTTATTCTAAAGCATTTCTAACAATTGGTATCAAATCCATTTGTTGATTTAGTTTCAAGGTACTAGAAGTAGGAAGATCAAGATGTCCAAGAGAGAACTTCCCAAGCTCAACAAAGATAACTTCACTATATGGTAGAGTCTAATGAAATTGCACCTTGGATCAATAGATGATTATGCAAAAACCTCAATTGGAATAGAACACATAGACCCAACTAGACCTCTTACTGCAGATGACTTGAGCAAAAGGAAGGAGCACAATCAAGCAATGTTGGAGATTGCCTCTACACTCGGCTATGTAGAATATGATGACATCAAATATATTAACACTGCATTCAAGATGTGGAAGTCCCTAATAGATATCTATGGAGGAGATTAGAATGTACAAAGAGCAAAAAGAGAAATCCTCAAAGGAAAGTTTGATGACATGAAAATGGAGGAAGGTGAGAATGTTGCTCATATGGATCCAAAATGAAAGAAGTGGTAAGTGCAATAAGAATTTTGGGTGGTCAATTAGAAGAAGAGCTTGTTAATAGAAAATACTTGAGAACCCTTCTCCCTATCTATGCTATTAGAGTTTCAGCCATCCAAGAGCTAAGGTGTGTACAAAGGAACACACTAACCTTTGAAGGAATAGTGGGAAGACTTACTGCATTTGAATTGTCCAACTTTAATAACTACAGACCTAAAAACCTTGAATCTACTTTCAAGGCCAAGATGACAATAAAAGATACTAAGGGGGAGACATCAAGTAAGAAGAGAAGAAAAGGAAAACATGCATCCAGTGATAGCAACACAGATGAAGAAAATGTAGAATAGTTGGAAGCACTACTAGCTAGGATATTTCATAGAGGCAAAGGTAAATTCAAAGGTAAGTTACCCATCATTTGTTTCAATTCAATGAAGTAGGACATAGTGCTGCAAGGTGCACACATAAGAAGAACTACAAAGAAGGAAACAAGTACAAGAACAAGAGAGAAGATGATAATAGAGATTACAAAGGCAAAGGAAAAAGATGCTACATTGTTGAAGAAGATTCTAATGATTGATGATGAAGTAGTCTATGTGGCCATGAAGGATGAATTAGATAAAGATTAAGATGAAGCAACAACATTGGTGACTTGTGTGCACAAGAATGACAAGTGGATCATGGACAGTGGATGTTCACACCACATGACAAGAGACAAAAGTAAGTTTATTACCTTTACTCAATATGATGGAAATAGTGTTAGATTTGGTAATGATGCTCCATGTAAAATCAAAGGGAAAGGTTCCATTAAACTTACAGAGAAAATTTCATGTGATAATGCATACTATGTTGAAGGATTGAACTACAACCTATTGAGTGTATCACAGTTAGGCAATGTAGGTTGCAAAGTAGAATTTGGAAACAAAACTACCAAGATCTATGACACTAATGGAAATTTGATAGGAAAAGGTAGGAGTAACTTGTTTTACCTAGATATAGAAGATGCAACTTGTCTTGTTGTTAGACTTGATGATGTGTGGTTATGGCATAAAAGATTGTGTCATGTTAATTTTGACAATCTGATTAGCATTAGCAAAAAGAAGAAAGTAAGAGGATTTTCTAAACTGAAGAAACCTAAGAACACAATGTGAAATGTCAACTAGGGAAGATGACTAAGTCTAGCTTCAAAATAAAAACATATACTTCCAAAGAAGTGCTAGAGTTAGTCCATATAGACTTATGTGGTCCAATAGAAGTGCAAAGCTACCAAGGAGACAAATACATAATACTATTTGTAGATGATTATTCTAGAATGATTACTACTATGTTTTTGAAGCAAAAATTTTATGCATTTCAAATGTTCAAGTGGTACTTGGCTAGAGTTGAGAAGGAAATAGGAAAGAGTCTGAAATGCCTAAGATCAGAAAAAGGAAGAGAGTTTACATCAAAAGAGTTTGAAATATTCTGTAATGATAAAGGTATCAAAAGACAAACATCAACACCAAGAACTCCACCTCATAATGGTATTGCTGAAAGAAAAAATAGATCAGTGATAGACTGTGCAAGAACATTGATGATGGAGAAAAATGTTGCTCTAAAGTACTGGAGAGAAGCTATAAGTACTACTATTTACACCATGAATAGAGTTCAAGTCAAGAAAGGTATAGATGCAACACCTTTTGAATTGTGGTATGGTCACTCACCTAATTTAAAACATTTCAAAGTCTTTGGTTGTAATTGCTATATTCTTAAAGACACTAGAAATGGCAAGTTTGATGCAAAAAGTGATGAAAACATATTTCTTGGATGCTCCACTAGAAGTAAGCCATATAAGTGTTTGAACACTAACACTAACAATATTGTGGAGAGTGCAAATGTAAATTTTGATGAGCATGTAGAAGTTTAGGTTGATGGAACTAAACAATCAGAAGATTATAGAGCTTTTGTATACTTCTATGAAGGAATGACTATTGAAGACAATGTTGCCAATCAAGTTGCAAATTAGAAACAAATTTTACTATCAATCGAGTCACAGCCAGTGAATGCCAAGCTGCATTCAGAAGTCGAGTTGTAGAATGTAAAAAATACACATTCTGATTCTAAGAATAGTACACATGAAAGAAATGATGAAATACTAGATGGAGAAGAGCAAAATGACTTTGAAGTTGAAGGATCAAACATGGAAAGAAGGATAGAACCAAGATTAGCTAAGTATGTAAGAAGACATCACCTTGTAGATCAAATCATTGGTGACAAGGATGCTAGACCAATGACAAGGAATAGATTAAGTAATGAATCATGCTTACTGAGCAAGGTTGAGCCCGAAACAGTAAAGGATGCACTACAAGATGATGACTAGTATAAAGTTATGGAAGAAGAGATAGACCAGATTGATAAGAATAAAACATGGACCTTAGTTCCTAAACTAGCTAATAAGAATGTAATTGGTACCAAATGGGTCTTTAGGAACAAACTTGATGAGAATGGTGAGATAACTAGAAACAAAGCCAGACTAGTTTGTAAAGGCTATGCACAAGAAGAAGGATTGGATTATGGGGAAACATTTCCCCCTTTTGCAAGAATGGAAGGAGTAAGAACATTACTTGCATATGTCACATACAAAGGTTTTAAAGTCTACCAAATGGATGTGAAGTCTTCTTTTCTAAATGGTATACTAGAAGAGGAAGTCTACATAGAACAACCTAAAGAATTTTTTGATGACAACAACAAGGATATGGTCTGCAAATTGCATAAAGCACTCTATGGTTTGAAGCAAGAACCTAGAGCATGGTATGAGAGACTACACAAATATCTTGTGAAGATAGGATTTGAGAGAACAGATGACAACAACTTGTATATCAAGGCAAAAAAAGATAAAGACATTTTGATATCAGAAATCTTTGCTGATGATATAATATTTGGAAGAAAAGTGTTCTATGCAAAGATTTTGCTTATCAAATGAAACATGAGTTTGAGATGTCAATGTTTGGAGAAATAAAATTCTTTGTTGGATTGAAAGTACATCAATTGAAGCATGGCATATTTTTGACCTAATCAAAATACATCAAGGAGATACTCAAAATATTTGGATTAGAAGACTCAAAACCAGTCAGCACACCAATGGCAATAGGACATAAGTTATCAAAGAATGATGAGTCATCTAAAGTGAATCAGATAATGTATAGATCAATGATTGGAAATCTACAATATGTTGTACATAGTAGGCCATAAATTACATTAGCTATTGGAATAGTGGAAAGATTTTCTACAAATCTAAGAGAAAATCACCTAATGGCAATGAAGAGAATACTGAGGTATCTAAAAGGAACTGATGACTTTGGTTTGTATTACAAGAGGAGTGAAAAGTTTGAACTAAGAGCCTACACTGATGTAGACTGGGGAGGTAATATTGATGATAGAAAAATCACTAATGGAGGAGCACTTTTCTTGGGAAAAAGATTGATTACATGGACCAACAAAAAGCAAAGTTGTACCTCACAGTCCACTACAGAAGTTCAATATGTTGCAGCTGCCATAAATTGCACCAATATTATATGGATTAAACATTTGTTGCAAGGTATGAAGGAAGAAGTAAATGAGCCTATGATATTTTATTGTGATAATACAATTTCTATCAACATATTAACAAAGAACCTTATAATGCATGCCAAAACCAAGCACATTGCAATCAAGTATCACTATGTAAGAGAATTGGTGGAAGATAAACAAGTAAAGATAAAATATGTTAGCTCAAAAGAATAGATTGATGAAATCTTCACAAAAGCTCTACCTAAAGATGCTTTTGAGTATCTTAGAGGTAAGTTAGGAGTGATACCCCTAGCCAAGGTTACTTGAAGCAAAAGCAAGACTACCCTGCATCAAATGAGCTGATTGTTGAGATATTACACATTGATGCAGAGGATACCTAATTTAGAATTATTCCTAAGGTAATTGAGGTGATGAAGTTCCAAGTCAGTCACAAGAAATGTGACAGAGGGAGAAATTGAAAAGAACTTGCAAATGCTACACGTACATGTTTAGATGCTAAGAACATATGTCTTTGGCGTTGTTTTCAAAGAGGGAGAAATGTCAAGACATTGATCAACAAATGTTGAGTAGATCAAGAATGAAGATAGAGGGAGAAGTAGATAGAAATTATAACAATTGAAAGAAAAGATGAAGAAGTTGATTAGAATAGAGGAAGAGAAGAAAAGAAAGGATACAACAACTAAGAGGGAGAAGCAAAAATGAAACAATCAAGATAGTAGAGGGAGATGTGAGAACTGATGGTAACACAATTACTTTTTGACATTTGACTTACTATTCTAATCTAGTTTGCATTTTTTTAAATAGTTTAGTCTGATGGTTGATCAGTTTGGTTTGCCATCAATGCCAAAGAGGCAGATTGTTGGAAATTTGATTGAAAAGATCATTGATGAAGAATATTAAAGATCAAAGAAAGAGATTGTTGTTAACAGAATATTTTCAATCATTATTTTTTCATTGATGTCAAACCTACTATTTGTAGCAATGATAATTTCTTATAAGATCTACGTACTATCGCTTAGTTAATTGATGAAGAGGATTTGATCAACAAGATGTAACAAAAGCACCTAAGGGAAAGGTTGAGTTATGATGTTGTAATGAAGTGCAAGGATCAGTTAAGACAATGGTTTAATGATGCATTGATAACATACTCAAAGATACAGAGATTGGTCACACTTAGAAACATTGGAGAAATAAGTTGTAACAAGGTTGATTGCAAAGCCTAAACTAAGTTCATTAGTTGGTGCCAAGCAAGCTAGTTGAAGCCAAGAAAATTCTCAATTGGAGCTGAGCAAAAGGAAAATCTAGTGTGTGCCGAGTGATCTTCAGGTTTTGAGTGAAGTTCAAGTGCCGAGAAAAGTATTAGGTGCTGAGCATTAGAAAATCTTAGTTGGTGTTGAGTGAACTTCAAGTGCCAAGCATTAGTAAAAATGTAGTTGATGTTGAGTAACACAGTATGTTCTGAGCATCAGGATTTCAATAGTGTCGAGCTGCTGCATTATTGAAAAATTAAAAATTCACCAAATCTAAGCTGACAAAGTTGTTACCTAGAATTTTTTGAACCATTTAGAGCATAAGGATGATGAGCTGATGGCACAGAATTCTATGTAAACCATTTTGGAGAAAATTCAAGAAGATTCTTTGTGATGTTTCTAGAAGAAACCTAATATGGGTTAAATACAATGAACCCTACCTAATCCATAGAAATTGAAATTAAAGGAGGGAAGAATTAAGTTGGAAAAGGAATTCTAGACTTCTATTTAAGAATTCATAGACCAAGAAGCAAGAGCTACTCGAGTGCCAAATTGCAAAGTGGTTAGAAGGGTGTCAAGAAGAAGACATATAAGAGAAGGAGAACAAAACATAGAGACTCTGCTTCTATAGGTGGTCAAGAAGAGATGATTGCACTAGTAAATTGAGCATGGAGACACAAGGAGACTAAGCTTGAAAGGAGGGCAAGCTATTAAGAGTTGCAGAAACTAAAAACCAAGAAATGTTATGAGTTGAGAAGTGATCTAAAATTTGCAAGTTGAGTTGTATGTTATAATCAGGTCAAAGACTTTCTAATACTCTCTAGAAATTGTATTAGCTATGGAAATTCTATGGACTTGGGTTGGTTTAATGGCCATTTGTAAATCCTTTAACAGGGTCGCATTCCAAGTGAATGTTCTAAAGTCCTCTAACCAGGCCCACTTCTAACAAGGTGGTTAAATCCTTTAACCAGCTCACATCTGATAGTGTACTGTAAACCTTTAATAGGGTAGGCCTTTCACAGGGCATCACTCCAGAAGAGTGAGAATTGTGTAGCATGTTACTGGTGGTTTTTTCCAAATTGGGTTTCCACGTAAATCATTATATTATCTGTTGATCTTTTTATGTGTTATGCTTGCATGTTGATTTATAGTAACTTGTTGAATAGGAAAGTGTAAGCTTGGATGAATGAATGGTTGAATGGGCTCACTACACTTAGTGATAAAATTTTAAATAGGACATGTTGGACCTTGAATAACTTATTCACCCCTCCTTTCAGTTATTCTAAAGCATTTCTAACACCTAGGGGTCTTGGGATGCCTAAAGATATATGTTGTCATGAAATGTGTCGAAAGGGGTCATACGTTAACCTATGACCCCTTTCAACCCATATAAATGATTATGATATGTCCCTAGGGGTCCTAGGACCCTTAGTGACATATGTTGTCATGATATGTGTTGAAAGGGATCATAGGATATCCTATGACCTCTTTCGACCCATATAAATAATTATAATATTTTCTTACGGGTCCAAGGACCCCTAGAGGCATATGTTGTAATGAAATGTGTTGAAAGGGGTCATAGATCATCCTATGTCCCCTTCAGCTCATATAAATGATTATAATGTCCTTAGGGGTCCTAGGACCCCTTTAGACATATGTTGTAATGAAATGTGTCAAAAAAAGTCATAGGTCATCCTGTAGCCCCTTTCAACCCATATAAATAATTATAATATATCGCTAGGGGTCCTAGGACCCATAGAGACATATGTTGCAATGAAATGTGTTGAAAGGAGTCATACAATAACTAATGACCTCTTTCAACCCATATAAATGATTATATTATGTCTTTAGGGGTCTTGGGACCCCTACAGACATGTTGTAATGAAATGTGTCAAAGGGGTCATAGCTTATCCTATGACCCATTTCAACCCACATAAACAATTATAATATGTCCCTAGGTGTCGTAGGATCTAGAGACATGTTATAATGAAATGTGTCAAAAGGGGTTATAAGTTGTCATATGACCACTTTCAACCTATATAAATAGTTATAATATGTCCCTAGGGATCCTAGGACCCCTAGATACATATGTTATAATGAAATGTGTCAAAATGGATTATAAGTTGTTCTATGACCACTTTCAACCCATATAAATAATTATAATATGTCCCTAGGGATCCTAGGACCCCTAGATACATATGTTGTAATGAAATGTGTCGAAGGGGTCATAGGTTATCCTATGATGCCTTTCAACCCATATAAATAATTATAATATGTTCCTAAGCATTCTGGGACATGTAGAGACATATGTTGTAACAAAATGTGTTGAAAGGGGTCATAGGTTATCATATGACCCCTTTCAGCCCATATAAATGATTCTAATATGTCCCTAGGGGTCTTGGGACACCTGGACACATATATTATCATGAAATGTGTCAAAAGGGGTCATAGGTTATCCCATGACCCCTAAATGATTATAATATGCATCCAGGGGTCCTAGGACCCCTAGAGACATATGTTGTCATAAAATATGTTGAAAGGGGTCATAGGTTATCTTATGACCCTTTTTGACCCATATAAACAATGATAATATGTCTCTAGGGATCCTAAGACCCTTAAAGACATATGTTGTAATGAAATGTGTCGAAAGGGGTCATAGGTAATCTTGTGGCCCCTTTCAACCTATATAAATGATTATAATATGTCAATAGGGGTTCTAGGACCCCTAGAGACATGCTGTAATGAAATGTGTCAAAAGGGGTCATAGGTCATCCTATGGCCCCTTTCAACCCATATAAATGATTATAATATGTCACTACGGGTCATAGGACCCCTAGAGACATATGTTGTAATGAAATGTGTCAAAAGGGGTCATAGGTTATCCTATCACCCCTTTAAACCCATATAAACAATTATAATATGTCTCTAGGGGTCTTGGGAACCCTAGAGACATGTTGTAATGAAATGTGTCGAAGTGGTCATAGGTTATCCTATGACCCCTTTTGACCCATATAAATGATTATAATATGTCCATAAGTGTCTTAGGACCCCTAGAGACATATGTTGTAATGAAATGTGTTGAAAGGGGTCATAGATTATACTAAGAACCCTTTTGACATATTTTGTTACAACATATGTCTCTAGGGGTCTTATGACCTCTAGCGACATATTATAATTATAATATGTCGCTAGAGGTCATAAGACCCCTAGAGACATATTTTGTAACAAAATATGTCAAAAGGGGTCGTAGGTTATACTATGACTCCTTTCGACCTATATAAATAATTATAATATGTCATTATGAGTCCTAAGACCCCTAGAGACGTGTTGTAATGATATGTGTTGAAGGGGTCATAAGTTATCCTATGACCCCTTTTGACCCATATAAATGATTATAATATTTCCCTAGAGATCCTGGGACCGCTAGAGACATGTTGTAATGAAATGTGTTGAAATGATAACCTATGACCCCTTTCAACCCATAGAAATGATTCTAATAAGTCCCTAGGGGTTCTGGGACCCCTAGAGACATATGTTATCATGAAATGTGTTGACCCATATAAATGATTATAATATGTCCTTAGGGGTCCTAGGACCCCTAGAGACATATGTTGTTATGAAATGTATCAAAAGTGGTCATAAGTTATCCTATGACCCCTTTCAACCCATACAAATAATTATCATTTGTCCCTAGAGGTCCTAGGACCCCTAGCGACATATAATGTAATGAAATTTGTCAAAAGGGGTCATAGGAAATATTATGGTCCCTTTTGACCCATATAAATGATTATAATATGTCCCTAGGGATCTTAGGACCCCTAGAGACATATGTTGTAATGAAATATGTTAAAAGGGGTCATAGGTTATTCTATGAGCCCTTTCAAACTATATAAATGGTTATAATATGTCCCTAGGGTTCCTAGGACCCCTAGAGACATATATTGTAATGAAATGTGTTGAAAGGGGTTATAGGTTATCCTATGACCCCTTTCAACCCATATAAATAATTATAATATGTCTCTAGGGGTCCAAGGACCCTTAGAGACATATGTTGTAATGAAATGTATCGAAAAGGGTCATAGGTTATCATATGACCCCTTTTAACCCATATAAATGATTATAATATGTCCCTAGGGGGTCTTAGTACCCCTAAAGACATATGTTGTAATGAAATGTGTTGAAAGGGGTCATAGGTTATCCTATCACCCCTTTCGACCCATATAAACAATTATAATAGGTTCCTAAGGGTCCTAGGACCCTTAGAAACATATGTTGTAATAAAATGTGTCGAAAGGGGTCATAGGTTAATGCATGACCCCTTTCGACCCATATAAACAATTATGTCCCTAAGCGTCCTAGGAACTCTAGGGACATATGCTTTAATAAAATGTGTCAAAATGGTTCATAGGTCATCCTATGGCCCCTTTCGACCTATAAAAATGATTATAATATGTCCCTTGGGGTCCTAGGACCCCTAGAGACATATGTTGTAATAAAATATGCCAAAAGGGGTCATAGGTTATCCTATGACCCCTTTCAACCCATATAAATTATTATAATATGTCCCTAAGGGCCTTAGGACCTCTAGAGACATATTTTGTAATGAAATGTGTCAAAGTGGTTGTAGGTTATCCTATGACCCCTTTCGACCCATATAAATAATTACCCATATACATGATTATAATATGTCCCTAGGGGTCCTAGTAGCCCTAAAGACATATGTTGTAATGAAATGTGTAAAAAGGGTCCATAGATTATCCTAGACCCCTTTCAACCCATATAAACGATTATAATATGTCCCTAGGGTTCTTGGGACCCTTAGAGATATATGTTGTAATGAAATGTGTCGAAACCTATGACCCCTTTTGACCAATATAAATGATTATAATATGTCCCTAGGGGTCTTGGGACTCCTAGAGACATATGTTGTAATGAAATGTCTTGAAAGGGGTCTTAGGTTATGCTATGACCCCTTTTGACCCATATAAATGATTCTAATATGTTCCTAGGGGTGTTGGGACCCCTAGAGACATATTTTTATAAATGTATCGAAAGAGGTTATAAGTTATCCTATGGCTCTTTTTACTCATATAAATGATTATAATATGTCCCTAGGTGTCCTAGGACCCCTAGAGATATATTTTGTCATAAAATGTGTCGAAAGGGGTCATAGGTTATACTATGACCCCTTTCAAACCATAAAAATGATTATAATATGTCCCTATGGGTCCTATGACCCCGAGAGACATATATTGTAATTAAATATGTCAAAAGGGATCATAGGTTATCCTATGACCCCTTTCAACCCATATAAACAATTATAATATGTCCCTAGGGGTCCTAAGGAGTCATAGGTTATCCTATGACCCCTTTCGACCCATATAAATATTATAATATGTCCCTAGGGGTCCTAGGACCCCTAGCAACATATGTTGTAATGAAATGTGTCAAAAGGGGCCCTAGGTTATCCCATAACCCCTTTCATCTCATATAAATAATTTTAATATGTTGCTAGGAGTACTAGGACCCCTAGAGACATATGTTCTCATGAAACATGTGAAAAGGGGTCATAAGGTTATCTTATGATTCTTTTTTACCCATATAAATAATTATAATATGTCCCCAGGGTTCTTAGGACCCCTAGAGACATATGTTGTAATGAAATGTGTTGAAAGGGGTCATAGGTTGTCCTATGATCCCTTTTGATCCATATAAATGATTATAATATGTCCTTAGGTTTCCTAAGACCCCTAGACACATATGTTGTATTGAAATGTATCAAAATGGTTCATAGGTTATACTATGACCCCTTTCGACCCATATAAATGATTATTATACATCCCTAGGGGTCCTAGGACTCCGAAAGACATGTTTTTTTGAAATATGTTGAAAGGGGTCATAAAGTACTCTAACCCCTTTCGACTCATTTGAATACATGATATATTTTCTTAGTGGTCTTAGGACCTTTAGGAACATATGTCATCATTTAATGGGTCAAAATAGGTCATAGGTTTACCTTAGCACCCCTTTCAACCAATTTAAACACATGATTTATGTCCCTAGCGGTCCTAGGATCCCTAAGAACATATATTTTCATATAATGTATTGAAAGGGGTCATGGGGTACTCTATGACCCTTTTCAACTCATATATATTTGTAGGGTTTCTAACACCCCGATCAACATATGTTATCATTTAATGGGTCAAAAGGCCTTTTGGCCCATTCAAACACATAAAGTATGTTCCTAGGGGACCTAGGATCCTTAGGGACATACATGACATGTTATAATTGGTAAAAAGGGGCCACAAGGCATGCCATGACACATTTCGACCTATTACATGATAAAATACATTCATAGGGTTTGTAGGACCCTTAAAATTGGGTTAAATGATATCTTATGACCCCTTTCGACCCTTTACATGACAAAATATGTTCTTTTGGGTCCTAATACCTCTAGAGAAAAGCATGTTGTGTTGAAATGGGTTGAAAGGGGTCATAGGATAACCTATGACTCATTTCAATCAAATACATGACAACTTATGTTCCTAGGGATCTTAGGGCCCCTAGGGACATATATGTTGTGTTCTAATTAATAGAAAGGGGTAATAGGGTATCTTATGACCCCTAGGGACATACCTCTTATATTCTAATGGGTAGAAAGGGGTCATAGGGTATTCTATGACCCCTTTTGACACATTACATGAGAACATATGTTGCTACGGGTCCTAGGACCCTTATCATCATGTGTGTTGTGCTCCAATGGGTCAAAATTTGACCCATTACATGATAACATATGTCCCTAGGGGTCCTAATACCTTAGGGCCATACATATGTTCCAATGGGTCAAAAGGGGTCATCAGATACCCTACAACCCCTTTCGGTCCATTACATAACAACATGTGTTCCTAGGGGTCCTATGACCCCTAAGAATGTATGTTGTCATGTAATGGGTTGAAAGGGTCATAGGATACTCTATGAACCCTTTTGACCCATTTGAAAACAACATATATGTCTATAAGGGTCTTAGGACCCTAGGAATGTATGTTATTATGTATTAGGTCAAAAGGGGTCATAGAATACTCCATAACCCCTTTCTACCCATTGAAACACAAGATATATGTCCCTAAGCATCCTTTGACCCTTAGGAAGATATGTTGTCATATACTTGTCAAAATGGGTCATAGGGTATCCCATGACCCATTTGGACTCATTGGAACACATGCATATCCCTAGTGAGACTGGTAGGAACATATATCATCATATAGTTTATTAACTTAGATTACTAATATATATAATATATATGATATATAACTAGGGTATTGTTGCCCCAATTTTCATCCTATACCCATTTTACAAAGTGGAAAATGAGCTTGTGTCTTAGTTTAGTTGGGTTAGGTCAAAGTCTAGTTCTTTCCCCTCGAGTGAAAAGTTTCTCCATCGAGTTTTCATTTTTCCTCTTCCCCCGCATTACATAACCGGGTGGGTTTTCCTTGTTGTTGTGAGTTTTGTGAGTAGTCTAAGACCTTATTCGATGGAGATTCTTGGTTCATATAATGATTTTCAAAAAGTCATCTCTGAGGATGAACTTACTCACAGCTCATTATAGTTTGCACATGAAGAAAATGAAGTTTGTGGAAAATCCAATATTACCTTCTCCTCAACAAGTTTTCGACCCGTGAAGGTGATTTTCTGCAAAGGTCAATGAATGAGGTTTACAAGCTAAAGCAAGCAAGACATGAGTTTTTATATGGATAGATCATCCCTACATTATAGTATTCTATCTTGGTAGTCACTTAGAATTCATCATAATGATCAGAATAGCATATGGCAAAAAACTCTGAAGTAACTTCTCCTCGAGGGGTTTTCGACCCAAGAAGTCAATTTTCCAACAAAGACATTTGTGAGAGAGAAAAGCAAGTAAGTGGGTTCCTTTTTCACTTTCATAGCCCTTTTTAGATTTTCTAAAGCTTAGAGGCATGTTGATTTAGAGAGTAAAGTAAAAATAAAGACAAGGGTAGAAAAATAGAAATTGCTTTCTCCTCTGCGAATTTTTGACCCTAAAAGGCAATTTTTTGCATCTATTGAAAAATAACTCTTGCAAGCATGTTGGGCTCATAAATTGATCAAAATATGTTTAAAAATGATAATGGAAGCAAGTTAATCACATTTGGGAAGGTATCTTAAGCAAAATCTAGCTGGGCAGATTTTTCCTTATGGAGTACTTTGTTCTTAATTTTTAGGAACTTGGTGAAAAATGGGAAAGTAAGTCTATAATAAAAGAAAGTTACCATTGGACCAACAAAAATAGTGAAAAGATAGGGAAAAATCCATTAGAAACCCCCACATTTACTAACCTAACAGATTTATCCTTTAATTCACTCATGTGGCGTGGATCTTGAAGATCAACAGGTGAATTAAGGATTTCTATATAGAGATGAACATAATGGATTTTCAAATTACTACTCTCTTTATTGAATTGTTATGCTATTGAATTAAATAGTCTTTTCAAAGCTCTCATAGTTGTGAAGTTTTACTCTTTGCACTATTTTCAATTTTCAGATTTCAATTCATCCCTATCTCAGATAAGATGGCAATAAGATTCGTTGGTTTCAATCGATTCAATGGAATTTAGTCAACATTGCAGAATGTTATAGACACCTATCTCCATTTCTTTGACATGCAAGATTTCCATAGGAGGTTGAGGATAGAGCCAATTCACCCTATAATAGAGAAACTCTAAGGAAGCAAGCTAGTCAAAGCAGTTGGGTTTCTAGTGGTAGTTCAAGCTCCTAAGCTTATCCTTCAATGTATAAACCACTATAATCTAGACACTAAAAAAAAAATTTGCCTAATCATACAGTTTTGATATCAATTGATAGGCAAATTGTAGTAAATTGCCTCCAAATTCTAGAGCGAGAAGAATTTTTTGAATTGACAATAGGAGGAGCCATGTCTAAGTTCTCTTTGAAGAAAATGGTGTGGTGAAAGGAAATTATGAGGTCCTGGTTCCAAAAGCCATAGTGAGCTAAAAGTAAGGTTCCTAAGACTCTTTTCGGCACCGATCTCAAGCTTAAGATCATGGACATTCTAGTTCTTTTGCATCAATTGAAAGGTGAGGTAGAAGCACTCAATTTCATAGAATAATATTTCTTTTTGGTACAAATCATCTGCTCATATACACATTATGTCAATTGGGCATATGAGATAAGCGAGCATCTATCCAGAGCCCTCGGTGCTGCAAAGTTCTACAATACCTACTACATGTCTTCTTTCCTAATTTATATGTTAGCCTCTCTACAATTGTGGCCAGACCTTCCTAGAATAGAGAATTTCCCTAATGATGTGAAAAGTTATGAATTTTATCCATGCTTGCAGTTATAGAATATTTATGTAGAATATGTGAGATTTAATGATTCATTTACAATGAGGATTTATAGAGAACTCCGAGGATGCCCAGAGAAGAGGTTCAGCCCAGAAGCAATGGTGGCCATTAGTTAGTTTGGTAGCTAATTTATTCAATTCTCATCCTTTTCGTATTTGCATCTTGCAGCTTTCGACGGATTTCCTTTGAAGTTGCCCAGATACCCAAGCAACATGATCATGCTAATAGAAATCGTGAGACAATCTATCTAGGTGAACATGTTGAGCACCAATTTAAGGAAGAAGGGGTATGAATTCCCCATGAAGGTTGGGGCTTACAATTGCGAGTCTCGATCTGATGCCAAAAACATGCTCAAGGCATTTGAGAGTAAGTACAAATTGGAAGAATATGAGGTTGTGAGACCCATGTTTGACCCAAATGGATATGCAAGGGAGGTGCTACAAATTGGGAGTGTGATTAAGCATGTCACTACTATAGAGGATTATTGGGCAGATTACAAGGATGAGTTGGAGAGCCAAGATTGTGCTTTCGCCAAGCTCACAGTGGAACAAATAAAGACATATGGCATTGATCTCAATGTTGAAGGAATGGAGGATGATGGTCAAAATATGTATAGCAATACATATTTGACCAAATTAAGGGGGATTCCTATCAGTTTCGAGCCATATATGTAGATGTGGAAGAGAATCTTGATATCGTGGTGGCTAGGATCATCAAAAGAACCAAGAAATGGGTTGAGTGGACAACCAGGAAGAGTCAAAGCAAGGGCACAGCCACTCAAGCTTCTCCAGCAGCTGTAATACCTACTTCATCTCAAAGTGCTACAGTGGGTGTAACCATAGCTTCCACTCAAGGGCCAGCTCAACCTGTAGGTGAAGGTGATCAACCTCTGGAGAAGAATGTTTCTATAGCCCAGACCTATCATGATGGTTCGTTACCAGTTATAGGAACCTAGATTGGTACTAAATAGAAGAAGGTGGAAGAACCAAAGGACAGTGTCTCCACTCTAGTCCCATCCCCTCATGCTACTTTGGTTCCATCTTCTCAGACTACCCCTATTCCTTCTCCACATACCACCCCAATTCCATTTCCTCATAGTAGCCCTATGTCATCAACAAGTGCTTCACTTTTGAAGCCAGGTGGTTCCCCTATATAGATAGTAGACCTATGGGATGGAAAGAGTAGTAGCAATGAGTCTACTGAGTTAGATGAGGAGATGAAGAAGACTTTAGAAATGGAGAAGGGTTGGACTTCTTCTAGACTCATCTCCAAGGACTCAAAGAATCCTTTCTCTTCAACTATTGTAACAATGACTCCAGTAAAGAAGAAAATGTTCAGTATTGAATCACTTAGAATAGCTTCCAAAGTGATAGGAATCGATTCTTGGTTAGAAGATACTTTGGAAAGGAAAAGAAAGAGAAAAGATGAAAGTATTTTTGCAAAAGATATTGTATCTCTCGCAGTTCATTCTGGGACTGTATTGACAAAGCTCAAGAAGAAAAAGACTTTGTCAATACTTGGGCAAGATCCAATAATAGGGCACTTGACAATGGAAATAGCCAAGCCAAACAAAGGAAGGAGAATTGAGAATATGATACCTGATGATTTTACTCTGCATTAAATCAATCTTGGAGAAGCCAGACATGATACAAAAGTTGACTTGTGGAGATCAAGTAATGAAGTGATAGAAGGACAATTGGAATGTCTCAAATTGTCAAAGATCAAGATGAAAGCTGACATAGAAGAGTTGAACAAATTTATTAGGAAACTAGTCACTCCATTAGCAACTATTTTTGGTA